>JAOUQZ010000041.1:22712233-22753231 GCA_028564935.1 Neosilurus hyrtlii | reverse complement strand
CCTAAGGAGATCAACACCCTATATCAAGGTGTGCATAATTATTAGGCAGATTCTTCTCCTCAGGAAAAATGGGCCAATAAAGAGATTTAACTGAGTCTGAGTTTGTGGCTTGTGTTGCATTAATAAACTCTGTTGAACAATCAGTAGTGTGCTAACAAGTGCGTCTAGAAAAGTGGCTTTCCTTTAGCATGTTGTATCAATTATATTTAAACTCTAGTGCTAATAAAAATAAGTCTGATATGTGTGTATAGAGCAATGGAATTTGGAGGAAAAAAATCAGGGGTGTCTGGTGCCATTGGGGGCACTGTGTGTTTTGAACCCATGGACTAAGAAAGGCCTATGGCCTACTGGACTGAAATGTCATATGTGGTTCTACATAAATCTTATGCAAATTGCTGGACTTCCCTATGAAGTACTCAAATTAATTATTGATCATTAACAGCATTAACATGAATATGAACAGAAATTGTAATATCTTCGGAATTAGTGATTACAAATGTCTTTAAATAAAGGAAATATAGTCCTGAAATAGAGAAAATTAAGTGAAATTAAAAAGTGAAAAAAACAATATAGAAGGGCAATTGTATGATTTACTGCACCATTTAATTATTGGATGATTTATGTAACTATTGGATGAGGAGTTTATTCACTGAAGTGGGTGTAAGGTTATTTTATTTCGGCCATTCCACTGTGTTCCAAGGAGCATGAAAAAAGAAGGGACTGTACTGAGTGATGGAACAAAATGGCGTTGAGCTCGAAGGAACGAGTTTAAGCTGACACATGATGTCATGAGGGACCAATCAGAGTCTAGAGCGGTAGAATAAATTCTTCTGTGTGAATGACTGTATGCTTTTCTTAGGGGTCTCAGGCTAAATAAACATCTGAAAAATGAATTTGGCTCTTTTGCGTTGTGAACGGGACACTTTTTTGCCATAACATTATGTATGTGTGTGTGGGTATATATATATATACACACACACACACACACACACACACACATACACATACAGCACACACACACACACACACACACACACACACACACACACACACAGTATCTGATCTGTCCAAAAGTGTTGGTTATGGCAGACATCAAATTATTGGTTCCCACATAAACCTCACAACTCTACCTTATTTTTGTCACTTCCCCTCTGTATATTTTATAGGCAGTAGTCATAACTATTTCTCTGTTTTTTCTTGAGACTATATAAATTTTTGACTTCATGCTGTGATCATTCTCCATTTAACAGTCAAACATCAATTTCATTTTTCCATATATTTAAAAAAGAAAAACAATCTTGATTACTTGCCGAGTTATCTACATTTTCACTTTCTTCAATTCTTTCACTCTCTTCAAATTCTAATGATGTTTCATCACAGAAAATCAACTAGTTGCCAAAGTAAAACTTGAAAACACCGAGTAAAACTGCCTGCAAATTACATTAATCAGATCCTAATGGGTAAACCATCACTGACTTCCACACTTTACCTTCTGCTGTCATAATTTCATAGGGCTGTGAAGAAAAATAAAACTGTGTGCCCTGTAGTGCTGTTGCTTTTCATCACTCTACTCCCTGAATCTAATCCTGAAGACCAACAAAATTCATTCTCATGTGTGCATACACTGATATTACGGATGTTCTTACTGCCTTATTTTATTATTCGGATATCTATTAAAGTTAATAAATGAATATTCAGTTAACTGCAAGGAGAGGGAAAGCTAATTAAATATGAAGAAATGAAGTATACTTTTTCACTGAAATGGAATGTTCTACCTATCAATTAAATCGTCTGTCAGAGATAACACTAATGATAGTCAGATGTATCATAGAGTATCATTTACTTTTTTTTAAAAGCAGAACACTAATAACAAAGGGTGTTATATGTTATGGATCCCTCCCACCCAGTTTTCCTCCAGTTTGTTTACCTGTCAATTCTCATCTCAGCCCTGTCATAGGACACGTTCCAACAAATAAGGCGGAAGGCTACCGGGTGCTTCAAATTGCTGCTCATGCTGCATGACCATTGCGATATGAACTTGCAACCCTGCAACAGTAGGCACTTTTCTTTTCACTTTTGCTGCACTCAGGAGCCCTAATATTCATTCATGCATTCACTAAACTGCCTAATCCTTCTAGGGCTACAAGGAGGCTGGAGCCTATCTTAGCCAACGATGAGCAAAGGTGGGGCACACCCTGAACACCTCACCAGACTATTGTAAAACCAGCTCACACACAACCATCTACACTCACACCACACAACCTACACATTCACATTCATTGAACTCTCTAATCGGCCAGTTGTGTAGTAGCAGCATAAAACACTTATCATGCAGATATGGGCCAGTAGTTTTAGGTTCACATCCACCATAAGAACTAGGGAAAAGTGTATACTGTGTTGTCCACAAATGCCTCACAAATCAACCACAGGCTAATTTTTACCCTTATAAAACTGCTTAAAACTAAGTGGTGTGAAATTTTGCTCCCACTATGACATGTGAATTAATACAGATGTTCCTCACATTTTCCATACAAGGTTAGTGCTTGCAAAAAACCAAACATACCAAGTTCCTAAAGAACTGAGCTGAATGCATACATTCACACCTTATGTAGTGTGGAGTGGCCATAGGCAGTGAACAGAAAACACAGGTCAGAAGCAGATCCAGGCATACAAATGCATAACGTATGTGAGCACTGACAGTTTTAAATCAACGACCTCAGCTCTAATCTCTAATCAAATGACCTTCGCAACTTTTTCATCATATAAAATAAAACTCCTAGTAAAACACAGAAACAAAGATATAATTAATTTAATAAAGTAAATAAAATATACTTTTACAGTTCACATGCTTACTAAAATAAACATTCATTAAAAAAAGTAAATAAAAAAAATCGAATTTGCTCCTAAAGCATGCGTGTGTGCTGTCTGTGTGTGTCAAAAGCACTTTGGAAGTGTACTGGAAGTGGAAGCTTAATTGTACATTGATTCCCATGCTGAATTGGATTAATTTTTCAGGGATTTAAAATTAATTAATTAATTAATTAAATCTACTGAATGAGCCCCATGTTAGAGTTAACTCTCTAAAACATCACTCCAAATACTTACATTTCAAACATGTTCAGATCGAAGAAGAAATGGCTGTTCTACATGCAGAGTTCAGGGCTCCATAAAATGTGACGTGACATTTGTTTCGTATTGTTAAAGAGAAGATTGGTATTTATGACTTCCGTTATGCTTAACTGATCATTTTAATTTACTGAGAACAATAATAACATCCTATCAACAAATTAGCTGGGTATTATTTTGTTTCATTTTTAATGTTTTTGAAGATATAAAATTAAATGACTGAAACTTTATAGAGAGTAAGTGAATCTGATGAGAAGTTATCATTTAAGGATTCCTGCATCAGATTATAATTTTAATTATCAGCGTCAGAGATAAGGTCTGGATTTATTTTATGCCAGAATGTTACCGAACTGCCTGTAGTGAAATATTGGGTAGAATTTGTGATGTAGTGCCTAAATGACTGAGTCAAATCCAAATTATGGGTTATTGGTTTCCTATCTTAAATGGTACAAAGCATAAACCAGCTGCATCACTGATTTTTTTATGCATTAGAAATTTGGATACAACGTTTAAAATAACTAAAAAGGTTTCATGGTGATAGTTGTTTTACTTATTTTAGTTTTTCAACATTTTATTAGTCCTGCTTGTACCTCTCAATCATGCTTCTGACCATTACATTAAATCCAGCTACATGCACTAAATGAATATACTACTGGTGATAATTATGGCAAAAATTCAGTTTTAAATGAGACTCACTTTCTTGAATAAAAATCATTGATTAAACTGAGTTTTAGCAATTTTTTAGGTATATGCTACAAATTACAGGTAAAAATACTATATTTTTTCTTCTTATTTCTTATATCTTCTTCATCTTCATCTTCTTCCGCTTGTTCCGGGGTCGGGTCGCAGGGGCAGCAGCCTAAGCAGTGACTCCCAAACGTCCGTTTCCTCAGCCACTTCCTCCAGCTCTTCCGGGGGGATGCCAAGGCCTTCCCAGACCAGCCAAGACACGTAGTCCCTCCAGCGTGTTCTGGGTCGGCCCCGGGGTCTCTTCCCGGTCGGACATGCCCGAAACACCACATATATCTCTATATCTCTTATCTTAACGATATTTCTTATATCAATAATATCTAATTATTGGGAGGTGTCATAACCTTCCCGCAATCTTCTGGGATCTGATTCATCCGGGATCTAAGAGCTGTACAAAGAGAAAACCACATTTGAGTCCACTTCCATTTGTCAAGAAGAGAAAGCTGAGGCAGCAGTGTGCACAGGCTCACCAAACCTGGACAGTTAAAGATCGGAAAAACATACCCTAATAGGATGAATCTTGATCTATCCTTAGACACCCAGGTGGTAGAATCGGAATTTGGCTCAAACCACTTGGATCCAACTTCCCTTGTGTCATCAGTCCTGGCCGGCCTGGAGGTGATGTAATGTTGTGGGCAATATGCTTTCTTGGCACACTTTTCCCATCTTCTTATGACTACTTTCAGTATATGTCACGTAGACATATTTTCACATATGACCACAAAGCAAAAGTCAACTAAATCTGGTTTCATAAACATGATAATGAACTTACTGTTCTTCAGCGGTATGAATTTAACGGGAGACTCACAGCTTAAAAGTGGACCTGAAAAATCTTCAGGAGTACAAATAAAATCTGCAGGAGATCACATAAGGCCATAAGCAAAAGCAATGTTTCCAATATCTTGCAGAGTCCATGCCATGAAGAAACGAGACTGGTTCAAGAGCAAAGAGAGGATCTATGAGTAGAAGTACATTGTTCCTAAGTGCTTAGTGAGTGTACAGTTTGAAATTTAAAAATGTAAAATTAGTGAAGTGATAATAAATATCCCTCAGGTCTAAAAAATATATTTACAAAACAAAAACCTGAATCGGAATACAGTAGCAAAGCAATCTAAATTTTGCTTTCTTTCATAGGAAGCTCAAAAGTGTGCCCTCCAGGGACATTAATACTGAAAACAGTAGTAACATGGAATAGTCAACGCATTATACGCAATATATAAGAATTTCTACATTTCTGCATAAATACAAAAAATAAAAAATACAAAAACATTATCAGATTTTAACATAAGCCCTAAAAGTACATAAAGAGAACCCAGTTAAATAAATGAGACAAAATATCTTACTTGGTCATTTATTTATTGAGAAAAAAGATCCAATGTTACATCTATGAGTAGCAAAAGTATGTGAACTACTTGGATTAGCAGGTAATTTGAAGGTGAAATTAGAGTCAGGTGTTTTCAATCAGTGGGATGACAATCAGGTGTGAGTGGGCACCCTGTTTAATTCAAAAAACATGGATCTACCAAAGTGTCAACACATGTTTGTGGGTGTGTATCATTGCAAACAAAGTAGATTGTTTAGGGTCAAAGGGTTGTTGATGCTCATGCGGATGGAAAATGTTACAAAACCATCTCTAAAGAGTTTGGACTTCACCAATCCACAGAGACAGATTGTGTAAAAATGGAGGAAATTTAGGATCATTGTTACAGAGGGTAGTGGTCGACCATTATCACACCAAGAGCAAGGCATATTATAGTCAGCAAAGTCACAAAGGACCCCAGCATAACTTCTAAGCACCTGAAGGCCTCTCTCTCATTGGCTAATGTTCATAAGTCCGCTATCAGAAGAACACTGAACAACAATGGTGTACATAGCAGGGTTGCAAGGAGAAAGCCACTGCTCTGCAAAAAAGAACATTGATTGCCAAAGATCACATGGACAAAGCAGAAGGTTATTGGAAAAATATCTTGTGGACAGATGGGACCAGAATAGAACTTATTGGTTTGAATAAGAAGAGTTATGTTTGGAGAAAGGAAAACACTGAATTCCAGCATAAGAACCTTATTCCCTCTGTGAAACATGGTGGTGGTAGTAGCATAGTTTTGGCCTGTTTTGCTGCATTTGGACCAGGGTGTCTTGCCATCATTGTTGGAACAATGAATTCTGAAATCATACCAGCAAATACTAAAGGAAAGTGTGAGAACATCTGTCCATGATCTGAATCTCAAGAGAATGAGGGTCAAGAAGCAAGACAACGATCCAAAACACACAAGTCATTCTACCAAAGAATGGCTAAAGAAGAATAAAGTTAAAGTTTGGAATGGCCAAGTCAAAGCCCTGACCTTAATCTAATTGAGATGTTGTGGAAGGACCTGAAGCGAGCAGTTTAAGTGAGGAAACCCACGAACAACCCAACATTGAAGCAGTTCTGTACGGAGGAACGGGCTAAAATTCCTTCAAGCCGATGTGCAGGACTGATCAACAATTACCGGAAACATCTAGCTGCAGGTATTGCTTCAAAATGGGGTCACACCAGATACTGAAATCAAAGGTACACATACTTTTGCCACTCACAGATATGAAATATTGGAACATTTTCCTCAATAAATAAATGACCAGGTAAAATATTTTTGTCTCATTTATTTATCTGGCTTCTCTTTATCAACCTTTGGGACTTCTGATGTTTTAGGTCAAATTTATGCAAAAATTTATAAAATTCTTAAGGGTTCAAAAACTTTCAAGCACCACTGTATATTGTATTTCCTTGCATGAAACAGCAAAAGTTGTTTACATATGCTACAAACTTACACAATTTTACAAATCTTGATTAAATTTACTGACCAATTCTATAAGGTGCAAAATGTATACATACATATATAATTTTTTCCCCCAATTCTTATGGTACTGTAGCTGAGAACAGTAGGCATATTTTACCAGATGTTCATAAGTAACGGCTTGTCATCATAATTGATTTACCATACAGCAAAACCAATTTAGTTGGCACTACTTATTTTTTAATGTTATAATAAGGGTGTTAAGATCAGAGTGCATCCTCCGGTCGTAATTAAAAGGAAAGCAGCCATGTTAATAGGTAGTTAAATAAGTAGTTGTTGTTTCTGCGGGAGAAATCCAGACTTGATAAACACACACTTTGTGCAATACGTAACTGGCAAGTTTCAGGCGGGATAGCACATACACCACAACTCCTTCCCTCCATTTTTTCACTCTTTCATTCATTTAGGCATTGTTAGTAAATATTTAGTACATAATGTTGAGTTCAGTCAGAATTTTCCAAAACTGGGATTCATTCTTCATAACAGTGAGTAAAGCTGTGTGTACTTTCATAGCCATCTGTGACCACAAGCTCAAGAGAACAGGACTGATTGTGCTCTCTGGGAGGGAGAGCAGGCATATGCTCTCTTCCCTGTCAATTTGAGTGTTCCTAGTCAGTTTTGGGTGTCTGTGACCCCATGCAAACAGAAGTTGATGAATAGCGCATCTCTCCATGTGTGTTATGGTGCCCACTGATGTTGCAGGAGCAAACGTTTTAAATGATGCATCCAGCTGGCGTCGTGGAAGAAGCACACGACAGCCTTTAACCTACCTGTTTGGTACCATTTGATTGGGGACAGCTGTCTGGTAGGTGTGAATTGGCCCAGAGGAGAAAATAGGAATAAAAAAAAAAGTTGTGTTTGAATAAGGCAGGCAAAAGATGATGTACCTGATTTACACTGATTCATCTCTGAAAATCACCATAAATACCAAAGCATGTGCTTACCACAGATGATTTACATTTGGTGACACCCACAACTCCCTAAAATACAAAACGGCCAAAAAAAGGTGTTGAAGTACTTCTGACTTGGAGTAAAAAGTATTAGTATATTCTACATGAGAATAGAGTGATCTGATTGGTCCACTCAACATCGGTTTTAAAAATCACTACTCCACTTGGATAAAACAGAGTTTACAGTAAAGTTAACTTCGAAATGAACCGAACAATCAGACGTTTTCTATCACAGGCTGTCCGAAATTCCCTGAAGCCAGTAAAGGTCTAAAAGCTTTAAACAAGTCTAAAGAAAAGGTGTCATTAAAACCAGTCGAAAGTTCACCACAGACTATTTCAAACTGTGTAAATCCCTGTGACCAATGAGGAGGAACTCAAACAAAAACAAAAGAACAACCATGGAGGGCTGGACAGTTCAGATGCGTTCTCAGAAGGCATTGTAAAGGCTCGCCTCGATGTGCTTCGGCTCTGAGAGTATTTTTATGTTGTAAATTAAATATTTAATCATTTACATATCTATTGCGTTAAAGTTATTTGTTAGCAGTTTCTCGCCTCAGCTTTTAGCCTCGCACTGTGATGCTTTAATAATGTAAAAAGAAACCTGTGTTAATAATTAAATGAAATAAATTCAATAATATCCTTTATTCTTATGCTCATGTGTAGTATATCCTGAAACAATGATTTGCCTTGGACTCAGTGGACGATGATGAATTGAATAGTCCTATTTCCGAGTTCCATCTCAGGAACTATTTGGTGATTTCCACCTCGCCTTCATTAAACGATTGTTAATGATTTAGTAGTGTATCCAAATGAGTCACAGCACCAGAACAGGGCAAAACTTAAACAGAGATGTAACAAAGATGAGTATACTGTGATCTGTCATGTGCAGGGTCAAAACTCAGTAGTTTGAAAAATAAATGAACTAAAAAAAACTGTTACTGCTAAACAATTTTTTTCCTAATTTAGATGATAAAGCTTTTACTTTTGCTTTTGATCTACTGTATTCATCCCTCAGGGGAAATTTGGCTTTGCATTTAACCCATCCAACGTGAGCACACACACACACACACACACACACACACACACACACACACACACACACACACAGTGAACTCACACACTCGGAGCAGTGGTCAGCCATATCGCGGTGCCTGGAGAGCAGTTGTGGTTATGTGTTTTGCTAAAGGGCACTTCCACCGTGAAGGTGAAGGAGAAAGGGAGGTCCTCTGCCCACCACCACACATTCCGACCTTCCGCTCCCAAACCCACTCGTCTAGCCATTAGGCCACAGCTGCCCCAATATTTTTACACTGACCAAAAAGATCTGAATTATAAGCCACTTTCCTGTGAAAAAAATTAAAACATACCATTCCCTAAACATCCATTGCTTTCTACGGCTATCATGAGTTGAATTTCAATTGATATTAAATCTGCAATTTGCACTGTCTCAGCTTATAGCTCCCACTGACAGAGACCAGCCCATAAACGTTAAATTAAATTATATATGTATGTAATTTGTTTGTTTATAAATTTAATAAGCAATTTGAGTTAGACAGCATGATTCATATCAATAAATGCAGTAACTTTTTCATGGAAATTTTATGAATACCAATTGTGTTCATATGAACAATTTATGTGTTAATCTGCTTGATAAACGCAGGTCAAATTCTTTCCCTTTTTTGTTCAGTAGACTTGCCACACTATGGGTGTAAGAGGTCATATGGTACAAAGTCTATCATATAATAAGTAACTTATATCATATAATAATATAAATAAGTTGACTGGTTGAGGAGCAGTTGAGGATTAGAAGTAAGTGTGATGAGTGATGATGATGATGATGATGACACAAGGCAAGTTAAAGTGACCCCTGTGTCGTCTGCCACAGAAGCTGGAGCAACAGAGGGACCACTATAACTTGTCTTAAAAAGTATAGATAGAAATATAACGGTACTTTTTTTACACGAGTGACAACAAGCATTCAGAGAGTGAATTCTGCTATCCTGCAGAGTTTGAAGGAGGAGGAAGTGACTCTATTGATGCTGCAAGAGAACAACAGCCAGAAACATATACAAAAGAGTGAAAACAGCAAAAAAAAAAAAAAAAAAACCTCCACTGATGTGAAGCCTTTTCATCAATACCTAGGCACAGTTAACAAAGAGAAAGTCTTTCTTCACTTACTACTCAAGAATATTGACACGATAACGATTGATCAAATGTATACCTAGTCTTTTACCTTAGAGGACTCCAGACCAAAACACTCCAAAGTAAAGCTGTCAAATTTTACTTGTAGGCTGCATTCCTCGCACATTCCCAGGCTCAGAATGCAGCAATCAAGGTTTGTGATATTCCAGTGGGAGACAGTGAAGAGGCTCAACATATTAGATTAAATGAGTCGTACCAAAGAGAATGCTGACACTAAATAAGTTCTTAATTCCCCTCCTTGTACAGAAAGCAATGCAGCTTTTCGATTAATTAGAGACTACAGCGAATCCATGACAGGCCAGCAGCTCTGGATCTCACACACATCTACACAGTGTCTTGCCTTGTAATTAAGAGCTTCCAGACGTGAAAATATCTGCCATACTTGTTGTTCATTCTCAAATTCCCTAAGATATCACATTATTATTATGACAGATATTTTATTTTACGCATTAAAAAGGCCCCTGGTCTTATTATATTTCTTAATTTCATTTTAAACTCTGCCAATAATTACACAACAGTGCACATGGCATTCCCAGAGCTGCCATTATTATACCTATGAACAGTTTGTCCTATTTATTTAGGTACTATGTGGCCCCAGGCCTTTCTTGAGTCATTATCTCACTGTCCCATTCTATAATACAAAATAATGGAACCGACAAAACATACTCACAAAACACTTAAAAGCATTTACATTAAAAAACCTGGAGAAATGCTATCTTGTATCGCAAGATAACAACTGCAGGGTTGATGTATCTATTCACTCATTTTTTTACTCAGTGTTAGGAAGGCTGGAGCCCATCTCAGCCTCCACTGGGCGAAGGCGAGGTATACCCTGAACATCTCAGCAAACAATTAAAGCGCCAACACACACAACCATTCTCTTTCTCACTCTTAGATAGGGGCAATATGGAACAGCCAATCTGCCTAATGTGCATGTCTTTGGACCGAGGGAAGAAACCACAGTACCTGAAGGAAACCCATGCAAGCAAGGAGGAAACATACAAACTCCACACAGAAAAGCCCTCGCCAAGGCTATGACTTGAACCCAGGACCTAACCATTACACCATCATGACGTGATATATCTATTAAATAATAAATTATGAAACGTGTATTTATTAATGATATGTTATGAGAACCTTTGTTAGACTTTAGCTTATCATTGACAGCAGTATATCAAAAGGAAAAAGACAGCACCTTCATCTCACTACTGAGCACATAAAATGTAACAGGTAATGTTAAAGTTAAAACACATACCCAGTCCAGGTGGTACCTCTGGGCAAGGAGGAATAGGCTTAGGTGTTGGGTGTGTGCAGTTCAGCTCAGGTTTGCTGCTGGGTGGTAGGAGTTCTGAGGCAGGTATATAGCTAGTGAAGGTAGCATTTGGTCTGGCACTAGAGTAGTTGTAATAGGAATGGTGCGGCCAGCGTGAAGCATTGGCGCCACGGCCATTGTTGAAACGGCTGAAGATGTCAAAGCGCTGGCTGTAGACATCAAAGTAGAGGATCATCATGATGAGGAAGTGCACGAGGCAAAGCAGCAGCACAGCCTTGCAGACCCGCTCCAGAGTGCGGCCCAGCATCAGCCGGCTCATTGTCGACGGCACTCGGTGCCTGCCGCTACAGGCATTCGCTCAGCAGCTCCCGCAGCCTCGCTCCACTCTGCCTCGCCTTACTTCTGGACAGCAACCCAGTCAAATTACCTGCAGGAGACAAGGTACACAGAAAAGTGCTTTTCGTGTAATTATTTGCTACAAAAGAAATGATAAGTTGATGATCTGGAGTAATCTCATAATCTCTGCTTTACGAGAGCATTTTGCTAAAGCTGTTCTAATTACACACAAAGTGTACACACAAAAAGAGATCTACATTTCTGTGTGTGAAAATCTGCTAATTGCCTATGCTACTCAAAATCCACTCAATGGCTATTCAGATGAATAGATCACTCTGAATGCCTGGATTTTTGATAGCTAAGACATGTATTCCATAGCTTTTTAACTGAAACGTGAGCTACAACAAGCTTTCTTGCAGCCATTAATTTGACAGCCCTTATTTACCATGGAGATCACTAGAATTATTACACATCCCGACTCCCCAGGAGATCAGATTATTAATGTCTGTCTCTCATTTGCATCTTCTGGGCTATGTGCTGTGAACAAAAGACCAAAAGCACTTTCGAAACCAAACAAACTCACACTGCGTGCACACACACACACACACACACACACACACACACACACACACACACACACCTGAGTTGATTTTAGATGAAGTTATTTTCGCAATGAATGTAAGAAAATGACTTTCAGTAGTCATGATCTTCCCAGTGTGGGATCAACATGAATGGCCACTAAAGCCTCACTGCAAGCCATTTCAGCACTGATGGCTTTTTCCAATCAAGCAGAAATGGTGGAGGATGAGGGAAGAAAACAGAAGGCTGGGAGGAGTGAAGCTAATTTATCATGAGAAAAAGTCTCCTGATTTCACATTTGACTGCCTGCTGAAAACTCCACGGTGGAAAGTTTTCAGTTAGGCCACTCTTTGCTAGAGGCTTATGCAAGGGTGGGCACTGGATGATCTGCTCAAACATGCATATGGCTACTAAAGGACTGTCCTCAATGTGCCTATTCTCTCTGTAGCAGGTGGAGGAAATCATAGCTGCTGTAGAGACTGCACGGAGCTCCATCTGGAATAACTATATATTTACAGAAACAGCAGCTTGCTTTCACTAGCTTCCTTCTCTGCCCTACTTTAAACTCCATAATGAATCACTGCCTGCAGACAATGAAGCCCCAAACTTCATTCCTGAAATCTCTTCAGGCTTTCTAAAGTGCAGAAACCTGGGCAACAAACATCCCTCCCTGGTGGTGTTCCAGAGTGGATTGACAGGAAGAAACAGATCAAGCCCTTCACTTACAGTTGCAGGCGGCCTGCACTGAGAATATGTCTAGACTACATTTAATATTATAATGTATTCTTATATTTAATGATTCCCTCTTCTCAAAAAATTTTCAGCTCATTCTGGGAGCATCGATGCAATGATTTCATAATGTTTTAAAGTTTTTTCAGCCAATATCATATATGAACTAGAGATGAATGTGTGAACAAGCTGAACACAGAAAAAAAAGAGAAAGAAAGACGGGTGGAGGTACCTCAAATAATATTTTTGAGACCTCAGTAGTAATGCTGGTGAAATATATCTCTAAATAAATAAACAAACAAATAAACAAACAGCTGTGTGCTTGCCGAAAAGACTCCAGGCAATATCCTAAGATTCTTGTTCCTACCAGACAGAGAGCTTTACAGTTAAAAAAAAAAAAAGAGTAATTGTACCTCTATTGTTAAGTCATGTTAGCACTGCACCTTCAAAGAAGGGGTTTATGGGTAGGTGTAGAAAACACGAGAAGAGTGTGTCAAATATTTGTAGCACTTCAACCAGCCTTCAGGCAAACAGTGATAAGCTGAAATGGAGGGGTGTGTTTACGAACAGGATGCTGTAACATCACTTGTATGGATTTTACACAGTAATACAGCAAAAATTACTCATTAATCTGACTGCAAACATGACTATGCTGTGACACAGCACTACAATGAGCATCCAGAAAGTACAGCGAGATAAGGGCGACAAAAAGAACTACAGCTACAGCAACTTTTGTCACTATGTCCAAGTTATACACTGCATATAACAGTGAAATAGATTTCTCTGAATTTCTCCAGCTTATCTTAGCTATCTTAAGTGATGGGTAGCAAATGTCCACAGAACCATGTGCCCTGTAAAGGACTGGCAAACTGTTTTGGGGTGTACCCCAGCAGTGACGAGGGGGGCTTGTTACACCAAATGTGCTGTGCAAGTGAGCCTCCGCTTCAAGTATACTAACTGATTTTCACACACACACACACGGTTTAGTGTGCACACATGTGTGTGTATTTTTGTGTCAGAGGTTGGGGTAATGACAAGCACAAATGACTGATTAAATAATCACACCATTCAGAACACCCATCAGTTCGTCCACATCTTCACATGCACCTCTGCAATCTCAAAATAAAAAAAATAAATTTAAGTGTTTAATAGTCATGAGAACCTTTATACACTTTACATTTTACATTACATAAAGTGTGAATGTGTCCATATAGCTCAGTGCTTTGAGTCATCTAAAGGCTCCTATTCTAGTGGGAATCAAATAGTTTTACAACTTGGTTTAAGCTATTTGACCAGTAAAAAATTAGCTTGCATTCAGTAGTGAACTAGTCAAAACATCAGTTCCTGTTTTTGAATTGCGTGCAGACAACTGCTCGTCAGCGTTTTTAACCTAGCTTTTCCCCTCCGATTTCAAGGATTTAATTCTAATTTTGCTGATTTGCTTTGTTTCTCTTGAAGCAATTTTGTTATTTTATTTAAACTTTCTTCGAACATCAGTTTTTCTCCACTTCAAAGCAGCACACAGAGGGAATCAACAGCATCCTGCTAATATGGAATCCCTAATAAGGTTTGTTTTTAGCATCACTGCTACCTTTCAGCTTGTTCAGTGTAAGTGCAGGATGTTTAGTAATTCTCCCTCCGTCATTAGTGATAACTTTACCTGTGATAGGTGTACACTGATGGAGAAGATTGTAGCGTTAGAATTGCACATCCAGACCTTAGAGAGGGCTAGCGTTGGTCCTGCAGTGGGAAGTCTGGGTGCCTGAAGCTGAGACAGTAACCCCCCTCCTCCAGCATCAGAGCCCTCGCAGCGGGGCAAATGGATGATGACTCGGTGGCATACTCGCAAAGCCAAAGCTGACACTGAGGTTTGCCCACGAGAGCACCACTCCTCTGCGCTTCACTTGTTGAAGAGGTTTGTTCTACTCAGTAAGACACCCACAGAGCTCTGGTAATAGGAAGCTCTATTTTAAGACGTGAAATGAACTAGTCCGTTAGGGGCACCAGCAGCACTAGTTAGATGTATCCCGGGAGCCAGAGCGCTGAACATCATGATAAATGGAATATGACTAGCCTAGAGGGCAAAATTCTACAACCTAAATTAGCCAGAATGGTATAAGCCAGAGAAAAACAATAATACACAGTACTATGTGCAATAAGCTTGGCATCAAAATAAAGGACAGTAGCAAAATATAAAATATACACTAATGGCTCACTTTTTCAGGAATAACTTACTAAAGGCAAGTAGAATCTCTCTTGCTTTCAGAAGAATTCATGGTAGGAATTCCATATTTTTGTGAAACTTTCATTAGGATTCTGGCTAATGTCTTCATGATTGTATCACAGAATTACTGCAGAGTTGTCAGCTGTACATTCATGCTGCAAATCCCCCGTTGAATCACATCCCAAAAGTGCCCTTCTGGCTTAAGATCTGATGATGGGGAAGCCACTGAACTTGTTGTCTCGGAATTAGTTTAAGAGGATTTGTGTTTTGTGAAATGGTGCAGTATCATGATGCCACAATCAGTTTTAATAAGACGGGTAAATTATGCTCATAATCATCAGATCATCAGATGCAGCAGTACTCAGGCAGCAGCAGTAAAACAATGCTCAAAGGCCCAATGTCCGCCAAGTAAACATTCTCCATAACATTACACCACCAGCAGCAGCTTGGACTGTTGAAACGAGGCCGGTTGGCCCCATAAATTAAAACATTTACATTTTACAGCATTTGACGCTCTTATCCAGAGCGACTTACAATTATTTTTATACAACTGAGCAATTGAAGGTTAAGGGCCTTGCTCAAGGGCCCGACAGTGGTGATAGGGGGGATTGAACTGCTGACCTTCAGATCAGTAACCCACCGCCTTAACCACTAAGCCACCACTGCCCTGCATTAAACAACAGATACAAGATTCATCAGACCAGGAGATGTATTTCCAATCTTCAACTGATCTGTTTCAGTAAATCTGCTATGAACCACAGTTATTATCAGCGGTGATTTAAGTTACTGTAGCTTTCCTGTTAGCAAGTATTTCCACCCACAGAACTGCTGCTCAACCCCCCCAAATGCCAATCTTTTAACGGTCTAGTTGTGAACAAAAATTCCAGGAGTTTATCGGCGTATGAAATATTCAGACCAGCCCATCGTGTACCAACAATCATGTGATGGTCAAAGTCACTGAGTCACCATTAATTGAAGTTCTTTTAAATATAACAGTTAATGAGAGAGAGAGAGAAAGAAAGAGAGAGAGTGAGAGAGAGAGAGAGAGAGATGTTATTTAGCCAGTTAACTAACAAATGTAGTGTTTATGTTTTGAATTTTTTATGCTTTCAATATGTAAACACAAAGAGTAGGCTCGCCTTGAAACTTGTCTAAAACTTAAAAACTTGTCTGATGAACACATTTGGTACAAAGTAGTTCCCAAAATAATTCATAGTGCAAAGAAGACCAAAAAGCTATGGCCAAAACACACATGCACAAGACTGACATTACTAATGTGGACATCATTAATGAGTCGAGGCACTCTGTAGTATTGGCAAAGACATTAACTGATAACAACAAAGGTATGCAAAAAGAAAGTTGGGTCAAGCAAAACAACAGGTGGAACTTCCATGTCTTTCAGGTGAAATTTAGAAATCTTTCAGAGATAAACATCTGTCTCACCTGGAGGACTGTTTTGCTGTCTTGAAGAAACCCGATTGCTGTACGGCGCTGAAATCAATGCTGAAATCCACATGCGATAATAACGTCTAGTGTATTTTTCTCACACTTATCTTTCCAATTTGACAGCAGGTTATCAAAACTTTTTATGAGTAAATAATACATTATCCAATGTCTGTAACAAGCCAAAAAAAAAAAAAAAACAAATCCTACTTTACTGAAATGTGGTGCAATCTAGTGGAATCTTGAATGTTATTTAGAATATTAATATTAATATTTACAAATATTAATGTTTCCTTACCGTAACACAAATGATCTTTACTTACAAACTTACAGAAACTTACTTGCGTCTTTTCCCACCTTAGTGGCAACATACAAAACTTTAAATAACTGCCTTTCCTAACATTAGACGTACAGCCGTACAGCTTTTAGGCAAGATGAGAACACTCGATTAGCCAAAAAAATAAATAAAAAATACACATAACTAGACATGGTAACTACACTGTATTCTCGCAGGGCAATGGTTTGTTTTCGCCACTTTAACATGGGGGGCAGGTTCCCGCTGCCGGTCACATGACTGAGACCCGGATTATCGTTTGTGAGATACAAATACTGGAGATTACAGAGGGAGTACCCTCAGGAGATTATACTTATACCTAGTTCAAGTGCTTAATTTTATGGAAAAGTCAAAAATGGCAGGGAAGTGGCAGGCAACTTTATCCAACAATTTTGTCTAAATCCGACAAAAGTCGGAAAATACGACTGGTTATAGACACTGATTATCAGTAAACAAAACATAAAACAGAATTTAGCAGCATTCTAACATGACACACAACCGCACAGTATAGTAATGCAACAACAGCAGCACATGTAAGGAATAATGCACAGTGGAGTTCTGTTATAGAAAACTAATCACTGGCATTTATTAAGTAGCCCACCAGACAAGTGAAAGCTCTAATGTGATAACCGGAAAATTTCATGATGGACTTGCTCTTAAACAAAGGCAGATTTTATCAATTAATTTTTGGTTTTGCAATGCGTAAAATGAAAACCATGATTTACTTTAAAGCATAAAATAGTTTTATATGCATAAGATATATATCTATATCTACATACACACACACACACACACACACACACACACACACACACACACACACACACACTCGGCCAAAAAAGTATTTAGTCAGCCACCAATTGTGCAGGTTCTCCCACTTAAAAGGATAGAGAGGTCTCCAATTTTCATCACAGGTTCACTTCAACTATGAGACAGAATAGAGAAAAGAATTCAGAAAATCACATTGTAGGATATTTAAATAATGAATTGGAAAATTCCTCTGTAAAATAAGTATTTATTCACCTACAAACAAGCAAGATTTCTGGCTCTCACAGACTGTAACCCTCTGTCCTCCACTCGTTACCTGTATTATTGGAACCTGTTTGAACTCGTTATCAGTATAAAAGACACCTGTCCACAACCTCAAACAATCAGGCTCAAAACTCCACTATGGCCAAAAGCTGTCAAAGGACACCAGAAAAAAATTGTAGACCTGCACCAGGCTGGGAAGACTGAATCTGCACTAGGTAAGCAGCTTGGTGTGAAGAAATCAACTGTGGGAGCAATTATTAGAACATGGAAGACATACAAGACCACTGATAATCTCCCTCGATCTGGGGATCCACACAAGATCTCACCCCGTGGGGTCAAAATGATCACGAGAACAGTGAGCAAAAATCCCAGAACCACACAGGGGGAACTAGTAAATGACCTGCAGAGAGCTGGGACCAAAGTAACAAAGGCTACGCAGCCAGGGACTCAAATCCTGCAGTGCCAGACGTGTCCCCCTGCTAAAGCCAGTACATGTCCAGGCCTGTCTGTAGTTTGCTAGAGAGCATTTGGATGATCCAGAAGAGGATTGGGAGAATCTCATATGGTTTTTGGTAAAAACTCAACTTGTCATGTTTGGAGGAGAAAGAATGCTGAGTTGCATCCAGAAAACACCATACCTACTGTGAAGCATGGAGGTGGAAACACCATGCTTTGGGGCTGTTTTTCTGCAAAGGGACCAGGACTAATGATCCGTGGAAAGAATGCATGGGGCCATGTGTCGTGAGATTTTGAGTGAAAACTTCCTTCCATCAGCAGGAGGCTGGCTGGGTCTTTCAGCATGACAATGATCCCAAACACACCGCCCGGGCAACAAAGGAGTGGCTTTGTAAAAAGCATTTCAAGGTCCTGGAGTGGCCTAGCCAGTCTCCAGATCTCAACCCTATAGAAAATCTTTGGAGGGAGTTGCTCTAGAGGAGACCTGCATGGAGGAATGGGCCAAAATACCAGCAACAGTGTGTGAAAACCTTGTGAAGACTTACAGAAAACGTTTGACCTCTGTCTTTGCCAGCAAAGGGCATATAACAAAGCATTGAGATGAACTTTTGTTATTGACCAAATACTTATTTTCCCTCATAATTTGCAAATAAATTCATTAAAAATCAAACAACATGATTTGCTGGATTTTTTTCCCATTTTGTCTCTCATAGATGCCTCTCTTTTTTAAGTGGGAGAACTTGCACAAATGGTGGCTAATGAAATACTTTTTTGCCCAACTGTGTATGTGTGTGTGTGTGTGTGTGTGTGTGTGTGTGTGTATATATATATATATATATATATATATATATATCTCTCCACCTTATCGTGGTGGAGGGGTCTGCGTGTCCTAATGATCCTGGGACCTATGCTGTCATGGACATTATGCCCCTGGTAGGGTCACCCAAGGCAAACAGGTCCTAGGTAAAGGTCCAGACTAAGCGCGGTTCAAAAGACCTCTAGGAACAATTAAAAGAACACAGTTTCCCTTGCCTGGATGCGGGTTACCGGGGTCCCCCCTTGAGCCAGGCCTGGGGGAGGGGCTCGAAGGAGAGCGCCTGGTGGTCGGACTTCTGCCGATCGAGCTCACCCTTACTGCCCCCCGCCTCGGTGCCCACATGTTGGGGTTCTCTCCGGTGGACAAAAGGGCAGCCTCCCTCCGCCTTCAGGTGGGGGGACGGGTCCTCACTGTTGTTTGTGCTTATGCACAACAGTTCAGAATACCCACCCTTTCTGGACTCCTTAGAGGGTGTGCTAGAGAGCGCTCCCCCTGGGGACTCCCTCATCATCCTGGGAGACTTCAGCTTTCAAGTTTCGTTGTTGGACTTCTGTGCTCATCATGGTTTGTCCATCACGAACACCATGTTTGAACAGAAGGGTGTCCATAAGTGCACATGGCACCAGGACACCCTAGGCCGCAGTTCAATGATCGACTTTATAGTCGTGGCATCGGACTTGCGGCCGCATGCTCTGGACACTCGGGTGAAGAGAGGAGCTGAGCTGTCAACTGATCACCACCTAAAGGTGAGCTGGCTTAGATGGCGGGGGAGGCTGCCCTTCAGACCTGGGAGACCCAAGATTGTAGTTAGGGTCTCTTGGGAACGTTTGGCGGAGTCTCCTCTCAGAAGGGCCTTCAACTCCCACCTCCGGCAGAGCTACCACCACATCCCAATGGAGGCCGGGGACATAGAGTCCGAATGGGCCATGTTCTGTGACTCCATTATTGAAGCGGCAGCCCAGAGCTGTGGCCAGAAGGTCATCGGTGCCTGTGATGGAGGCAACCCCTGAACCAGGTGGTGGACACCTGTGGTGTGGGAAGCTGTCAAGCTGAAGAAGGAGACCTATCAGGTCCTTTTGGCCTGTGAGACTCCCAAAGCAGAAGACAGGTACCGACAGGCCAAAGGTGCTGCAGCCTGGGCTGTCGCCAATGCAAAATCTTGGGTGTGGGAGGAGTTCGGTGAAAGCCTGGAAAAAGACTATAAGTTGCCCTCGAAAAGGTTTTGGACCACCATCCGGCGCCTCAGGAGGGGGAAGCAGTACTCCACAAACACTGTTTACAGTGGAGGTGGGGAGTTTCTCACCTCAGCTGGGGATGTGGTTGGGAGGTGGAAGGAATACTTTGAGGACCTCCTCAATCCCACCAACACACCCTCTGTGGAAGAGGAAGAGCCTGGGGGTTCAGAGGGAGGTCTGCCTATCACTGGGGCTGAGGTCACTGAGGTAGTTAAAAAGCTCCTCGGTGACCGGGCTCTGGGGGGTGGATGAGATCTGCCCTGAGTACCTCAAGGCTCTGGATGTGGTACGACTGTCTTGGTTGACACGTCTCTACAATATTGCGTGGTCATCGGGGGCCATACCTCTGGATTGGCAAACTATTTTTAAGAAGGGGGACTGGAGGGTGTGTTCCAACAATCGTATTGTATTGTGTTGAAAACAAGCAATGCCGCTGCATTCTGGATCAGCTGCAGAGGTCGAATGGTGCTCAAAGACAGACCTGCCAGGAGTGAGTTGCACTGAGATGACAAGGGACTGAACAAGTTTTAGAGTGGCCTTAGTGGAAAGAAACAGAAATATCCATTGGATGTTAAAGAGGAGAAATTGACACAATCGAGAAAGATTAACAATATAAAAGGAGTAGGATAGGCGATTGTCCATCATTACCCCAAGGCTTCATGCAGTGACTGAAGGAGAGACCAAAGTGTTGTCCGTGGGGATTACAAGATCTTGATGTGGTTAGGAGTAAGCCAGGATACACAGCAGTTCAGTCTTGCTGTGAATAAGCATCAGCTGGTGGGCTGCCATACATGATGAAATACTTGCCAGACATGCAGAGATCGAGACAGAAACAACAAGGTCTGAGGGAGTAAAAGAGACAAGTTGAGTGTCATCTGCATAGCAGTAGTATGAGAACCCATGTGAGGATATGACATCACCTAGTATAAAAGGGAGAACAGAAGTGGACCAGGTACTGAGCCCTGGTGCACACCAGTAGAAAGTCTGCATTGAGCAGATGTGGATGTGGATGGTTATAAATAGACAATTGGTTATAAATAGTGCATTCATGAATTTTTAAAAGAAAAGAGAGAAGGCATACCGGTCTGTAGTTGCTGATGTCTAATGGATCCAAATAGGGTTCCTTCATAATGGATAGAACCCTGGCTCTGAACGGTGTTGGTGCATAACCAGATGATATGGGGTTATTAATGACAGTGGTGGAAAAGGGGTGAAGGTCTTGAGAGATGGTCTGGAGTATTGTGAATGGGACTGGATCCAGTGTGCAGGTGGTAGGATTACATGATGACATGACTTGCAGAATCTCTCCAGCTGTGAGTTGGAAAACTGTGCCAATGAAGGGGAAGTGAAATCTATGCTGTGTTAGATACAAGATAGGGTGGGATTGAATGTCTGACAGATTTGTTTAATCTTCCCATCAAAGAAGTTGCCAAAGCCTTCAGAGGCAAGATAGGATGGGGCAGGATGAGCTGAGGGATTGAGTAGAGATGAAAAGATGCTATGGAGTGTTCACGGATCTTGTGCAGCAATGTCCAACTTTTTCTTGTAGAGGGCTGTCTTAGCAGAAGTCACATCAGATGAGAATGTTTATAGAAGGCAATAGAAAGAAGAGAAATATATTTTATTTGAGATGTCTATAAATGCTTCGCAGCACATCCAAGAGCCAAGGAACAGAGTGAGAAGTCTTCTTGGGTTTGGTAAATAGTGAGCAGAGGAGAACCAGAGATGCACAGAGTGAGGAGAGGAAACAGAAACTGAAAGCTGGTATTAAATAGAATATGTAAGGTGATGGCAAAAGGATACTAAGTGGTGGTGAGAGATGTACAGTGGGGTAGCAGTAATGCCTGTGACTATGGAGGGACAGCTGAAAAAAAGATTCAGGAGATTCTCTCCTTTGTGTGTGGGAATGCAGTTGTTGAAAGTGAAAATGAGTGAAGAAAAGGAAGAGGGCAAGGGTAATTTTTTTAGGTATTTATAGTCTTTACACTTAAACAAATTCATCCTATGAAATTGATCTGATCAACTCCAATATGGGGCTGTGCAGCCTATATGCAAAAGAAAAAATAAAAAAATAAAATAAATATATATATATATATATATATATATATATATATATATACACATTATATATTAGCGACTTGAAATTTTCAGGGAAGCAAGATTGTCACCTTCGACATAGAAAAAAACAATAAAATCTATTTTTATGGCAAACTAAATCTCTGTATTAAGAGCACAGCATGAAAAACATTAAAATCAGCACCAATACTTTTGCCCCAAAGTAAGCCAAAGCATCATTAGCACATTTCATGTGATATATTTGTAAGAATGTTCCCGACTCTATTATATATGCTCAGCAAGGAGTTTAAACAATAATGAAGGTGGTTGATTCAATTTCCTTCAGAGGCTTTTCAGACCCAGCTCGCGTCGTATGAGAGCACAGTGTGAGGCTTATCAAGGTTATGCTTGGTTTAAATTACTCATGTCAGATTGCAAGAGCCATGTGACATCTAACACCATATTTAAAGAGAAAGATAATTGGTATCTAAGAGATAGGGACATTAAGGGCTATGCAAGTATCAGAAAGTAATGCCGGTGTGGTAATTAGTTAATTTAAATGAATGAGCTTGCCATTAATGTGTGTGACCACATACTCATGAACTGTGCAGGAGGCACAGGAGGTGTCTTTAACAATGACCAACTCCAATGTGACTTTCAGTAAAAATATTTAATGTAATTTTTCTTCATTACGCTTTATAAAACAATGTGTTACTGCAGTTTTGTTGTTAACAAAATGAAGTACAGGGACAGTGGTGGCCTGGGTCTGGTCGGGGTCGGGGGTTCAAGCCACACTACTGCCACTGCTGTTGTCACAGCTAACTGGGTTATCAAATGCAGGTCATGTCTCTCACTGTCTATGGTGGGAGGCATGTAAAAGAACCATTGCTGAATTTCGTCAAGGTTAGGTTGCATTGCCGTCAGCGTGATTCTGCCCTGCGATGGCCTGGCGAGCTGTCCAGGGTGTACTATCGCCCAAAGTCGACTGAGATGGGTGCCAGCCTCCCCGCGATTAAGCGGTTCAGAAAATGATGATGATGAAAATGAAGTACTGTGATGCACATTATGCTTTATCATGTTTATGTTATATTGTGATATCATTGTGTTATTTGTCAGGAGGTGTTGATTTTCTGAGCAGACATTTTGTAAAACAAAAAGGTAAACAAAAATGATAATCTATGCTAACGACTCAAAGACATTTCACAAAACTATTTACTGTTTATTATACACAGATAAAAAGTAAGACAAATCAAATTCTTTCACTGATAGCACTGAAATACTTCACTCCACTTATACAGTTACTCCACTTATCACTGGGACACAACACACTTAATCTTATGCCTGGTATATGAGAGGCAAAGCATTTAGGAAACTATGACTTGGACAACCTTTTTCTCTTCGAGTCAGATCAATGGTCAAGGACAAAATGTAAAGGCATGCATAGTTTGGTCTATGTGAGGAAAAGAATGTAGGAAATGTGGCCGGGACATGCATCCCTTTTAAGTGGGTTCAAAGTTCAATGCCTAGTCACAGTGATCTAATGTTGCTATTCTACTACTACTATTCACTCCCCCTTTCTGAAGATGTATAAGCATACCTAGTTTGGTATATGTGAGGCTAAGCATATAGGAAATGTGGCCCAGACAACTTTTTCGCTTAAGTGGTGTCAAAGGTCAAGGTCACAGTGACCTAATGTTTGTACGCAACATGTCGGCTTACAATCCTACACATATCCAACAAGCATGAGACAGGTGCGTCTGAAGATATTACAGCCCGGATAAATACGGGGACGCACACACGGATTCAAGCATTCACAGACGCATGGGCAGAAAGGACACTATAAGGCATGCACATTACGCAAGAACTTATAAACAATCAATCAAACAATTAATGTAGTAGAACTTCATCTGCAGCAACTTTCTAATCATATCTTGGAAGAAGTTACATGACAAAAATTCTGAAGGGAAAACCTCCCAGTTCATGTAAGCAATCCCTTAAACAAATCCCTTGAACAGCCTGGACAATATGAAAATAATTACCTAAATGTTAAATATTTAAAATAAGATACAGTAAGGCATACACATCAACAATATTTTTAATTCATTAAATGAGTGCTTCTAGGGCGTGGTTTGATGTGTTCAGTGCGTGTGTAAGGTTAAGGTGGCTGATTTATTTAAACACATGAGTGACAGAGACAAACAAGAGCTTTTCCAGCAAAGAGTTTCACAGGTAAGTGCAGGTCAGGGCTTGAGAATTTGTCAGATCATCAGGAAGCTACAGAGCAGATAAGTAGTAATGACAGCAGGTGAAGAAAGCAGAGGTGAGCATCAGTGACCCCTGACTGACTCCTCATAACACTGTGATACAGCTCATCTCACTCAGGCACACATCCTGCACTGGCAGGTACATACATATATACACACACACACACCATCTTCAACACAAATTAAGTCCTAATTAGGCTAAGACCACCTGAGTATTAAAAAAAAAAATCAAATACTTTTCAAAGTCATTATGAAAGTCAGTCATTATTAAAAAGGATTATGATGCCTTTTAACTTAGCCCAAAGGTAGTAACCTCCTGTTTGTTTAAAGCAAAGCTGCACAATCTGACAATAAAAACCTACATGACTACATATTCACTATGAAAGGAATAAAACACAAAAGGATGTGCCAATATAGATGTTTTATCTGGAGAAACTTTGTGCATTACAGTTAACATTTACTATACATAAAGTGGGTATGGAATAGAATAACTCCCACCCCATTTAAAATACTTAACTTTTTTTTTTTTTTTTGCTTTGGAGACTGAAATGAAAAAACACAAAATATTTGCCAGATGTATTTTCTCAATGCAACTTATACCAGCCAAGTGAAAGACATGAGGTGGCTGCCCAATGCTTGTGTGTGCTCACCGTGTGTGTGTGTGTGTGTGTGGCTCAATTTTCCTTGTGGGACAAGAAAATAAGTAAATAAGCAAATAAACAAACAAACAAATAAATAAATACAACAGTTAAAAACAGTTCAAAAATTATTAAAATAAACATTCACTGAAATGGTTAAAGGATCACTCCTTAAATACAAAACCTTGAACTTAATCAACTGCAACTAATCCCCCTTATTCACTGCATGCAAAAGTGTCTTCCACCTGTAATCAATTGTACTCATTCTAACTAGATCAGCAGAAAAAATAAATAAATAAAAATAAAAAAAGCCTCTATTCCTAAAGCATTTCATTGCTTGGAAGTGTAACTAAAAGCAAACAATAGATTATGGACGTCAAGGAACTGTCAAAAGATCTCAGAAAGTTGTGGACAGGCACAAGTTAGGATTTTATAGCTCTCTATAGTTGGTATAATAAGCTGTATGCCCTAATTTTTATAAAATAAAAATTTGTAAGTGGCTCTGTAAATTCTGCACTGCGCTTGCGCCCCACCCAATGCCTTATATTCATTCTGTGACGCAACCCAACTGAAAAAAGCCTGTTCCTTCCCACCAACACACAAACAAGATAGCGGCACACTTGTCAAGAAATAATTATAACTTTAATGGTAATTGTAGTCCTTAATTAGGTTTAATTTTATTTTCAAGGCTGCTATTCTCTCTCTACTCTATTATTACTTATTTAAATTTTTTAATTAGTACAGTTAATTCTGGTCCCTTAATTTGACTGAACAACAGGTGTTGCACTGCTTCCCTCCCCTTGTCTGTGTTTGTATTAAAGCAGAGAGCCATACTTTAGAAAATATGGTAACAGATTGACCTGATTTTTTAAAGCTTATACAACCATATGGTCCTTTGTAGGAAATCTTTCAGAATCACTCTCACAATCACTTTGCTGTACTGAACATGCTATTTTGTACTGAAGCTGTTATTGCTGTCATGACTATTAGGTATACTGATGTGAATATAACAGCACTCTTGTACTTCTGTAATATTTCCTAAGTATACTTTCAATGCTTTCATGGTCTAATTAATTCATTCATTGTAAGGAGCAGAAACTTTGGAGATTTATCTTGGAAACTTCCCATTTTATTTTGCAAAGAAAGTTAACATTTCAAATGTAAGGTTACCTTAAAAGGCATATTTTTGCCAAACGTCCAATGGGTGTCTAACTCCTCTGCAGCCTTCCCAACAGAACATAAACAGAGTTTGCCTGTGTGCAGATTAGATTTGTCTTAACCTGAACACCTCATTATTTGTAGAATACTGGATTATCATCATTCTTTAAATACTTTAACAGAGACTACATGACAATAAAGAGAGAAGCTATGACCAGTTATCACTCCTAACTAATGGCACATTGCCAAGGCCCATGATCAAAATATGACCACCTCATATTTTGTTTTAATCTTTACGCTTCTGTCGTCTGGCTCCATAAGTTAAGTTGTGTGTTTTGTCATATGATAGAATGTCATTTTACTTCACACTTAGGATTTTTCTCCTCTTTACATTGGAAAAGTGCATTTTATCTGAAATCCCATTAACCTGAACCTAGAAAAGCATTCTTGTCACAGAACACTAGGTGTATTCCCCCGTGTGGTCAAACTGCACACAGTATCAGTTTTTACTAAATTTGATTCTGACCTGATAGAAATCAGTTAAAAAAAATTAGACGGTTTTTGAATAGGCTGGCTGTTGAATAGGTGTTGCTGGTAACTGAAGTGGATACTGAGGGTAGTGTTTTGATGTACACTTCACCCTTGATTTCCAGGACTATTAGGGAGGATAGGCTGTCTGGGAACCTCAAAAGTCCAACAATTGCTAATGTCCGTGGTCCCTAACCTTTCCCGGACATTCACCATAATCAGTCTGGCAATCACCATTATTCAGCATCAGTCCTGGACTTTTACACAATTATCTGACAATCAATACACAATATTGTGTTTCCACAACTTAAGGAGCGAATCAGCTCATTCTTTTATCACATTCATTTAAATGTGGGTCCGGCTCGTCGTCACTGTCCTCACTTTCACTCAGATCTCCCGTCTCTGATGCCGCTCTCTGTTCATCGGACATTATTTCATGCCCCTCTGCTGCTTCATTTTCAGGAGGGAAGTTTGAAAATCATAACCGACCCGGACTTCTATCATCGATTCCTGGACTTGTCTGAAAATAATTACCTAAACATTAAATATTTATAATAAGATAAAGTAAGGCATACACATCAACAAACAACTTGTAAACCAGCTTTTCAACTTTTTTTAAATTTTTTTTTTTTTTATAAATTTTTTGAAACTTTTGTGATCGAATTTTTTTATGCGTCAAGCTGCCTGCCAGCTGGTTACTTTGTTTACATGACATTGCCCTACAGAGTCAGCGCAAGCACTTCGTATTTAATAATGACTTGCACAATCAGCCAATGAGAATGCGGCCATTTGCAACACTATTTTCCATTGGTTAGATTCATTTTGGCCAATGACGTGTTATTTCTGTTTGGCTGTTGGGTGTGAAAACAATGCAGATGGTCTTAAAGAAATATCTTTTCACCAGTAAGTGTTTTTTATTTTTTGAGTCATGCTGATGAATAGCATTTGTTTTTATTTTTTTAACCTAATGAGAGGCTTGTACACTATCTTTGAACACTTTACAACTTTTAAGGGCTCTTCTATTAATAGAATTATATTTTGGTTATTTTACAAACTAAAATTTTAGTGTGGACTCATTCCAAGGGAACGAAAATTGATATGCATGGAGGACTATAAGGACTATATATATAATTATATCGTGCGAAAATAATTCTTCATGTTTAAATCTGAAAACATATGTGGCTACTCATTTAAATGTGCCACACTTTCCAAACCTCTTTATTAGGCTCAGAGAGAGGCTGGAGCCCATCCCAACTGACTACAGGTAAAAGGCAGGGTACACTCTGAACAACTCACCCTACCATCACAGGGCCAACACTGACAGACAACCTTTCATACTCATATTCACACCTTGGGCACTTAGGAATATCCAATTAGTTTAACGGGCATGTCTTTGAAATATGAGCGGAAACCTTCACAAGCTCTTAGAGAAAATGCAGACTCCACAAAGAAGCACTCTCACCAAGCACAGGGCTCAAACACAGGACCTTCTTTCTGTGAGGAGGAAAAGATTTATACACCTTAATTAAAACTTTGAAGGGAAACAGTAAAATAACAACTCTATATGCATCCCAGTGTTGCTAAAAACCCATAAAGAAATTGTACTTAAATGACCTAAAAAGAAAAAACTCAAGACTGACAATGTGTATTTTTGCAGATTTTTACGACAGGATGTGCTCAAAAGCCACTTTAATGTCTCGTTTATTATGTTCAAGTTTGAATTGCGTTCCCATTCTGGTGGTGGCTGGAGTAGTGGACAGCACATGTATTGTTGGCACCCAACATATGTCATCAAATGCAGGCCACTTGAATAACACAGCTGGCCCTTTTGGATGAATGAACTTTCACCTGACATCATCAAATTACTACAAAGTCTGAACAGAACCATCAAGCAGTATCTTGGTTTTAATAAATTAACACTGATTACATCGTACGGTATGAAATACGCAAGCTCCAGACAAGTTCAAATGTTTAACAATATAAAAATAAAAATATATATTTTAGAAACGTGCTTTACTTCTGTTATGTTATGGCACTGAACCGTGCAGCATAACTAGTTAAAAATATACAGTTAAAATAAGCCGTACATGTTGTCGGATTATAACATGACGATAATATGAAAGCAATGTGAATTTCTAGAATGCTTTTAGTGCCAAAAAACAAAAGTTTGAACAAAACAACATATAAAGTTAAAACAGAATCTGAGATGGTGTAGCAACACCTCTATCTGAACTGGTACAGAATTACCCACATATTTACATCTTCCGTAATATATTATTTATATGTGAATTATGCAACTTTTCATTTGACAATTTTGTAACACGAAAAGCTTTTTTTTCTTTTTTTTTTGCCAGTTTAGTACAAGGAAAATGTACATTTTGGACGAGCTGCTAAAGCTTCCCAATACATGCACTTTTCTAAAGACTGAGAAAAAACTCCCAGTCAGTACTTGCACACTGACATGTAAGGCATGACATGAACTGTACAGCATGCCCACAACTTTAAAATTACAGAGATTTTCACTTTCTTGACAAAGATGAAAGCTCTGATTTTGTCAGAACATCATCCTACCAGATTGAGCTTTGATGTCTGTGTCACTGATTTCTGTTCACAGAGAAAGGGATCTAACTGAAGGCTCTTGCTCTCATTTAGCCCAAGTACAGAGATGCGGGGTATTCAAGAGGTACACAAGAGGTCTACGCTTATCAGAACAGTCATCACAATTTAACATGGCAATACTCACATTCAGTCATTTTAGATATTACTTTTTTATCTTTAAAATGTCACAGCACTTACACTATATATTTTAGATTATACCATGCGACTTCATGCAAACTGTAGGTGCGGTATTTCACTGTAGTCTGCATTTTCCTGCGTGACACGTATTAGTATCCATCACTGGCCTTCTGTTTATTTATAATGACCATCTGGTATTACCTTGACTGATCTTATTGTTTAAGGTACCAAAATATCACTTATTATTTCTCAAAACAATCTGCCCATCTTCCTCGGATCTCCTTTATCACCTAGGCGTTTCCATTTTCAGAACTGTCACTCACTCAATGGTTGTTTTGCACTGGAGGAAAGGTCACTAGCTTGCCAAAGCTGAAAACTGCATATTTTTCCGACTGCCTTCTAGAACGTCAAGGCAGATTTCATGGTGACCACCATTAAGCAATCTTGTTATAATTTCAGCCAATCAAAACATCAGAAGAAATGTATTTTCCAGGCTAATAATTATTAACTACTTTTTACTCCTCAGCCAGTTATGGTTGTTGGGGTATTGTTGTTGGCTTGGCGAGCAGGCGAGCAGGCAAGTGGCGTGACAATTTATCCTGGCCATTGCTCAGCTCAGCTTTATAAAATTTTGCATAGGCACTCCCTATGACCGAAACCTGTGCATGGGGTAGTCAATTTGCATATGTGACCTTGGCCCGGTGACCTTGAACATATAAAGTTTGTCCCGGCCATTTCTCGGCTCATATGATGCTTTGTGAAATTTTGCATCGGCACTCCCAATGACCTAAACCTATGCTTGGGGTAACTATTTTGCATGTGTGATTTTTGACCTTGGCACAGTGACCGTTTGTCTTCGCTGTGTCAGCAGCCGTCGCTTTTATCATTTATTGTTATAAGTTTCACCTCAGCAAGAAGGTCCCAGGAACAATTCCCGGGAACAATTCCCGGGCTCGGGGCGTTTCAGTGTGGAGTTTGCATGTTCTCCAGTGCTTGCGTGGGTTTCCTCCCACAGTCCAAAAACAAAATTCTTATCAGCAGTTCCAAATTGCCCCTACGTCTAAGAGTGAGTATGAATGGCTGCATGTGTGTTGCCCCTGCAGTGACCTGGCAAGCCCTTCAGGGTGTACTTCGCCTAGAGTTGGCTGAGATGGGTGCCAGCCTCCCCGTGACCCTAATTAAGAACAAGAATAGAAAATGAATGGAATAATAATAATTATTATTATTTTTAAATGTAGTATTATATAGTAATAGTAGGTGATGTAACTCACCTGTTATCTTAAACTACTCTGAAGCAACTCCAAGTTTAGTTTTATCAGTTGCACAGTCTGCTCATCACTCCAAACAATGTTTAATAGTGCAGTGAATGATCTAGTACCGCAGTTTTCTCTTCTTAGCTTCTTCAAACTGTGCATGATCAGCTGGGTGATGGTGTATAAAGTATGATTTACAAATTGCACGGCTTTTGTCTTTACTCACGGCAAAAAAAATTCCACACTAACAATATGATAATTTTTTGCTGTAAGGCTGTAATAGCTGCAAACGGAGGATTTAATGAACTTAAAGGAAAGTTTGAATAACAAATAATGATACAAAAAAATGTATCATTTCTATCCGTTTTGATGTCTTGACTATATTTTATATTTATTTTACAATGCACTTGATAGATGCAAGTTTGCATTTTTTTTTTTTAAAAATGTGAATTTTTTATTTTATTTTTTTTTGGGTGACCCCCAACATTTGCAAGCACATATACATACATACATACATACATACACATTTACAACCACAAACTGTGTTTTATTAAAATTTGATGTGATAGACCAACACAAATTAGTGCACAATTGTGAATTAGAAGGAATATGATGCATGGCTTTCCAATTTTTTTACAAATAAAAATCTTAAAAGTGTGACATTTGTATTCAGTAACCCCAAGTCGATGCTTTGTAGAACTGCCTTTCGTTGCAATTACAGCTACAGGGCTTTTGGGGTATGTCTCTTCCGGCTTTGCACATCTAAATTCTTTGTCCACTCTTCTATGCAAAATAGCTCAGATTGGATGGTGTGCATCTGTGAACAACAATTTAAGTCTTGCCACAGATTCTCAATTGAGTTTAGGTCTGGACTTTGACAGGGCCATTCTAATACACACATATGCTTAACCATTACATTGTAGCTCTGGCTGTATATTTAAGGATGTTGTCCAGCTGGAAGGTGAACCTCTACACCAGTCTCAAGTCTTTTGCAGACTCTAACAGGGTTTATTTTAAGATTGCCCTGTATTTGGCTCCATCCATCTTCCCATCAACTCTGACCAGCTTCTCCATCCCTGCTGAAGAAAAGCATCCCTACAGCCTGATGATGCCACCACCATGTGTCACGTGGGGATGGTGCTAATTTTGTGCCACACATTGCGATTTACATTTACGACAAAAAGTTAAATTTCAAAAGTTTTCAAAAAAGTCTCATCTGACCAGAGCACCTTCGTCCACGTGTTTGCTGTCCCCCCCACATAACTTGTGGCAAATCGCAAACAGGACGATTTGTGGCTTTTTTCAACAATGTCTTTCTTCTTACCACTGCTCCATAAAGGCCAAATTTGTGGACTGCACGACTAATCCTGTGGACAGATTCGCCCCTCTGAGCTGTGGATCCTGCAACTCCTCCAGAGTTACCATGGGCGTTTTGTCTGCTTTTCTGATCAGTGCTATTCTTGGTTAAATTGTAAGTTTTGGTGGATGGTCATGTCTTGATAGGTTTGCAGTTGTGCCATACTCTTTGCATTTCCTGATGTTGGCTGAACAGTGCTCCTTGATGTTCAAATCATGGGATTTTTTTTTTTAAATAAGCTATCCCTGCTTTAAACTTCTCTAATTAATCAATTATTTGACTTCTAAAGGCAATTTAGTTGCACTGGAATTTATTTATGCCCCTTTCTCACCAACGTAAATTGTCCTGCGGCGCAAAGTGTGATTGTCGTCGCAGGTACCGCAAGTTGCTGCAGAGAACCGTCAGCACCACAGCCTGTAGCTTCTGGAAATATTCGCGTAACATTTTATCGTTCGATTTTTTTTGCCGCATTTCTGCGTGACAATGTGACCCCACCGCCTTCATACCATAAACACTGTGTGAACACAAGCACTGGTGGTACCATACGATGCTCATAGTGACCATACCTTTTTTCTCATGATATAAAAGGCTGTGAATCTTCACCTCAGCTATTGTTGCAGAATCATGCCTTTGAAGGGAAGAGGATAAGGACGAAGGAAAAAAGGTGTTTTCTGCATCCACACTGCGGGGTATGCCTCCTTGAGGTACTGTGTGAAAGTTCTGTTGGCGATAAAGGGTATTAGAGGAATCAGAGTGAAGGGGGCTATATCTGCCTTCCACCTCTAGAGAGAAGGGGAAGAGGATGACTTCCACTCCTTCAGAATTAGTTATTTTGCCACAGTCATTCGTCAGATCACAGCTTGTACAGCTATAGGGAGCAGCACAGCGAGCAACCAAAGATGGCTAGACCAGGTGCCATAGAAATGGGCCTATTGTGGGTCTTAGAGAATATTTCAAATATTTTAGATCAGAATACAGTCAGTGAAGGGCAGGACAAAAAAGAATGAGACAGGGTGCCCTCAGAGACATTACGTCTGTCATACATTGGTGAAACGAAGGGAAATATTTAATTTAGCCTGGATTTGCAGTAACGTATATGAACTTTAAATTGAAACAGTTGGTGTCTGCTGTGAATAGGACATGTATAATAAATAAGCCCTTGTCCCATTCAGCACCAGACAGTCCAATACCCAGCTCTCCTTTTTGTGTTTCCCTGAATTCAATGTAGTGACACTGATCCAACCATCAAACATATTTAGAGACCTAGAGATAAAACACCTGGAATCAAAAGGGCTGTTTAAGACAGCAAAAAATATGTGCTTTCCAGTAAAAGTTTTAGAATTATGATCAGATGTAGTGTTTAGCCTGCAAATAACAAAAAAGTGAGTGAGGTAATGAAAATTTCTCTCTTAATGAGTCAAGAGTCAAATCACCCTGCTATGTATAAATCTTGAATTAAAACTAAGCCCTACTGTTTCGTGACTAGATAAGCTGAATCTGACCATGGGGAAAGAAAGTAATAATTGAAATAAATTGGTGTTTGCACAGCGGCCTCTGGTAAACTCAAAACACCCCTAATTTGATATAAAACCCTGACTGTTTATTAGCACAAAACTCCAACTTGGAGAATAGTAAAGCTGGCAAGGAAAATTTGATGACAAAATTTGCTTATATGTGCAACCACAAAGGGACACCAAATGCCAAATTACCTGGCAACCCCGGTTGCCAAAACATTAAAGCCCTAACATTAGTGGCCCAGTAATAGTATCTGGGTGGCACAGTGGTGCAGTGGTTAGCACGTCCGCCTCACAGCAAAAAGGTCCTGGGTTCCATTCCCAGCTCGGGCGTTTCTGTGTGGAGTTGTGTGGGTTTCCTCCCACAGTCCAAAAACATGCACGGTAGGCTAATTAGCTGTTCCAAATCACCCCTAGGAATGAGTGTGAGTGAGACTGATGGCCCTGCGATGGCCTGGTGAGCTGTTCCAGGGTGTACCCCTCGCCCAGAGTCGGCTGAGATGGGCGCCAGCCTCCCCGCAACCCTAATCAGGATTAAGCAGTTCAGAAAATGAATGAATGAATAATAATATCTGAACACAGGTAGTCCTAGTCCACCCTCTGATTTGTGCTTCTGCAGGTGAACTTTTAGAGATTCGATGGCTCTTGAAGTTCCAAATGTAAGATGGGATTATAAACCCCAGTTCTTTAAAGGCTTTTTTATTTTATTTTATCTTGTCTATCTATCTATCTATTTTTCTTATACAAAACCTGGAAGGAGAAATTATTTTGAATTGATACAACCAATCATATAAAGGGGTAGAATTTTGCAGCTTACTATATTCTGTATGAGTTTGGAAAGTTTAATTCAAGTATCTGCTTAGGGTGCTTAGGTATTGTGAGGCTGGGGTAGGTGAGGTGGTCTTGAACTATTTTAATTGGAAGATTCTCCAAGAATCCTGGGACGTAGATATATGAAACGGACATGACATCACTTTTTGACCAGTTGATTGTGTATCCAGATTACCGAAGGAGGTAATTAACTCAAGGGGGATGGTTACAGGAGAGTAAAGAGGGCAGGAGAGACAGGGCAGCCCTCCTGAACTGAGCAGCATAAGGGGCACATTGGATAATTTGTTGCTTTTCCTGTGGTCGGCATACAAAATATTAACCAATATTAGAGAAGGAAAACCTGCCTGGAATGATCCTGTTTGATGCTGATGGATAATGGAGAACACCCTAGTGTTTAAATATGAGACCTTTGCATGCACAAATTTAAAAAAAATTAATGTAGCTGAGCACAAACTTAATAAACAAGGCAACCACATACAAGACAATATGAAAAAATAAAATATACCAAACATGTCTGGGCCATAGATAAGAACAATACACACCCAAACCCCCATCAAGTCTCCCTAAATCTCACAAAAATACCCCGCTTAATCAGAAATGGAACTGTAGAACTATTCATGTATTCATGATACCCACCCTACTATATTCAGAAGTAAAACAGATAGGGGACACAAAAACAAACAAAATCAGTATGCAAGTCTACGCCACTTCCTGTATCTTGCTATTCTCCAGAATTTGTGTTACTTCCTTTGATTCATTGGAAGACTTCTCCATCCTGATGTACCCCAAGGTGTATTTGATCCCTCTGTCACCTTGCATAGCACATCATTCTTCTTTCACAAGTTTCAGATCTTATTCTCCTTGTAATCCATGGGTTGTGTGCTGAAGCGGCACAGAATCAGCTCCTACACTTGGAAGTGATGGATGTATGCCAGGATGGTGTATGACTTAGCGTCAGTGGCAGGCTTTACCTAAAGAGCGCAGGAATCTGATTCTACATAAATTAATGTTGGTGTAAGGATGTCACAGTGGTAACAGAGACTCTATTCATAAATTGCAAACCATTTTATTCACTGCAGGAGGTCTCGTTAGTTCAGGTCGGAGTTTATATTCCACCTCAGATTTGTGTGACAGAAGAGTTACACCAACTAGCAGATAACAGATGTGGAGAAAAAAAAAAACTCAGACTTCCTTATCGTCATTCTGGGAGATTTTAACAGTGCAAACAAAAGTTCCAAAGGATGATAATTGTGCTGTTCCTCGTGCAGATTTAGGGCTCTCGGATCCCTGTCAGTTCCATCTTATACCAACATACAGGAAGATGCAAAAAACTTGTAAGTCTGTTGTGAGGACCGTGAAGAAGTGGACAGAAGAGTCAAAGTTGGAGCTACAAGCCTGCTTTGACTGCACTAATTAGAGTGTTTTTAAGCTGCTACCACAGACATCAATGAACTTGATGATATTTTTCATCAACCAAACATATCAGCTGTGAAGGAGAAACAATCCACAATCTGCTGCATATCATCTGCATTGCTGGCCACGAGGGTGAAGTCATCAGCATAGAGCAGTTCAGTTTACTATCTGTTCTTGTGCGGAGGAACACGCTCTTCTTAAGCCCTTCATTCCCAAAAAGGCATCAATGGGTTCACTGCCAACTGAGACCTGTGCCTTCATTCCAGAATGGAACTGCTAGATAATGTTGACAAGCATGTCAGGGCATCCATAGGTTTCAAGAACCTTCCAGAGAGTTGAACAGTCGACGGTGTCAAATGCCTTTGTGAAATCAACAAAGACAACATACAAGAGCTGATGCTGCTCTGCTGCCTTCTCTTGGAGCTGCCATAGAGTGAAGATCATATCAGCAGTGGCAAATCAGCATATCAGCCAGCCCGGAATCCACGCTGGCTTTCAGGAAGAACAACTTCTGAAATGGTTTTTTAGTCTGTTCAAGACAACCTTGCCAAGGACTTTGCCCGCTGCGGCCAGGAGCGATATTCCCCGATGGTTTCCGCACTCTGCATGTCACCATTTCTCTTGTAGACGGTGATGATTAGAGCACCTCTGAAGTCTTGGAGCACAATGCCAAACAGTAAACATCTGCTGAACAGGTCTAGCAGTGCTTCACACAGCTTTTCGCCACCATTTTCAAGGATGTCTAAGGGAATACCATCCAGGCCAGGTGCTTTGGCACTTGCCGTTGCCTTTAAAGCTTTATTGAGTTCCTCCATAATAATTTCCATACACAGCTAATTTCTTGTGAGCTTTCTCTCCAGCTGCTGCATCTGGGTGTGCAGGACCTTCTTGGTTTAGCAAGCTGTTGAAGTGCTCCTTCCATCTGGCCTTGATGTCTTGAAGGTCTGTGAGCTTCAACTCCAGCTGGCTGAACACTCTCCAATGCAGCTTCTACTGCTGTCATTAGTTCTCGACAATGCTCGTTGTCTGTCATCTAACTGATGACCAGTTTCTTAGGCTTGGTACTAGCAGAGTTTTCCTGCGAGGCAGAGTGATTTTCATTCTGGGTTGGCACCTCACAAGATAGTGAACAGTAGAACACTCTGGCCCACACATTGCTTTTGTGCACAATATATCTGCCAAGTCTGATTTTCTCATTATGGCATAGTCAAGCAAGTGGTGACCTGAGCATGGGTGCTTCCAGGTGTAATAATTCTAATTTCCGTGATCGATGAAGTCTCCCAGTCCCGACACGGGACACTGCTGAGCATTGAAATCGCCAAGTGTTAGGAGCTTGTCTTCTCTGGGGACCTTGAACACTGCTTGAGTGAGTTCTTGGTAAAAGGTCTCCTTCACCTCATCATTGTGGGTGCATACACATACACCAAAGTCTTGCTCTTTCCCAATACATGGGCTTGGGTGAGATCACTGTGGGAATCAATGCCAGCTTTTTGGCCCAGAAGAAGGTGTAGTCCTCTTCTTGGAGTCAGCCTTGTGCCTCAAGATGTGTTTCCTGGAGATCTACAATCTCAATGCCAAACAGCTGCAATTCCCTTGCAATCAATGCAGTCCTTCATTCCAGTTGGTTGTCTCCATCTAGCATAGTGCGCACATTCACTTCATTAGGAGCAGAAGAAACTGTAACAAGAAGAAGTCCCGCTGACCACAGTTGGCCAGCCAAATGTGTTCTGAGCACACTTTCTTTACCCCACCTTTCCAGGGCAGGTAATGCTATACCTAAAGTGGGCTGCCTGGACACTCACAGTGCTGCCTTTCAGTAAACAACAACCTGAATGGCTTCACCCATCCCCCACACAAAAAGGTCTATCAATGACCACCTCCCCCTCCCTTCAGTCCCCGAACTACACTCAGAATATGCAAACGAGATGTAAGACAACTCGTTTAGAAACAGAAAGTCGGAAAGGCAGCTGGACCCGTCTGTGTGTCACCTTCCTGTATTACAATCTGTGCAGAACAGCTAGTACCCATCTTCACCCAGATCTTTAACCGTTCTTTGAAGCTGTGTAAAGTGCCCTCTTATTTTAACCACTCCACCATCATCCCGGACCTCAAGAAGCACAACATCGCAGGTCAGAATGGCTACAGGACCATAGCACTGACATCTGTGGTCATGAAATCCTTCGAAATTTAGCCTGCCACAGGAGCTGCTGATCGCTTTCTTTACTGCCATCATACAATCTATCTGCACATCCATCACTGTCTGGTTAGGACTGGCCATTAGACTGGACAGGATCCGACTGCAATGGGCAATCAGGTCTGCAGAGAGGATCGTCGGGGCCAAATTGCCCTCCATCCAGGACTTGTACCAAGGTCTGGAAGTCTGGAACTCAAACTGACTGGGATTTAACGTTGCACTAAATATAAGCTTAATAAAGTAACTGAGGATCTATAAGTTATTATAAGCTTCATAAAATATTTCTAATGTGCAAAATCAGTGATGGGACTGGTTTTTGCTTTGTAGAATTATATAAAGAAACTAATAAATAATAATTTGATTCAAATATTCAGGCACTAAATCACAAACTTAAACCAATATTTCACTACAAGAAAATAAAGAACAAAATATTTAGGAATAAAATCTATCTAGTGTTAGCTGCAATAATAGTAACTAAAACAGTAATCAGATGAAGAAATCCTAAAACCATAACTTTTATTAAATTAATTAATCCAAAAATGATACACAACAGTTCTTATAATATTTACTTAGTCTCTGGAAAGGTTATGGACATTAACTTCAAATCTTTAGGAAACATTAAATAAACTCTACATCTCCAAATAAAATTAATGCAGAACTATAAACTGGAATAAATGATCAATACCATAACAGTATTTGTGATGCGTTTCCCATAACATGGCCTATCATGTAACACTAATTTCCTTTGTTATAACAGCATGAAGCCACAGTTTCACATTTTGTAGGGCCCCAAACATAAATGCACATTGCTCCTTGATCATCAGTAAAAAAAAAAAACAGTCAATCAAACAATCAACCAATCAATAATTATTAAATAAATGGGTTTTGAATTATTTAGGAAAGAGAAGTAAAATCCAACTTAAAATGGCGGCTCAAAACAGGAACACTGTCAGTGGGTACCTAAGAGGTTTCTTTTACAAAAATCAATCTCATAGCTACATAGCATAGTAAACAAGTTCTAATTCTCCTTTTGTCATACTGAAATATTTCATTTCAATGATCAGATATTGTTATATGGTCTATGCGTAATGGGTCGCATCACACGTCTCACGAACCACAAACGAGCCTTCATCCATCCTAGCAATAATCACGGCACACGAAATGGCACAAAAGTCGACAGCATTTTAAAATCTAAGGCTGTACAACTAAAACCACTAACCTTTGCATGAACAGACTCTATAATACAAGGGTTCTAAATTTTGGCATCACAAGTGTTATGCAGTTATGGGCATGTTTTCAAAATGAAATGCTGGAGGACCTGTTGTCTGCTTAGTGAAAACACTTAGCACGGCAAATGAACCCAAGTACAAGCACCTTATCTGATGACCTTTCAACCAAATTTGCCACACTGGATGTACGCAAACGACAGAAAATAGTGACATGTCATGCACACTACCGCTGTGTTACACAGTTATGTGCATACTGAGAACGTGAGGGTGACCGTCAATTCGTCTAAAAAAACAAGAGTAATACGACCGCATTGGAAGTAAACATAAGTTCTCATTATCACATTATTCATCTAATTATTGTTTTAGATGAAAATGTTCTCTTTTCCCCCTCATGTTTTAAGAGAAATACCTACTTGGATTAACCACATGCATCTACACTGTTTGCGTCGCACGTTACACAGTGCGCCGAATAAATTCTTTTCACAAAGGAGAATGCTGTAGGTGGTTTCTATCGAGGTGGATGATTTTTAAAGTAAGCTGGTTTAAAGTGGTTAAATCTAAGCTGAAGCGTTATGATTTCTGAAAAGCTGCAATGTGTCAGTGTGTAACATGTCACTGAACCACATAGACTATCGGTGTCAATTGAAATTTCACTCAAGGGTGGTGTAGTGTGTTACGTTGTTACATAAAATGCATAAAGTATATTTGAAAGAGATGTTTCTTTAAGTATGAAGACAGCGTTTTGAGCATATATTTATTCCCCTTATACAACTTTGGCATATATTGCTACATTGTAGCATCTTCTAAAGACTTTTGGAGTCTTTTTCGTTGAGAATAAATTTATGACATCACTGACCACCTATTTCACTTTTGTTGAGTGTTTATTTGCCAGAGAGAGTCTGTATGGTGCAGACTATGTGTGTATGCTTTTTCCTGTCACAGGTCACAGTTACATCAATGTAATTTCCCTATCTCTAGCAACCATACCTAAGAATTTTGCCTCTATAGCTTTAGTATGTTATCATAGGACTCAGACAGTTTATGTTGTGAAGATTTATGGCAGAGATTTGCCCCTTGTGTTTGAAACACAAAAATGTTCGGATATGGTGTGTAACTGTGAAACATCACCACATCAACCACAAATCACTGCTTGCAACTTCAACTCTGTGTTTTTACCTTCAAGTGACATTCTGAATTTAAGCTATGATAGATTGACCATAAGATCTTAATTTTACCCTGATGAATGTCTTGGTGAATATCTGACACAGTGTAACTGGAAGGTTGGTCTGCCATCTCTACACACATTGGCACAAAAATTAACAGTAACAAAAATGTCCAAATATAACGTTGATTTGTGGTTCCGTTTTAGTTTTCATTAGTGTGGAATGACTATATGTATATATATATATAAATAATAGAGTATATAATAAAAGATAAATCCCCTGATGAGTGGGCAACCACGAAACAGGCTTGTCGGGATGAAACTGTAGTACTGTTATTTTTTCCCA
>JAOUQZ010000041.1:22662434-22681077 GCA_028564935.1 Neosilurus hyrtlii | reverse complement strand
ATCTATCTATCTATCTATCTATCTATCTATCTATCTATCTATCTATCTATCTATCTATCTATCTATCTATCTATTGTTAGCCATATCTGAGGGTGAGCAACAACAACCAAGACAATGGCACAAAGTTGCAGTGTCAGAAATGTTTTCGCCTGTTTATTTTGTTTTACATCTTTATTGCTCCCCTCCCCATCCTCCCAGAGAAAGCTACACTCAAGACAAGAAGCGTGGTGATCGAAACAAACTGATAAATACTTTATTTTGATATTTTGTTCCATGTTTTCGTGGAATTTAGCTGAAATGAACATATGAACATGAACATATTTTGGCTGAGTAAGCAAATGATTACAAAATTGGCCTTTTGTATAATATGGAGAATTGTTCATTGTCGTACTAAGCATTTCATTACATATTGTACTGTGTATAATTTGTATGTGACAAATAAATTTGAATTTGAATTTATTATATGTCTCCTCACGGCCCTGATGGATAAGTACTATGGATAATGGATGGAGTTTAGGCAAAGTTTTGATTTTGCCTGTCATGTGTGATGATCAGACAGAGAATGAGCTGAGGGAGCTGTGGATGGAGCAGAGGATGATGCATGAGTGGAGAAGAGCTGAGGTGCCTCTGAGGAACTTGAGGAGCTTCAAACTTATCTTTGAGGTAGTGCGTGCGAGAGACGTAAGCGGAGGGGCTGCACTAGATGATCTGCAGTTCATCAACTGTGCCCGCAGTTAGTACACACACACACACACACACACACCCACACACACACACACTCCATAGTGTATTGCCTCATATATCATTGTTTCTCAGTTCAGTGGTTTCAAGCTTTCCCTGCTCCCAGAACACCTTATTTAATTTATCGAGCTTATTAGACAGTAACTATCTGATGCTGAAGTTAAATCACTAAAAAGTACAGTGCAAAGTTGCACCATGACTGGAATTTTAGTGTTAGACGCAAGCCCCGGAGGGTCACAACACTAACTGAGTTCGGCGTTCTACCTCATTTAGCATATCTGACTCATCTGCTAATTTCCAAGGCCTTTGTGGTCTGTTTTTTGTTCAAAGATTTTTAAGCATGGGAGGGCAAGACAACAGAGAGTTGAGGAAGGAGGCTAAGTGCCATCAGGTGTAATTCTTGGTTTAAAAATGAAAATATACATCGCTATAGAGTTGTGGTACAGACAGAAAATGAACAAGAATGTGTACAGACCACTGCAATCCCTGCGTCCCTTAGACATCTGGGTGAGTGTTGATGGCCTTCAGGAACATATCAAGAAAGTTCACTTAGCACACAAACTATGGTGACACATTCAAAGGAAGTGTCAACTTTTAATTTCCCTTAAGTCCCTTTAGTACTTTGTATTCATGTCGTGACTTGACCAGCAGGAGTCTTTGGACAGCGCTCAGCAGTGTTTAATAAAATATCATATCACTTGCTTAATAGGCTGATTATTAAAATCATGACTTTCTTAAAGCTTACAAGGCTTAACATTTGGACACTGCATATAATGGAAGATGTCTGAATTTTTTTGTAACATGGCAGTGCTAAAAGCTAATAATATAAGCTTTTAAAAGCTAATAAAGTTTGAAAAGTAATCTAAGGACAGCTTCCAGCGAAAGAGTAATTTACATTTATACTTTTAATACAGAGTGACTTACAGATTTCAGTTATTTTCTTTACCCTTATATGACCCAGGTGGAAAGTACATAATTATACTTTATAACTATACTTAAGTATAATTGTGCTGGATGTAAACTTAACTTACATGTTACTAAATTACTCTTACTAAGTACTCAAAAAAATTACTTTTACCAATAACATTTTTATTTAGAGCTTGTTACAAATTTTAGAGATCTTTACTTATTAATTAAATTTTGTCATCAAGCCAATGCATGCCGTGATGTGTATTACATCCTACACTCTCAAAAATGGAGGTATGAGACAAGAACATAGCTGTACTTACTGGTACACTTTTGAAAAATGTTCCCTCGGAGGTTGTTCTGTAGAGACCAGAATTGTACCTTTCAACTAGTATAAATGGTACAAAGTGATGTAAAACAGAAGAAGGAAGAAACTCATAACCTTTCAACCCTTAGGGTCCCTGCAGCTATTCGGAGGGTTGCAAGAGAAAAGTGGCCAAAAATGTAGAGCCTATTAGCTTTTTTATTTTTATTTTTTATACTTTTGGTTTTATTTAATTTCCATCACATTTATTAAATGTAATTTTATCCATATATTATATTGTTTCATTGTTGTGACTTTTATGTTAATACACTCCTATTGTTGTATAATTGCTTTTTATTTTAGTTATTTATTTTTATTTTCTATGCAGTTATTTAATCTATAAATTTATAGATTTCAAACAAGTGCCAGTTTGTTCAAGACTGTACACCATGGTGGTGCAGTGGTTAGCACATCCGCCTTCCAGCAAAAAAAGGTCCTGGGTTCAAGTCCTGGGCTTGGGTGTTTCTGTGTGGCGTTTGCAGGTTCTCCCCGTGCATGCGTGGGTTTTCTCTGGGTACTCTGATTTCCTCCCACAGTCCAAAGATATGATCATTTGGTTAACTGGCTAATAAAAATTGCCCTTAGATGTGGGTGTGTGTGTGTGTTGAATTCTGCATTATTTCAAAGACCCCCCCGCCCAAGCTCATAGGATGTCACCAAAATGAATGTTCATCTCTTCCCGGGATTAATTCAGTGACTTCCCTTGCCTTTGGTGCACAATTGTTAAATATTGGTAATTTATAGGATGGTTTGTTTCAGTTAATTGAATGTCCAAGCATACAGCAGTAGTCATTTATATGGCCAGAAAACATATTGTGATTCAATGTTTTCAATGTACTTGTTTATAGCAGGTTAAATAAGTTATGTGTTAGATAATATGTAATAGTTTATTTTCCACATATACATATTATTCTCTAAATTGAAAACATCAACATTTTTAAATACTTGAGTGCATTTTAAAAGTAAAAATATAGCTGTGCTTTCTGAGTGTGCGCCAAAAAAAAACAGTGTTGGTACACAGCCCTGCCTCTGTAAATGGAAAACTAACAGGGCGGCTCAGAGTGAGCCACGCAACACTATTCCAGCCAATCAGAAGCAGGAGCTCTTGTGAATGATCACAAACACCTCTGTTGCTGATTGGCTGGAGGGGGGGGTTGGGTGTTGTTGTTAGTCTCGTAACTTTGGCAAAGTGCATCCTTGAATTTAGGGATAGATCTTTCGCCAGAATCAATGACTCCCCTTTAAGTCAAATCTCGTAGTACCTTTTTAAGTATATGTTCCATGAACACACCTCCATGGATGCACATGTGCTGAATATTTAAATGTCTGTGTGTATTGCACACTGAAGTGTTCATTTATCTTTTTCTCCTTCTTTCTCTCTTGATTGTAAAATTCATTCATTTTCTGAAGCGCTTAATCCTAATTAGAGTCGCGGGGAGGCTGCCGCCCATCTCAGCCAACTCTGGGCGAGGGCAGTGTACACCCTGGACAGCTCGCCAGGCCATCACAGGGCAGAAACACACTGATGACAACCCAATGGCCTACTCTTTTCGAATGATAGCAATGGCTCTTTAACATGCCTCTCACCACAGACAGTGAGAGACATGGCTGGCCTTTGATAACCCAGTTAGCTGCACTGGGAGTGACTGTAAAATCAGAAAGGCATTTAACAGCATAATGAAAACAGTGTTCAGCTCGGTACAAATCTTCTGAAGCTAATTCAGTGTCCACTCTGTGTGTGTGTGTGTGTGTGTGTGTGTGTGTGTGTGTGTGTGTGTGTGTGTGTGTGTGTGAGATTGAGAGCGAGAGAGAGAGAGAGATGTTGCTAATGGGGTATTAAGGAAGTAATACAGTGTCTTTGAGTAAGATAAATATATTCCTTATGATACTTATAATAGAAACTGTAACTGATTATAATGAAGATTAAAAGGTGTTGTATGTGTTTTGCCCCATGCCTCTTAAGTCTCAGCTTATCTTACTGCTGCTCGGTAATATCATTCTGCCTTGATCTCATACCTTTGCTGTTTCTGGTTCCTTTGTGTTCTGAGGTGTGATGTTCTTTTTTTTCTCAGCTCTTTTGCAGTGTGTGACAGCATGCTACAGTCTTGTGTAATTTGGTTGAAGATGCTAAAGGATAATGGATTTCCTAGAAATCCTAGAGAAGCCTAATGTCTCGTGTAGTAAACTTTGATTTCCTGAAGAGCACTGATGTATGATGTGATAATAGCTAATGTGCTGTAGCAGTAACCATGCTAGTTCTGGTACAAGGAAGTGCAGTGATGCAAAGGGGCTAAAGGTTGCTAATAAGAAGAGTTTTATCACCTGAGATACAGACAATTCATCAACTGCATCATTGATGAGTCCAACATAATTGATGAGCCCCCAGTACACCCATATGCATGCGCGTGTATATCAACATTCGCGCCTGAAAGTCTGGGTCTGGAGACAGCCAGCCCTGAGGACATGTTTTTATATCTTAGCTATATAAAAATCGTACATGAACATATGACATTGTCGGCCTTAAAGGAACACTTGGCTTTTTGTCTTTTCATTTTCAGAACCACCTTATACTTTACTAGGGCCATGGGGAGGCTGTAGCCCATTTACTGTAGCCAGTCACTTCACCTCTCTTGTCCTATGATGACCATCGGGGTGCCACAGACAATCCAGCTTCCAGTTCTTTCTATCCCTCTCTGTTCTCTGCTTCCCTAAAAGAATTGTTCAGTTTCAGGCCTGTCCATTCTGTGATGTTGTCTTCCTATCTTTTTTTTGTGCCTGCCTCTCCTTCTCCCTCCTTGTATGGTGCCTTGTAGGAATGTCTTGTCTAGACCTTGCCAAGACAAGATCACCCTAGCCAGTTGCAGTCAAAGGCAAAGTGCACACTGTAGAAGTCACCAGATTATTGCAGGGCTAACACACATATAACAATTTATACTCACATTAACACATAGGGGCAATCTGAAATATCCAGTTAATCTAATGCGCATGTCTTTGGAATGTGGGAGGAAATTGAACACAGAAACGCCCTCGTCTAGCACAGGGCTTCAACCTAGGACCTTCTTGCTGTGAGGCAGAAGCAAAAACCAGTGCCACATGCCACAGTGCCACCTCCTTTTGTTGTTGTTGTTGTTGTTGTTTTTTACAAACTACAAAATCACAATCATTTATTTGGTTGTGAAGGTTACATTTTCTCGGCATGTCATTAATTAGCTGCATTAATAATTAGATGAGTACAAGGGCCTCACAACTAAAGTGAGTAATAAGACATGTACAGTTGCATTTGTATTTGTTAATATCTGTATTTGTTTTACATTATGTACATGTCACAGGTGAAACACATCCTGGCTCCTGCCCTGCAGCCACTGATTTTGTGTGCACCAATGGCAACTGCATCGTTTCCAATCTAGTGTGTGACAGTAAGGCTGACTGTGCCGACGGATCTGATGAGCTGGACTGCAGTGAGTGGATTTTCTCTGCCCTGTTTAACACTAACCTCAAATGCAATACCTGTTATATTATGCTAAGTTAATAGCCTTAGAGTGAATGGTAAAAGCAACAGAGCATTGCTGTTTTGTTTACTACCTGGAGCAGGGACTGGACCGATATAAAACTTCTTTTCTATAAATTAATAAATAATTTGTGGGCGTATTTAAACAAGGAATTTTGTATATGTGAAAATTCTGTCATGTTGAAGAAACTAAAACCCTGAATCTTCTTTATTCTTATACCTTATGCTTCAACTGATATCAAAAATAAAGTGTGTATATATGTTTAAGGTCAACTTATTGCTTTGTTTAGTAAAGGGTACTAATAGTTTTGGAAGTATCTTAAGCAGGGATTGTTTATTACATTTATATCAGGGCAGTGCTTGCTCAAGGCAGTGGGACCATGTATTATATGTTCATACTGTATAAACAGTGAATTCTACTTTTTATATGCTTTCTAGGTGGCCTGGCTGGAGCCTGTAACTTCAACATGCCTGAGGATCAGTGGGAGGCGGCGTGTAAACTGGTGCAAGACCAGAATGATGACTTTGACTGGCAGATTGGACAAGGCAGAAATCAACAAGGAACAGGACCATCCACTGATCACAGCCCTGGTAGGTGTTACTAGAGCCAACTTTAAACTCATTCACTCATTTGCCAAAACGCTTAATCCTACTAGGGTCGCGGCGAGGCTGGTGCCTTTCTTAGCCGACACTGGGTGTAGGCAGGGTACACTTTCAACAGCTCACCAGACCATCACAGGGCAAAACACGCACAACCATTCACACACACACTCACATCTAGGGTCAATTCGGAACAGTCAGTTAGGCAAATGCAAATGTCTTTGGACTGTGGAAGGAAACCGGAGTACCCGGAGGAAACCCACACAAACATGGAAAGTATATGCCAACTTCACCCAGAAACACCAGAGCCCTTGACTCAAACCCAGGACCTTCTTGCTGTGAGATGGACGTGCGAACCACCATGCCACCCAACTTTAAACTCATCTGTTCGAATTATCTAGTGAAATTTTATAAAATTCCACCTAATTCTTTAAATGAAAGATTCAGTCAGAGGGGTCACTCAGAAATAATTGGTAATTATACATACAGTGTAGGTTTCAAGGTTTTAAAAGAAAAAGAGTTTAAATGCTTCCTTAGTCTGTATTCCATATGATTAGTTTCCTGTGATATTATTCATTCACCCATTCATTTATTTGCCAAACTGCTCACTCCTACTATGGTTGCAGGGGGGCTGACGCCAATATCACCCAAAATTGGACTCTACATCAGCCTCCCAACAACTCTAATTAGGATTATGTGTCTTGGAAAATGAATGAATGATGAATGAATATATTCAATTCAATTCAATTCAAGTCAGTTTTATTTAATTGACATTGTCACAAAGCAGCTTTACATAGTAAAAGTAAATTAGGGAGGAATCTAAAAATTTTTCTACAACCCCCTACATCCCTAATGAGCGAACCCGTGGTGACAGTGGCAAGGAAAAACTCCCTCAGTTGACACGAGGAAGTAACCTTGAGAGGAACCAGGCTCAGGAGGGAACCCATCCTCATTTGGGTGAAACATAAAATACAAACCATATAAGAAAATTTCATTACAGTCCAACATGTAGTCCGGTTGGTTATAACACAACTGTAAGTCCTAGATAACTGCAACAAGATAGTCTATATCACCAGCAGCGAAAAGTCATCTTTACAGTTGCTGAGTGCAGATCAAGATGAGAGCTCCAGCCAGCATCAGCACACCAGGACAGACCACCGGACTCACAGAGCAGAAGGATCAGGAGGATCAGGATCACCGACATCTAAGGAGTAGCATGTGTACCTCAGCAAAACACAGAGAGAGAGAAAGGGGGGGTGAGAAAGAGAGGTTTGTTTGTTAGTGCTGGGTGCAAGCAGGGACTCCGGCATGACTAACTATGGCAGCATAACTAAAAGAGAGAAACCAGAAGGAAGGCAGACATGAGGGCACCCTGTAACGTTGGACAATCAGCCATTCCACTGTCAACGGACCTGGGTGAGCATGTAGAGTGACCCATGACTTTATATATCATGATAAATATATTTTTCGGGGAACTGTCAGAAAATATCACAATATTATTTTGTCATATCACGCAGCAAAAGAATTTAGAGCAAAGCCCAGCTTATAGCTGCAAGAAATTTTGTAAAGATTAACCGTCACCTGGATATTTTCATAGATGAAAGATGTAATAAACTAAAGGATTAAAAGGAATTTTTCCTAGGTGTGTGTGAGGTATGTGTGTGTGTGTGTGTGTGTGTGTGTGTGTGTGTGTGTCTCTGTGTGTGTGTGTGTGTGTGTGTGTGTGTGTGTGTGTGTGTGTGTGTGTAGGCACTGCGATGGGCTGGCGAGCTGATCAGAGTTCACTTTTGCCCAGCTTTGGCTGAGATAGGCTCCAGCCTCCCTGCAACCCTAATAAGATTAAGCAAATCAGCAAATGAGATGCAAGCCTATAAGTCACCATAGTCATGGGAGCACCCTAACAGATGTAACACTAATGAATTTGTCGCTCTTCTGATGCTTCTTAACTTCAAAATAAAATTAAACATGCAATTTTCTACAATGATCCAATGCATAAAGTACATACATTCTTTTTTGATTGGATGAAACATTTGATGATTGTAATGAAAATCTCTTGTGTGTCTGTGGCTGTGAACTGGAAGAAGGTGCAGGGAGCTACCTGTATGTGAACTCAGTCTTACAGCGAGAGGGGGATGTTGCTCGTATAACCACCCAGCAGGAGTTTCCTGCCAGTATTGGGGTTTGCCATCTGCGCTTCTGGTTCCACATGTACGGCTCCTTACAAACAGGCACATTGAAGGTAAGAAAGAGAAAGACACTGAGGGATTGGCAAGCACAATTGATCTAATGTGAAATCAATCATAAGTCAATCGTTTTAAGACAGAGAGAACTACAAACACTAAACAAACAAAGATAAACGACTGCTCATTAATTATCTCCTATGCCCTTTACCACTTTATCATTAGGTCCCTTAAATCTACTCCTGCTCCACTGAGCCTTAAAATTGCTGCAGTTCTACCGATACCGGAGACAACACTGAAGCCTTGATCCTCATGAACTCTATAACTGTATTTGTTATTGTACTTAAATGTGTTTTTTTTTCATTACTTGAGGTGTTCTTTCACCTTATACTTTTTAATTCTACTTTTACATTTAAATATCTCAACATTCTGTTAAGGCCCTGCGATGGCCTGGGTCTTTCCTGTCCAGGGTGTACCCCGCCCTCGCCCAGAGTCGGCTGAGATGGGCACCAGCCTCCCTGCGACCCTAAGTAGGAATAAGCGGTTCAGAAGATGAATGAATGAATGAATGAACATTCTGTTTACTACATTTTCAAATACATGCATTCGTGTGTCAGAGGCACAGTGGCATAAAGGTTAATACATCCGCCTCACGGCAAGAAGGTCCTGGGTTCAAGTCGTGGGCTTGGACATTTCTGTGTGAAGTTTGCATGTTCCCCCTGTGCTTGAAATGGGTTTCCTCCGGGTTCTCCAGTTTCCTCCCTCAGTCCAAAGACATGCCCATTAGGCGAATTAGCTTTTCCAAATGGCTCTCTAGGTGTGGATGTGATTGTGAATGTGTGTGTGTTGGCCCTGCAATGGTCTGGCAAGCTGTCCAGCGTGATCTTCGACTTCACCCAGTGTCGGCTGCGATAGACTCCAGCGTCCCTGCAACCATAATAAGATTAAGCAGTTTATTAAATAACTGAGTAAGTCTTCACAGAGTATATAGTAAAACTTTGAATGACACTGTTACCTAATGCACATGCACTGCTAACAGACAGCCTGGAGCTCATCTGGCCTGCCTCTATCATGCTTAAAATAACCTATGTAAAAATAAACTATAAAAATCTTAATTTAGTTTGCTTTTTATGTTCCCATGTAGTATAAGAACATTTATTCATCAAACAATTATTCATCTCAGACTTAGTGGATGTCACTGAATTTATTCGTCCCCTCAATGTTTCATTTTAGGTACTATTCAGTGCCACCCGCTGAGCCTGAGGTGAATAATTGTTAATTATGGCACGTAAATACTGTCTTTAATAGAGAGCACAAGGTTAGCTGAGCTGAGAGTGCAGAGCCATATCAGTGAGTGTGGGCATTAAAAATGAGATCAAGTGAATTGTCCATGAACTAAAGTATTTATGAGTGTGGAGAAGTGAAGTGCAGAGAACCTGTCGCACATGAGAGAAAGCTGATTACTGATACACGTGCACTCATGAGGGTCCACCCTTTGCAGGGAACCAAGGTGCAAATCACAGCACCTTGCACTCATAAAATAACCCTAATTTCTCCTTTTTCTCTACAATCTTGTAAATCACATGGTAGCAAAGTACAGTAATGAGGGTATTTATGTAATGTGGAAAGTCTCGATTTTATCTGTCTCCTGAAGACAGCTTTACACCCACATTACTTATGCATACTGTAATGATTCTACCGGATCTCTTGTGACAGAATGCTGATATATTCTACTACTACCTGTATCTGAAAGCTTTTTGATTGAGAGACTGGGTTATATTCAGCACTGTAGCTGCATAGCAAGAATATTCTGGGGTCTTTCTCAAGATTCTGGTGTCTTTCATGCATGTTCTTCCTGGGAGCTCTGGTTTCCTCCCATACTCTGAAGGCATGCATATTTGGCCATCTGGCTGCTCTGATTTTCCTTATATCACCCAAGGTCAGCTGGGATTGGACTGGGTTATGTTTAAAACGCCAGAATATCTGAAACATTAGTTCCGTGCTCGCAGAAGCAGTATCGATGAGTACCAGAAACATGGATACATATTCATGTATTCCTGGTTATCAATGTTATGATAGGTAAAATTCAAGAGACATAATTTGTTGTGAAACTTTACTCTCATTCATTTGTATATTTATTCATTTGCTGAACCTCCCAATCCTACTAGGGTCACAGGGATCTTGTATCTCAGTTGACTCTGGCTGAAGGTGGTGTACACCATCAACAGCACTCCAGACCATTTTAGGACCATCATACACAACCATTCACACTTACTCTCCCAACTAGGTGCAGCCAGTTAGACTAATGTGCATGTCTTTGGACTGTGGGAAGAAATCAGAGAACCTAGAAGAAACCCACACAAGCACAAGGAAAAGATTCAAACTCTACACCAATACACTCTTTTTAAACCAAAGTATTTCAGATGAATTGTTACATGGTTTAGGTACTTGTACCACCTCTACGTACATCCATCTAACATTTTGTCTGCTTCAAAGAGTGGTATCCTCTCAGCAAAAGAGTTACACTTATCTTGCCATTGAGGATGACTTTGAGGCTTTCCAGTCTGCTTTGTGTGCACTGTATAGCTCTGAGACAGCTCTTTAAAGAAGCATTAATGATCTTCACTCTACTCACTCTGCTGCCCTCAAGATCAAGAGACTTATTCCACTGGACCTTAGAGCAGCCTTTAGCCCAGTAAATCATGACATTCATCATTTTTGTCTATTTTTTATTTGGAATCCTGGCCCTCTGTGTTTCTATAAGACTCCACTCCTCTTATGAATAGCCATAATTGTTTAACCACATACAGTCAGGTCCATATGTATTTAGACAGCTTTCCATATTTTGCCACTGGACACCACCACAAGAAATTTTGAAATGGAGCAATCAGTATGTGATTGAAGTGTAGATGACCTCCTTTAATTCTTTAATTTATCATAGTAATTGGAATACACATGACTTAATTAATAAGTAACCACTTTTAATACTCGGGTGGGGGGGGCAGATTAGGCTTTGCTAGAAGACATCTAAAACAAACAAACAAACAAACAAACAAACAATTAAATAAATAAATAAAATAATTAAATTAAAATAAAATTTTTTAAAAAGCCTGCCTAGTTCTTTGGACAGGTGAAACCAAGATTAACCTGTACTAGAATATTAGAACAGCAAGAGAAGAGCGTTTAGATGGAAATAGTGCTTGTATGGCTGACATCGGAGTTGGATCACAGCAGTTTATGGCGATGTGACTGACAGAAGAAGCAAATTAAAAGTGTATCAAGCTATACTTTGTGCTCAAATTCAGTCAAATGCTTTAGAATTAATAGAATGCTTCTTTGCAGTACATCTGAATAATGACCCAAAATACACCATGAATGTAATCCAAGAGCACCTTAAGGCACAGAAATGGCTGATACAGCTAAGTCATTAGACCCAACTAATCGTGCTATTCACTTACTGAAAACAAAATCGAAGGCAAAACGACTCAAACAAGCAGCAAATGAAGGCAACCACATTAAAGTCCTGGGAAAGCATTAGAAAGGACGGAACTGAGCCATGGGTTTTAGACTTAAGTCACGAAGTTAGTGTGACATTAACATGTACAGGGTCACATATCTCCCAGTGTTACCTAAATTCAAATATAATGTTAGCATATTGTGCCATAGCTAATGACATAACATTACCAGAGAAGTGAGGAGAAGAAGTAGGCTTTGGAAAGCAGAATGATCTGTTTCTAATTTGCATAATAATGTACACCAATCAGCCATAACATTAACACCACCTGACTTGTCTGAAAATACATAAATTCCCATAAAACTGCATGTACTGTGTGTGTGTTCTGACACCTTCATAATATAGCCAGCGTTAACCGTTTCTGCAGTTTGTGCTACAGTAGCCCTTCTGTTGGATCAGACCAGACATACAACTAGCTTTCATTCCCCACGTACACCAGTAAACTTTGGGAACCCATGACGTGATTGGCAGTTCACTGGTTGGCCTTCCTTGGATCACCTTTAAAAGGTATATTCCACTGATTACCAGGAACACCACACAAGACCTGCCGTTTCTGGAGACCCAGTTGGTTCTGGAGACCCAGTTGGTTCTGGCAGACCCAGTTGTCATCATAATGTGGCCTTTATCAAAATTACTGAGATCCTAACACTAGCTCATTTTTCTTCCAACACATAAACTTCAATAACTGACTTTTCACTTTCTGGCGAATACATCACTCTCCTTGGTAAGTGCCACTGTAGCACTGTAAACACATAATTACTGTTGTTTACTTCAACTATCAGTGGTCATAATGTTTCAAATGTTATGCCTGATGGTTGTATACTCATAGCATCCATGCATTTTTTATTAGGTGAGGTGTGTAGAAATGTTACAACGCCATGTTGGGTTTTACTGTTGATGATGATAAATTCCCCAGAAAGGAACACAGAGTCAGTGTACTATGAATTTAAAGTATTTTCATTGAACTCTGTAGGTTTACACTGTGGGAAGTAGCGGCATTCCCTTACTGATGTGGGCTGCTAGTGGGAGCTATGGAAATGGGTGGCGTTATAGTAACGTGGTGCTGTCAAACCCTCATCCCTTCAGAGTGAGTTTTCAAGCTGAGGTGGGAGGAAACAACTCAACCGACATTGCCATTGATGACCTCTCATTTACCCAAGAATGTTCTATAGGAGGTAGGGCACCTACCCCCATTCTGTTTCTTCCTTATCTGTAACTATTCGTTAGTTATTCTAATACTAAGATTTATGTACCTTTAAGCTGTATGTACACAATAAATATCTTATAAATACTGTACAAGGAACTTACATCTTTACAAAGATTGTACTCTCATCCTTATGACCTGGGAGTGAAAAGGTAAAGAGAAAATCAAACTTTCTAAAATGAAACAGTGACAAAACTGAAATCCTCCCTATTAGCATCAAATCCAAACTATCCAAATTTGGCAGTTTCTCCCTCACAATTAACATGTTCTCAGGTCTCCACTTCCCCTCAGGTTGAGTCTGGGTGTCATCCTCAACAGCACAATATCATTGCAATCCCACATCAATAACATACTTCCATCTATGAAAAATAAACCGACTCCGCCCCTCCCTCAACCCCCACACTGCCTGCATCCTTGTTTACCTCCCATATCGATTACTGTAACTCTCTCCTCTTTGGCCTCCTGCAAAAGTTCTTCCATAAACTCCAACTGGTTCAAAACTCTGCTGCCCGTATTATTACCAATACCTCCTCATACCATCACATCACTCCCATCCTAAAAAAATTTTTTCTCTGCCCCTAGCTCTGAAACTTTCTGCCATCAGACATCTGAAATACTGACTCTCTTCCCACAATAAAATCCAGACTCAAAACCAACCTGTTTAAGATCGCCTACTCACTATGACCGTTGTTACTGCAACTACACATCCTACATTTCTTTTATTGTATGTTGACTTTATCCGTTGTTGTTTTATTGATTGTCTATAAGGTTCAGTGCCCTTGAATGTCCATATAGGCGCTTATAAATAAAAATTATTATTATTATTATTATTATTATTATTCATTCATTTCTGAACCACTTAATCATATTATTATTATTATTATTATTATTATTATTATTATTATTATTATTATTATTATTATTAAATGGTTGGCTGTTGTAATTTTCAGTCTATTTTTAATGTTTCCTCAGCCCTTGTTACTCCTGTCCCTCCAACATGCAATTCAGAACAATTCCAATGTGTGTACTTGATGGAGTGTGTCCCCCAGAGCTGGCAGTGTGACGGAGAAGTAGACTGTGTGGATGGTTCAGATGAGGAGGATTGTGGGATTTTAGTACCTGGGACTGTGCCACCACAAAAGCGTTGCGAGGAAACAGAGTACCGCTGTGCAAAAAACATGTGCATTCCAGCATTGTTACGCTGTGACAGCATACCAGACTGTCCCAACGGCGAGGATGAAGATGGATGTCGTAAGACGCATACATACACACACACACATATATAACATAACACAGTGATAGTAGTAATAGTACATTGTTATAATTTTATAGAGGACGGTGCTAGTCAAGTAAATGTTAGATTGTAATTTTAGTATTATATATTTCCTACCCAGGAAAGTTGCACCAACTGTTGTAGAAATTAAAAAATTGTTGTAGAATTGGGATCAGTAATAATACTTTAAAAACTTACATTCAACAATACCTCAGGTAACAGTGATGTAATAATGCACAGAGCAGTGGACGGGGAGGGGCAAGTATGGAACAGCTCACCAGACCTTTGCAGATCCAACACACACAGACTGAACTGTGCAAATACATACGGACCTGACATTTTGTACTGTGGGAAGAAACAAGAGTACCTGGAGGAAACCTACACAAACATGAGGAGAACATGCAAACTCCACACAGAAACGCTCTCGCCAAGACTGTGACTCAAACCCAGGGCCTTCATGCTGTGAGGCAGACGTGCTATCCACTTTGCCACTATGCCACCCAAGTATCATTAGTTAACTATTAAATTTATAGTTAGCATTACTTTTCCCAAATCTGTTGATCGAATTCCGCTGGGCACAAACATTGACTAGTGGCTACAGATGCCGAGCTTGTCACACACCTGCCCAATGCATGGACACTGCTGAGACTAGCCACAGTCAGATGCTTAATTTTCTGGAGAGGCTTAATACTTTCTGGAGAGAAACTACAAGAAAACTTTAATATTATGCCTATTATATCTCACTGAAGAATTTCATTCACAAAATCAACTTGATACCAAAGCAAAAACGTTTTATGGTTACGGTACTGCTAAATACTCATGACTTAAAACAACAAAGAGCAATTTATCCAAGTCGATGCCCTGACAAGTAGCGTTTTGGTGTATGCTGAATAAATACTATCTGGTTACCTTTGCAATATCCCTTTTGCTCTGAAAGCTTTTATGCTAAAATGCGCTCAACCACAACACAACCACCATGTTGGCTTCCCTGTGAATGCCTAATGTAGTGGCAATCTTAGAGATTGTGTGTCCTGTGTTACAATATAAGTCTTTATTGTGTTCGGTTGTTATAACTGGCAGGAAGAAAAAAAGTGTAACTATGCTGCTGAACTCCCAGCATGAATTCAGTGAACGCTCCCACTGCCAAGAGTACAGCAGAATTGTTTACCCTGCCTGGCTTCTTGACCTTGCTGGTTGACCTTGTAGAGGATATAGCTCTTTTTCTCGACGCACATTTTGTGTTAGGCCGACAACAGTCAGTTTCTGACTGCAGGACTTTTGTTGTGTTTAAGTACTCCACACAGCCACAGCGCTCTGCTTGATACACATGTACCAGTGCAACACACTTTAGTGTCAGGGTTATTACTGTGCTGAGAATGATCCATCATCTACTGTCAAGTAGTGGTCCTATGGTGGTCCTTGTCCCTTAATGAATGAGGTAAATGGGGCTGAGTAACTGTGCACAAAAACAAATATGCTAAAGCCAGAAGCTTTACCAGAAGAAATGGTAGGATTACATGATAAAATGGCCAGTGAATGTAAATGCAAACACTTTCACTGCCTATGTATTTCTGTGTGTGTGAAAAAAGCTTTGTAAAAGAAATGTTCAGATGTTTCAGATGTCTTTTAAAGTGCATTTGTATTGTGTGTGTGTGTGTGTGTGTGTGTGTGTGTGTGTGTGTGTGTGTGTGTGTGTGTGTGTGTGCGTGTGCAGCAGCTGCTGTGCAGTGCGAGATTGGAGAGTTGGTGTGTGAGGGGAATGGTAGCTGTATTCCTCACAGCAAGAGATGTGATCACACTGTCGACTGTCCTCCCTTCAACTCTGATGAGTCCAGCTGCTATGGTAAAAATGGTCTTAATTTATTTCTCTTTGCGGCAATCACTCAGGAGAATCAGTTATACTGTACACACGTACAATACATGGACTTACAAAAGACCTGAATTTGATTAGTTAGAGTCAGTTGCTGTCCTTCATCTCCACCGTTAATCAACCAATTGTTTGTCCTATGCAATTCCATATTTTACCTGATGTAAGCACCAGCTCATGGAGAGCCTGACTGGTTCATGCACTCTACCTCATTTGGTAAATTGATGAGCGAAGAGTGCTTATTGAATAATTAGCAATTATGCACCAAAGGTGAGGTCGATATCCCTAAATAGCCTCAGAGATGTGGAGAGTACTGTTCAATACAATAACATCCATAAAGCTTAAGGTGCATAATTGTTTTAGCTTATACTACATGCGAGCAAAAGCAAAAAGCATACAGTTTTCATTCATTCATTTATAAACGCTTAATCCTAATTAGGGTAGCAGGAAGGCCAAAAAGTTCAATTTTGCTCTTTTGGTCAGAGCACCTTCTTCCACATGACTGCTGTGTCCAATACATGGCCTGTGGCAAACTGCAAAGTGGACTTCTCATGGGTTTCTTCTTGCCACTTTTCTATAAAGGCCAGATTTGTGGAGTGCACGACTAATAGTTGTCCTGTGGACAGATTCTCCCCCTGAGCTGTTGATCTCTGCATCTCATCGAAACTTGCCAGGGGCTTCTTGGCTGCTTCTCTGATCAATGCTATCCTTGCCTAACCAGTCAATTTAGATAGACGGCCATGTCTTGGTAGGTTTGCAGTTGTACCATACTCTTTCCATTTTCAGAAAGGACTGAACAGTGCTCCATGATATGTTTAAAGCTTTGGATATTTTTATAAACTATCTCTGCTTTAAACTTCTCCAAAGCTTTATCTGTGACCTGTTTGGTGTGTTCCTTGGGCCTCCTGTTTCTGTTTACTTACTAAAGTTTTCCAACAAATCTCTGAGGCCTTCACAGATCGGTTGTCTTTATATTGAGGTTACATTACACACAGGTGGATTCTATTGGCTAATGAGGTGACTTCTGAAGACAGCTGGTTGCACTGGATTTTATTTAGGAGCATCACAGTAAAGGGCGACGAATATAAATGTATGCCACACTGTAAAAATGTTTAAAAAAACGCGTATCATATTCCTTCCTCTTCCCAATTATGCACCACTTTGTGTTGGTTTATCACATATATCCCAATAAAATACATTCACATTTGTGGTTGTAACTTGACAAAATGTGGAAAAGTTCAAGGGATATGAATACTTTTGCAAGCCACTGTATAATCTCATCTAGCCTGGGAAGTGTCACTAGGGAGAGGTATGCCTGGGTTTCCTCACAGCTTTTTGCAAGTGACTGTGTAAAAACTGTGAGTGTCTGTTGTTTTGATATAGGCATTATCCAATCAGGATAATGATTTTTAATCCCTATATCACAGATCGATCAGATCGTGCCATTTTCATGTAGTATATACTAATGACAGTTATGCCGAACTGGCTCAATTTAGCAGTAGACTAAAGTTTTCAGTATTTCTCATTCAGCTTAATGAGGTTGGAATTTTTAAAGGAGGTGTATTATATCCCTTTTTCACAAGTTAGTATAGTTCCCTGAGGTTTTAATTAAATATCTGTGACACGCTTTGTTCAAAATCCCACAAGGATTAAGCACCAGAGCACTTTTCCCACCCTGTCTAAACGGCATTCTTCCAAGCAGCCGGTTTGAGTGCCTGTTCCTTTAAATGATAACAAGCTACTGCTCACTCTTCCATGGGGTGTACCAAGGCAAGCATGCCTTGAATTTTTCCATAGAATTTGCTGCTAAAGAAAAGATAGGGGTGCGCAGATGTGCCTCTGGATCCAAATTAAGATAGATATTGTATTGCTGGACCTATACAACAATCAGTTTGCTCTAGAGTCAGGTCTCTGCTCATTCTAGCAGGAACACACACATGCACATACCCACACAGTACAAAGCATGCCCATTTGCCAAATTAAAGATGGATATAGAACACATTTTCCCCTAGCAGAGCATGGTAACACTGCTAAGCCTAAGAGACATTGACTCATTTTTGTCAATAACATAACGTTCATCTTACAGACTTTCAGCTAGGAAACGAATAGCTTTAACGGTATTGTGAGTTCTGCAGGAAGTAATAGCAAAAATATTTTCCATATTATATAATAATATGGAATATAATATTCGCATTAGCTAGTGTTAAACTGCCAAGCACCATTTTTTATATACATATGTATTTCCCTTGGCTGCAGTTTTGACATATAGTTGACATTGATTCCTCATTTCAGTAGTTTCACTGTCAGTCTTGCATTGTGTTGACCCAAGTTGGTCAAACAGTCAGACAAATACACATGTAGGTTTTTCCAGGTTATCAAAAGTACACTTAATCCACTCAGTTCTTATGTTCTATAATGAAGTATGCAACTGACAGTAGAACAGTTTCCATTCTTAACTTGCTTCGACACAATACTATTATAATATT
>JAOUQZ010000041.1:22631138-22651230 GCA_028564935.1 Neosilurus hyrtlii | reverse complement strand
ATCAGTCTCTCACTGAACGTGCTCCTGTGACTGATCAGCAGGTTGTGAAGTGGGTGGGAGGTTTTGTTCAATATTGTCTTTATTTTGGCCAACATTCACCTTTCCAACACTACCGTCAAAGAGTCCAGCTCCATCCACACAATATTACTGGCCTTGTGGATGAGTTTGTTCAGTTTGTTCAGCCTACTGCCCCAGCATGCAACAGCATAGAGGATGGCACTGGCCACAACAGACTCATAGAACAGTGTATCAGTGCAACAGTAAACAAAGACTCATAAAACAGTGTAACAGTAAACAAATATGCATGTAAATATATATATATATTGATGTACAATAAATATAGTGAGTAATTGTTCTACATCCCAGGATAGCATATGGTTATTATATATTTTCAATATACATTGTACACTTCATGTGGCGTCATAGCTTATATATATTGATATATATATATATATATATAGGTAATATATATTGATTGACCTTAAACTCAAAGTTTAAAAATGTTTATTGTATATTTCGTTTGTAAATTGTACACCGCCATGTTGTCACCTGATTAAAAAAACTGAACGTCTTTGTGCGTATTTAGCATTGGATTTAAATTCGGGATACCTTGAATCTGTTTGGGTTCTCAACTGGTAATTCCATACTGACATTTTAAAATCTGTGCACCGTGGGAACTCTTACATTCTTGTTTTCTCAGGTAAATTTCACCTGCCCATATGCTGAGCTTTATTTTTTTAAGATGTTTCGGCCTGATTCCAAACTGGCAGCAGCGAGCTCGTGAATTGGTTATGTTTGTAGACTTCGGGGCTTGTTGGAACAAATACAAGTTTATATTATGATGTTAATCATTATATCACCATCATTGTACAGTGTCAGTAAATTCACAGATCAACGGTGTTGATTCATTTTCTGTAACAGCACAGATTTTACAGTGGTTCCAGCCAGCACATAAAAGATGACTTTCTATTAATGCACTTGTACTTCTGTATGGTATTGTTTTCGTAGCGCTAGCTCACTCACATTGACCTGTAGTGGTGAATGCTCCACAAATTTAGGACTACCATTAAAAAATTTATAAGGTTTTTAAGAAAGTAAAAGCACATATTTAATAATATTATGAAGCCGTCTGTTAGATATTTATTTTAGCAGGAGTCTCCAGTGTCTGCCAAGCGAGAGTCTTCTGGACTTTCTGGTTTCTTGGCAGGATGACAAGTTGTGGTTTTTGTTTTTTTATATTACCTTCTAAAAAGAGGGAAAAGGTATGGTGAGGGATCATCTGCTTATTACTAACATAATATAAGTAACTACAGGAACTCTGATGGATGTTCCAAAATAAAAAATTTAACTGTAAACAGTTAAAAAACATGACATCAGCAAAATGCTGTGGTATAAGAAACATTTAATGCTTCATGACATGATATTATTGGGAAATAATGAGCTGTTTGGTTGATTATGGTGTGGTTGTCTCAGTTCTTGACCAAGATTTCAAATTTAGGAACATTTTTCCCAACAGTCCAATAAGTGATCTGATGAATACATTTTTGCCCAAATCTTGCTCCTTTATCTTTAATGCTGTGGCCATAAAAATGGTCTCCCATTTCAACCAATTATAAATTGTTATATTTGGTGATGGAAGCTGTATCATTACCCTTCCCCTTTCTGTAACGTTTGGAGTGTATTTTCTGGGCCTGAACCTTAAACCCTGTGCTGGCTTCAAAGAATGCTAGCACAGCCAGTCAAAGCTGCGGGATTTATTAGGCATGTTTGCGCTGGATAGATGATGTTTGTTCTCATTGCACAAAGCAAAGAAAATTAAAACACGATCCTGTTCTATGGTGGAACATGAAAACAAATTCAACACCACTTCTGCTGAGCTAAATCTTTATATATTATATATTAGTCTTATTTGAGTCATACATCAGCTATTATGAGGTGAGATCAAAAAGTTCTGGGACTGAACCATGGCCAATGAGTGCAGCAGAAGCAAGAAGTAATTCTCATGAGTCAGTACGTTGCATGGCATTGTGCTGTTAACATTTGGACCTGTGTTACACATGCTTTTGTGACAACATGCTACCACGATAAAATTGCAAAAGTGCATCTGCTAGTTTCACAGAAACATGTGTAACACAGGTCCTGTTGTTGGTAACACAATATCACATGGCATACTGACTCATAGGGCCCCGCCATGGTCTGGCGAATTGTTCAGGGTGTACCTCGCCCTTACCCAGAGTCAGCTGAAATAGGTTCCAGCTTTACTGTGACCCTAGAAGGATTTAACACTTACGCATGTGAATGAATTAATAAATAAATACTGACTCATGGGGTTTATTGCTCATGCCTGATGCAGGTACATGACTGTGTCAAGCTCTAATTATTTGCAACATGAACAATCCTAAACTTTTTGGATTGTACCTTGAATATAATGGGGGCAGTGGTGGCCCAGTGGTAGGGTGCTGGCTTACTAGTCTGATGGTCAGGGGTTCAAGCACCACTTCAGGGTTGCCACTGCTGCCCCCCCTCCCCACCCCCCAGTGCAGCTAACTGGGTTATCATAGGCCAGTCATGTCTCTCACTGTCTGTGGTAAGAGGCATGTAAAAGAACCATTGCTGTCGTTCGTAAAGAGTAGGCCACTGGGTTGCCGTGAGCTTGTTTCTGCCCTTTTGATGGCCTGGCGAGCTGTCTAGGGTGTACTCTGCCCTCACTCAGAGTTGGCTATGATGGCCACCAGCCTCCCTGCGACCCTAATTAGGACTAAGCGTTTCAGAAAATGAATGAATATAATGTAAATCTTTTACATCATGAAAATTTAATTTCAGTAGACTGGTGGAGGGGATTACTGAGATCATAAAGGCTGTAATACAGAAATAGAAACTGCACTAGTAAAACAAAATTTGAGAAGCACTCATAGGGTGCAGGGTACCTCCACCATACAGCATAGATAATGTGGCAGAGAGGCCCTATATGAATACTGGTTTTAATTGCCCATGTGCTTGGATATAGTATATGGATGTGACTAAATTTGTGAAAAAACTCTTCTTTTTTAAATATTAGGTCAATTATTAGGTAATTGCCTAATTTTAATGTCCATATATGGTTTCTTATTGGCATTCTATAGCAATGGGATGTCTATCAACACTTGTCTGTTAGTGCTCTCAAAAAATTTGTGACTTTACTCTGACCTTCACCTTTGACTTTGACACTTTTTGGGACTCAGGTAGGGTAGAGGCTCCACCAAGTTTGGTGAAAATTCTTGCATCGGTATGGCCAGGATATGGTTCCAGACATACTGAAAAACATTAAAAATAACTCTGTTTTGGGTGGAAGTAAAACTTTCTAAGTAAGAGTAAGTTGTGTGTATCTACACTTGCATGATTCTAAATTTTTACCTGCGTTTCTTTTGTACTCTAGCCTCCCCTAGATAAGAGGTTCTGCTAAATGGAAATGCATTTATGTATACCGATGTAGGTGTCCATACATAAATGTGCATTTTATTGCACTTAACAGACCCTCTTATCCAAAATGACTTACCGTAATGCTTTGAAGTCCGCCTTAACACAAATTAATATGTAAGTACAAATAAATTTTAATGAGGCATGTCATACCATGAATCAGTGGTCTACTACACCGACCCCAACACCCATTATCTACAGACTACTGGGAATAGCTCCCCCATCAATACAAGATGTATCTCCTCATGTATTGAAAGAAAAAATAACAAGAAGACCTAAGGCACCCACTATATTGGCATCCCCAGTACGGAGATGTCTAAAATCCAGTAGCAGTGCCCTAAACATGACCAGAGCTGGGGTTGGCTGCACAAGATCAGCCATCTACAAATGGGGTCTGCATGGCTCTACTTTGTGTCCATATGGTACTGAAGAACAGAATATGACACATATTCTGAGAGACTGCCCCATTAGCGAGCCCATAGACGATCATGACCTGCTAAAAGTGACTGAAAAAGCCACTGCATGGCTAAAGTTGTGGAGCGACATGATATAATGATGACAAATAGATAAGGGTGTGAGAATTGTACCACTATGGTTAGTAAAGACTTTAGTCTTCATTTCAAGACGTGAAGCAAGCGACTCAGGGGAAGTTTATTCTTCCTCTTGGGTGTCAATACAGAGGAAAGTCTTTATATACTGTATGTCTGCTTGCAGCCCCGTATATGATCCAGAAGCAATAGATTAGAAATCCTGAGCCTTCTTTATGTAATCTAATGACTGTGAGTCTCTGCTTGGTGTCTGTAGTGAACTCTAACAATTAGAGCAGACTTCATTTCATAGCTTCCTGCCTGCAATCTTTTTTCTTTCTTATCGAGTAACTCCGTGCTCTGAGAAGGAAATTCTAAATGCACAATTATCTGCTGCAGTTGTTCAGGTGAGTGAGGACCTAGCTGTTGGCGTCAGTAGTTTCTTCCTCCATTTGGAACACAGTCAAGGGTATACCCAAGGGCCTACGAGCCTGAAGCCTAGCAGCAGATTACACCTCAGTACTTGAAACCACACACACACACACACACACACACACACACACACACACACACACACACACACACACACACACACACACACACATGCACATCTTTTTCCCTTTATTTCACATCAGTGACTCAGAAAGACCAGCATGCAGGCAACAAGGATTGTCTTTTTATTTATTTATTTATTTTAATGGGTTCTTATGTCTTACACTGATAAGAACAGTAAATTATTCAGGCTGTTTTTCAAAGCTCATAACCATACATTTAAGCAGAGACTTTAAATAAGAACTTTCAAGTCAGTCCCACATGAATTTCACCAGAAAAAGGCTAGGTTACGTTTAATTCTTTTGGGACAATATATGGAGCCCCCAAACTTAAGGAATGCAGACAGGGACATATTCGAAGTCCAGAATGAGACCTGAGCCAAAGACCAGGCCTTGGGTGCAGACCAAGACCAGAGGTGGAGACAGTGAATTAAAGATATAGACAAACTTTGTAATAGAGATTGAGAGTCAAAACAGCATAGAAATCCTGGGGCTCCAAGACAGGGACCAGACTGATACTGAGACATGGAAAGTCATGAGTATTTACTTAAAGAAAGGCAGAAGACACAAGTGCAGGGGCTGAATGTGATCCTGTGGAAAGCTAAAGCATCAAGTACAATGCTGGGTAAAACTGTAATAAGTTTAAGTGACACACATACACAGAGCTTATTTTAACATAAATGATCATAAAATTTTTTTATCAATTTTATCTCGTGGATTACTAACAGGGACTGAACCAAAGCGGAGCAAATATTTTTTCCCGGAGGTGACGTGAATTTGTTGGGCCGAATTGTCCAGCACAAGTAAACTAAAGGGGGCTCTTACCTTTTACTGGTTCCTTTTGGTGAGGCGCTGCTCCTGTCTGTTATCATCCTTTGACTTTTTATGAAGGAATTCCGTAGGAAAGGCATCTGGTTTTGGACGCAAAAGCTTTGTGCCAAGTAGTTTTAGTGTTTATTTAGTTTTTATTTATTTTCACCACACATATGTACTTTAATTTAATATTAACTAATACATAATAACAATTTAAAATGAACAAGAAAAACATATAAACAAGAAAAAATATATAAACAAAATAATTGTGGTGGGAGACCCTAAGAAACCACAAAGCTTTTCGAGTAGAGCCCCCAATAAACAAAAATAATTGATTACATTTTTTTCCCTTTCCTTTTTTCTTTCCTTTTATTCCTCCTTCCTTTTCCTTTCTTTTTTTGTGTGTATGTATTGTGTTACATGTTATGTATATATTGAATATAGATTTGTTTTCCTCCCTTTTTTCTTCCTTCCCTTTTCCCCTTTCCTCTTTTCCCTTTCTTTTTTTTCCTTTCCTCTTTTTTCCCTTTTTTTTCTTCTTTTTCTTTTATCTCTTCTGCTTTATTTATATAGTATTGGGAGCAAGAAAACAAGACAGTTTGAATTTGAAGTAGGAAAGGTTATTAGAGGTTGTTACAAATAAGGGGAGAGAATTCCAGATTTTAGGACCTTGGTATAAGATTGTAAACCGCTTTATATTTGTTTTGCAGGGATGACTTCGAAAGTGTGAAGCAGACCGTGTATTATAACCGTGAATATCCCTACCAGTTAAAAATACATTTTGAAAAGGGGCGGGCAAAAAATGGTGGTAATGGCAAAATATAAATCTGGCAAATGAGTTGAAATGAGTTGATTTTAAAAATATCAAGAATACTTAGTCTCGCAAAAAGTTCTGTCTGGAGGTCACATCAATAGCATGTCGGATTGAAGTGGTCTTTGCAGATTACTCAATGACGTGCAAAAAGAAAGATTTTCAGCGTATGGCCTGTGCTGATGTTATGCAGCCAACGTTTTACCAGCTCAGCTTTCCTGTCGTCAGTTGGTTTAGGAACACAAAATGAATATTTTTTACGACCTCTTCGCTTGTTGTTTGTGCACGACGCCATTTTCCTGGTGACACAGCTCAGAACTGGCCGATAATGTGTTACCTTAGACTGGTGTCTGCAGCACGGGGTCAGTGACCAGTCCATCATGGTCCAGCCAATTGGACAAAAACAACGAGTTACAGTCACTCCCAGAGCTGGAACCGCCAATGAAGAAGGCAACATGTGTTGCGCATGCCTAGTAGTAGTTGAATGTGGCAGCACTCACGCGTACTTGACAAGGGGCTAGGACTGACTTTGCCTGACTGAAATGCTGATGTCATACCTGATCGTTTTAAAGAGCTTGTAATACAAATTCACCAGAGGTGCACTTTAAAATGATAAAAAGAAATTCTCAGAGATTAAGCACAATGCTGGAGAAGGCTTGGAGATGGAGAATTATGATGTGTATGAGCCAGAAAGTAAAATCCAAGGTCTGCACAAACTGGAGATACCATGGATACAGCTACTGTCACAAGAGAAAGTCAGAAAGCAGGGGCATGACATTTGGGAAATGACAAGGCAGAAATGACAGTTAAGTTTAAAAAAAGAGCCTGAGATTTACTCAGGGGAAGATTCAAGTGTGCACTAACTCTGGAGGTTCTCCGAGTCCGATTTAGGGAAATTTCCGTGCTTGAAAGATTTGGCAAAGGTCAGAGCTGGTAATTGTCCATGGACTTACAAAGACGAAGTCTTGTAACAAAATCCGACAGAAAAAAAATTCTTGAGAACCGTGCCAAGTAAAATGCTGAGTCAGGAAGGTTAATAAAGACAACAGATGAGATGCAGATACAGACAGGAAGTCAGAAACAGTTTGTCAGTGTTAATTCCCATGGCTGAAGAGGAGGACTAAACTAGATTGGAGGATGGGGGTTTGGCATCCCCTGCTCTTTTTGACGGATATGAAAAGCATGAGGGCTGAAACAGTCCCCTAAAGAGTTCTGAAGGTGCAGAGAGTCATTGGGGAAAAAAACAACAAAAAAAACAATAATGGAGTTTGAATTCAGGCGTACAGTGGGACCAAGATGTTCTCTTGTAAACCATGAAGAAAACAAGAAATACAGGAAGGCTTTCATGAGAGAGTGCAGCAGAGAGAAAGTGCTCAGTCTGGAAGTGTAGGAGAAAGAACACATACAACTTATCAGAAACAGTACAAAGAAATGACTGCTTGGTGCTTGATTTTTCCTAATTTAAAAGCTATTTGCTGAAGATGAGGTGGATGTCACTGAATAGGCGTATAAGTATATAAGTATATTTAGTATACACTACAGAAGAACATACAAAAAAACTAAATCAACATTGATATTGGTAAGAATTTTCTATCTTTATTTTTACGTATTTTAACCATGACAGAGGCAGGTTAAGTGAGCACTGCGTGCTTTGCTAACAGCAAAAGCATTGTGTAGCTAACTGTGTCATTCAGAGCTTGACATGCAAAATATAAAGAAAATTAAAGATTTTTTAAAAATTTTATTTCAAACATATTTTAACCATTACTGGGTCAGGTTAGGTAAGCTCTACGTCTTCCACGAGCCTAACCGCTGTGTAGGTAATGGCAAATTTTGAACTCGTTTAAAGTTTTAGTATATTCTACACAGAAATATAAAAAAAGTGCACTTAAATAAGATTTTCATGAATAATTTTTTCCATTTAAAAGAGTGAAAAATTTGACACCACCTGCTCCAAGTGACCATGACAAAACGTGAGTGTCCGTCATTTTGATTCAAGCATTATTTACTCTGGAAAATGCTTTTTTAATCCCCAGACAGCAGGCCAATCAGAGTGCTGGTTCCCATGCAGTATATTCTGTTTCCTATTATAAGATTACCACATTGCAGGTATAAGAATAGTACATTTAAATTAGTAATTTTTAGACTTTTTATTTACTACTTTCAAACTTAAAATAATTATGATTTATTGGCAGATTATTTTGTTTAATTTTACTAATTATTTTAAATAAATAAGACAAAAAAGAGACCAATAAATGTACATTTTCTATAATTGGTAAACCCTGGACAGCTCGCCAGGCCATCGCAGGGCAGAAACACGCTGACCGCAATGCATCCCTCTTTAACGAAAGTCAGCAATGGCTCTTTTACATGCCTGTCACCACAGACGGCCTCTGGTGTTATCTGCCCTGGGGGGTACCCGGTTACAGTGGGGCTTGAACCCTGACCTTGGGATCAGTAATCCAGCACCGGGCCAATACTGCCCTCTATAACAGAACATATCAGATACATTTGTTTTTATTTAAAACATATTTTTATTTCCCAAGAAGTTTTGCATTGTATATGAAGTGCGATCCAAAAGATCCGGGACAGGTTTATGCACAAGTGAGTCAGTATGCTGTGTGGCAATTGTGCTGTCAACATCGAGACCTGTGTTATATATTTTTTAACGCATTTGTGATTTCACGTTGGACCAGACAGCAAGGATTAACATTTGAACAAAACTCTGGAAATCAGCAGAGGAGACCTTTGAAATGCTTCAGGCTATATTATATGATACAGTGGTGTAAGGAATGGGAATGTTTAATTAAAATGTTTCTTCAGAAATTGTGGTTGTGTCCTGGATTTATATCTGCTTTTATTGGGAAGCTATTTTAAAAAATGCACACTTTGGTTATATGGATATAAAGTCATAAAGTACTGTGTTTATAAAAGATACTATCAATACAATAATAAATATTATTATGCAGCACAAAATGCGATGCGTTCTTCCACTAAGAGTTGTGAAATAAATAAAAATGCAGAGAGTTTCATGGGCTTCACCACACCATTGTTCAAAATAGTATTATGCACGGATTCTTGTCAGGAGTATGACAGCGTGTTAACGCAGATGGTTGTTGAGTTCATAGAATGAGGAATATGAAAATCAATCGCACTGTAGTTCTGTTAAGCAATTAGTCAACAAACGGCGAAGAAGAAGAAGAAGAAGACTGAGGCAGAAAAAGAGAAAGACAAGCTCGCATTCAGGCCTGACATCTTGACGCGTAGCAGCCTGAGGCACTCATCCATTTATATCATCGTCATATACACACATGCATGTGCAATAGGGATGTGTCTGAATGCAAATGTATTATTTAAGGGGGAAATGCCTACAGATAAAATAATAGGCTAATTTTTGGTCAGTGAGCTTTTGTTCGTGATGATTTTTCAGATATGAAAGTTGCTGAATACTGAAAGACAGTAGAAATACATTTACAGCAGCTTAATTGTTGTTTTTTTATGTTGTGGGAAATGTTTGGGAAATTTTTCACTGACATCACAGAAAAGTTCCTTTTTTTGCTCTTGTTTTCTGTTCACTTAGAATCACAACAGATGTTTTTCTATGCTATATTTACATTATTAGCATTAATAGCAGTGTAGGGGTTTTCCCAGCATCAAAAGTGTGTTTACAGGCTGGATTAGTTTATAAAAACCACAAAGCTGAAGAAGATCAAAAAAAGACAGCATCCTGTTTTTTGATCCAAAGAACAAGAGAATTACCAAATAAAAGAGGAGAAAAAGAGAGTTGCTTTCATTTGAAAGGAGAAAAGAGTGAGACACTTTGGGGAAGGAAATGAGAGGGAAGAAGTAAATCCATTCCTGCTGTGGACCCTTTCACAGCATGGCATCTGAAAACTGCGATTGTTGCTGCACTTCAATTGGAGTCAGTGACAGTCACCTCTGTGAGTCCTATTTCACCTTCAGCTTCGCTTTTAAATTAATAGGCTTTTGAGGAAGTCTTTGGCACGGAGGCCACTTGCTCACATTCTTAGTCATCCTAGACTTTGAAAGAGTGTCCTGGAAAAAACCTCTTACTCTGGGAAATGAGTTGCAGGAGTCTTTTTATGGGCTTCGGATGAATGTAGAGAGGAACAAAGGCAGCAGACATAATTAGATATCTTTTGGGAAAGAATTAAAGTTTTGTTATTTCCTGAATTCGAAACATGTCATTACTCAGTGCCTGACTGAGCACCTAGGCTTTTATAAATGAAATATATTATTGAATGTTGTTGAAAGTTAGGAGTGCTCCATTACATAACCTTTACTAAATAGCTAGTTTTGATGAGGGTACAAATGTGAAGTGGTGGACTGACCTTTTCAAACAACATCTCATCATTATGTCAATTTCATTTATAGGATCCTGTATTGCTTATTTGAATATGTAGTACGTAGGGCGGCATAGCAGCATAGAGGTTAGCAATGTTGCCTCTTATCTTCCACAGTGCAAAGACGTGAATATTAGGTCCACGGACTCCATAGTTTTGAATGTCAATGAACGGTTGTCTGGATCAATGACCGTCATGAACGCAAAATAGAAAAATGTGCAATTTTGTTATTACTATATTCTTACATCTTTATTCATCTCACAATCTGATTCGATTACATTTATCATGTCAGTGATTCGATTCTATATCACGATGCATCCCAAATGTTCTTTAGTACTGCACATGACTGCTTTTTCATCAATAAATAAACGTAGTCCTATAAATATGAACTTGATTTTTAAATATTTAGAAAAATGCTTTAGAAATTAGTGTCAACATCAAGTTTTTTGTCCACTTTTTTAAATAACACACTGTAATCACACATTCTCATTCTCTCTCTCTCTCTCTCTCTCTCTCTCTCTCTCTCTCTCTCTTTCTCTCTCTGGTTTACCTCTCATCATTGTTAATGTGGGCACTTAACTTTCGCACACATTTTCCTATATTTTATGTTTTTCTCACATGCACAGATGTTTTGTGAAAATGGTGGGAATTTATAAACAGTTCAGCTGATTGCAAGACAAAACCAAACATGTAAAAAAAAAAGTTGAAAAACTACTCGATTCCTCCATCCTGGATTGGAGAGAAAGTCGGTGTCAAGTAAGGTGCAGCCGCTCATTCACAGGCTTTCACCAAAGAGAAATCGGTGCTCGCGTCACACTCCAGCCAATCACAGAGCTTGCAATTAAGCACTAACAGGAGATGATTTTGAACTTTAGATCTTTATCCCAGCCGGCTATAATCGATTATATTGTGTCACTGCGATGATTATTTTCAACACCTCGACCATGCACGTACCACGTTCTCACTGCATCTGTCTTGTACTTGTCAATACTGCACCCTGTGCTGCACTTTTTTCATTATCTCTACAGGTTTTCTTGTGGCCACATCTATGTTAAGCATGTCCACGCCACTTGTACTACACCACTGAAGACCAGATGCGGTTTTAGTTACATCATTGCTAGCTCAATGTGTCATTATTATGTCCTTTATAAAGTTCTTACTGTCTTGATTCGACCATATCAGCTCTATGTTATTTTTTATTACATGCTCAATGTTTCGCCATTTACCCAACTACAGTGGCGAGGTGATTGGGGTTTATACAAGAAAAAGTTGGTAGGCTGTGGCTATTCTTTTGGTATTTCCTGATAAACAATATGGTTGCTCCAGATATAGAAGTGTTCTCTAATCATAACAGCTCATTTACATTATCAGATATAGCAGTGGCTGAAAGTTAATAATGACACTTAAGACAACCATAAAATACAGTTTTAAGAAGCAAATACGTGATATTAGCCGAAATGTTTAGGTTGTAATATATTATATAATGCACAGAAATGTAACTATATAACCAAGGTACATTATATAAGATAAAAACAGAACACTTGATAGCTTATTATGTGTGTTTGTTTGTTTGTTTGTTTTAATTTGTTGGTGTTGAAAGCCACACAGAAAGATATTGTTGTTTTGTCTGTGATGCCAAAAAATGACTGCAAAACTTAGCAAATCACAGCTCTTTGTTGCAATATCTTACCAATTTATCGCTTGCTAGTGTGAATGTCGCCAAAGGCTAAAGCTAAAATGACATGTTGGTTCCAGAATGATCGAGTAGACCTTTAATGTCACGGACATAAATGAGGCCCAGTCAAGTGCACGATTCCCACACTCTCTCGTTACCCTCTAAAGAGGCCAGGAAAGGCATGAACTGATGAATGGTGCCAGTTTCTCTTAGTGCACTGTGAAATGTAGTACATTAAAAAAGTATATTGCACTGGAGAGACAGATCTATGAGCATGAACAATGTTTGAAGTCCTTTTTTGCTGTTAAATGAGTGTTGAACAGAGAACCAGAACAAATCCAAGACCATTTAGGTATAGAAATCCAGTGAGTGGTAAAGAGTAAAAGCTTGGCATCAGGCTTCAGACACCAATAAACTGGAAGGGTCCCAGCACGGTAATTGGCAGCATCCAGTACGTGTTCTGCGAGCTGACAAGTGAATTACAAGCAAAGACATGTCAGGCTAGTCATTAAAGGAAGAATCAGTCTGTTTTTAAAGGAGAACACTTGAATACACCTCATAAAAATGTTAACACACTGAGGTGTGAAATGCTTTGTAGAGTATTTATTGGAACAGAATATGTCCAGTGCCAAGAAAATTCTAGCATTGTACTGCAGCTAAAGAACTATTGAACTATAACTACGAGCAGTTAATAATAAGAAGCTGTCGATAGGTGTAAAGATGAAAAAAAGTGTGATCTCTGACGTGTTATCACTCAAAAACTGAGCTTATTAATGAGAGCTAAATGGAAGATATTCTAAAATGTTTGTTGATTATTGTTGTGTTGAGAGAGAGAGCAGCTGTAGTGGTTAGAACGTCCGCTCTACTGCAAGAAGGTTCTGGGTTCGATTCCTGGGTTTGGATGTTTCTGAGTTTGCACGTTCTTCTCGTGCGTGCATAAGTTTCCTCAGGGTACTCCTGTTTCCTCCAACAGTCCAAAGACATGCACATTAGGCTAACTGGTTGTTCCAAGTTGACTCTAGGTGTGGATGTGATTGTGGATGGCTGTGTGTGTTGCCCTGCGATGGTTTGGCTGTGTTGAGTGTGCATGCTCTCTCCTTTCTTGCGTGGGCTTTACTGGGAGCTCTGGTTTCCTTCCACTGTCCTGACAAGAACATTAGGAAAACTGGCTATTTCAAAGTGCCACTAGGTGTGAATGTGAATGTGAATGGTTGTGTGTGTTGTCCCTACGGTGGTCTGGCAATCTGGTCAGGGTGTACCCCGCCTTCACCCAATGTCAGCTGAGATATGTCCTGACCCTAGAAAATATATAAGTCTTATTAATTATATAACTTCAATAAGTCTAAAGACGCACAAAATTCCCAACAAATCGATTGCCGAGGGCTGAACGAATGAGTAGAAATCATAATGAAATTAATGAAATTTGATAACTTATCATTAATGAACCAGAGCAAATGCCAAACAAATATTAACAAATGTTAACAGATGCTTTAACAGATGGATAACGAGCTGTGCGCGCTCTCCGTACAATCTCCGTATTTAAACTGAACTGTCAAACTTCAGCATATGGCATACGCTGGGCCAATTTGTCATAGTGTGAAGGCCGCTGAAGGGTATTATGGTAATTTCCTTATATTTTCATACCTTCGTTTTTGTTCTCACTCATCCCTTAGGATTGCGGGGAGACTGGAGCCTAGCCATCTCAGCCAACACTGTGCAAATGTGGGGTACATCCTGGTGATCTCGCCAGACCATCACAGGTCCAACACACACCATTATACACACTCACACGCACACTTAAGGCAAATTTGGAAAAGCCAATTAGCCTAATGTGCACGTCTTTGGACTGTGGAAGGAAATCAGAGTAGCCGGAGGAAATCCACACAAGCAAGGAGAGAACATGCGAACTCCGCACAGAAACGCTTGAGCCTGGGACTCGAACCCAGGACCTTCTTGCAGTGAGGCAGACATGCTAACACTGTGCTGCCCTTCTTTTCTAATTTCTGTGTACTATTTGAAAAGCAAACTGATGATGTGAGAGTGAGAGAGTACGTAAATCAGCATTACTTATTAATTAAATCATGGAACAATGTGAAGAGTGACTCTTGACAAAGGGCAGGGGTGGGTTTTTTGTTGTTGATGTTTATGTGCTGACTTTATTGGCATACCCATCTGGCCTGGAGAGAGAATGATGGAAGGGAAGCAGTTGAAGAGCAATATGGATAACAGGGACAGATTGAGGGACTCAAGCAGTTAGTTAAAGAGCTTAAAGCTGTCTCTCCAGGGAAAGAGTGGTAAAAATAACTTGGAGATACAATTATTTAAGAGAAATGTAAGCTTAAAAATAGTAATCAGGGTTCTTATCCATGTAAACATGACTGCTGTGTTTAAGCAGCTATTTTTTGTTCAGAAACTAACCTAATACATACAAAATGTACTTCCTGCAGGGATTCTGACAATGTATATGAGAAACATCTTAAATTTCTTTCACATCGACATGACATGGTGCACAAACGACATGGTGAACAGTATAGAAATATGTGTCTAGCATGAGCAGCAATTTTCATTGAGAGTTCAACAGTCTAATGGCATAAGGAAAAAAAGCTATTACCACACCTGGTGCTCCTGCACCAAATGCTGCAGAACCTCTTCCTAGAGGCTAGCAGGAAGAACAGTCTGTGTTTTTTTTGTTTGTTTGTTTGTTTGTTTGTTTGGTTTTTATTTTATTTGGGGGGGGGGTACAAAATTGCCATATAATTAATTCCTTCTTAACCTTGTTAGTTGGTTCAGTACAGGGAAATCACACTGACCTCACGCAAAGTTACATTTATTCATTAATTTTCTGAACCGCTTAATACTCACACTGGCACCCATCTCAGCCGACTCTTGACAAGGGCAGAGTACAGCATAGACAGTGAGAGGCCAGCCTTTGATAACCCAGTTAGCTGCAGTGATAACCTGTTGATAGTGGGGCTTGAACCCCGACCTTGGTAATCCAGTAATCCAGCACCCTACCACCAGGCCACAACTGCCCCGCAACTACTTACAGTGCTGACCTACCTCACCAAAACCTACACCAATCCCTTCTATTGTAGCTCTGCAAAATCGATACAACAAAGAAAAAAATCACAGGCTGATTGTGAAAGGGGTTTTACATATTGTGTTATGTGATATTTTAGATCCTTTCTGATCCAAATCGGTCATTTACCTTCCTGTTTAATTTGAGTGGAATTTTCATTGAACCAGAAAAAACAAATGAAGATACTGATAATGTGAGATGTAATTTCTATTGGATAATTAGGTGATTGCTGACTCATACCTAAAATAATTAACCTTACAAACAAGTCTGATTACAATGATAAAGAACATAAAAGAACAAGTGCAAGTTGGACGGCTAAAGATCTGTGTGTGTGTGTGTGTAAAGTTTGTTGGCATATATACAGAAAATACTTTTTGCCATCTATTCATTCTGTGAAGTTCAACAATCAGAAATTTGTCTCTTCATTAAACCCATCCAAAGTGGGCACATACGCACAACCACACACACACACACACACATACACGCACACATAAACAGTAAGCACACACACACTTAGAGCAGTTGGCAGCCACACTGCGACAGAGAGCAGTTGGGGGTTAAGTACCTTGCTCAAGGCCACTTGATGGAGGTGGAGGAAGGGGAGGTGCTGCTCAGCCACACATTTTTCCTACCGGTTCGGGTGTTCCCCCAGTGCAGCTAACTGGGTTATCAAATGCAGGCCATATCTCTCACTGTCTGTGGTGAAAGGCAAGTAAAAGAGAGATTGCTGATTTTTGTCAAGAGTAGGCTGCATAACCATCAGCATGTTTCTGCCCTGTGATGGCCTGGCCAGCTGTCCAGGGTGTACTCTGCCCTCGCCCAGAGTCGGCTGTGTCAGCCTCCCTGCGACCCTAATTAGGATTAAGCGGTTCAGAAAATGAATGATGAATGAATGAGTTCAGGAGTCGAACCAGGAACCTTTCTGTCTTAAATATGCTTCTCTAACCATTAGGCCATGGCTGCCCACATTGTCCAGGAAACAGCCATGATCTGCCTAATGCACCAAAAACATTTAATTGTGAACTAAAAACACATAATGGAAACAATTGAATAGCGAAAAAAACATCAAAAATTACAAAAAACACTTCCTAACTCAGTGATTTTGAAGTCCTGTGCTGTATATTATATACTGGAAATCAGAATAACTTTCACAAGAGGAGAAAACCCAGTCTTAACTGGATGACGTCACTCAGTGGATACATCCACTGTTTATAATACATTTTTTTAAATTGCTTTTATTTTGTATTTTTTCATGCTGCAATGGAAATCCAGCTATTAGCAGAAGCAGATAAATATTAATCCCAGAGATAAAAGTAATCACTTTTTCCCTATAGCATTTTACTATGAATTTATGATTTGTGCACCACTGGATATGTTAAAGTTGATGTTGTTCCTTCTTGATGTGGTGCAACTCTTTTTCTTTGCAGAAGTTTCCTATTCTATGCTTCGGGGACCGGCACAAGATGATGGCATCACAGTAGAATTACTCAGGAAGAGACGGTGGCTGTCTGAGCCAAGAATGACCAGCAACAAAGCCAGTCAGGAGACTTCAGACCGAGAGTCGCAGGATTTGTCTGGGCCACTGATGGATACTGAAGCAGATAACAGCTCCCAGATAGCAGTAAAGACTTTTGTTTATTTATTTATTTATTTATGAGGTTTTATGGTTTGTTGTGGAAAAATACATTAGCATGGCAGAGTCGCAGAAAACCAGGGCCCCTCAAACCCTTTGCAGTGAGAAAACCATTGAAACTGTGAAATATATCCCACTACCACCCTCAGATTCAACCATAGAACTTTCCCACAACAGAACACATTCTGTAGGTACAAGATGTCGGCATTGTTTATAGGCCTAAATGTTTTTTTTCAGTTATTGAGGTCTGGATTTAACCTCTTTGATTCAATGTTGGTGGCACGGTAGCAAAGTGGTTTGCATGTCGGCCTCACAGCAAAAAAGGGAGTGAGTTCAAGTATCGGGCTCAGCAAGGGTTTTTCATCTTCTCCCTGTGCTTGTGTGAGTTTCCTCCAGGTACTCCAGTTTCCTCCCCCAGTCTAAAGGCATGCACATTAGGTTAATTGGCTGTTCCAATTACCAGAACAGAGAAAAGTTTAGATGTATGTTTTCCTTGTCCCTAAGTAGACATATCTATAGTAAAAGTTTGTGAACCCTTAAGAAGTTAAAAAATTCTGCATAAATATGACCTAAAACAGATTTAAGTAGATAAAGTAAATAAATGAGAGAAATATTTTACTTGGTCATTTATTTATTTGTTAGTGACAAAAGTTTCTGAACCTCTAGGAATAGAGGTGAATTTGAAGGTGAAATTAGAGCCAAGTGTTTTCAATCAATGGGATGACAATCAGGTGTGAGTGGCACCCGTTTTGATTTAAATAACACTGATCTATTAAGTGGAACATGTTTGTGGAAGTGTATCAGGCTGGAAAAGGTTACAAAATCATCTCTAAATTGTTTTAACTTCACCAACCCATAGTATGACAGATTGTGTACAAATGGAGGAAATTTAAGACCATTGTTACCCCCTGCAGAAGTGGTTGACCAATTAAGATCACTCCAAGAGCAAGGCGTGCATTAGCGGAAAGGTCACAAAGAACGCCGAGGTCTACCAAGCAAATGAAGGCCTCTCTCCCTTTGGCTCATGTTAATGTTCATGCATCCACCATCAGCAGAACACTAAACAACAATGGTATGCATGCCAGGGTTATAAGGAAAAAGCCATTGCTCTTCAAAAAGAGCATTGCTGTCTGTCTGCAGTTTTTAAAAAAATGGCTTGTGGATGGATGGGACCAAGATAGAAGTTTTTGGTTTGATTGAAAAGTGTTATGTTTGGAGAACTCCTCCTTGAATCGCCACCTTATCATGGTTGAGGGGTTTCAGTGTCCTAATGATCCTGGGAGCTATGGTGTTGGGGGCGTTATGCCCCTGGTGGGGTCACCCATGCCAAACATGTCCTAGGTGAAGGTACAGACTAAGCACTGTTCAGGAGACCTCTATGAGCAGTATTATTTCAAGGACGCTGTTTTCCATGGGCAGATACAGGTTACCGGGCATGTAGTCAGGGTCTCTTTGGAATGTTTTGTGGCGTCTCCTGTCAGAAGGGACTTCAGCTCCCACCTCCGGCAGAGCTACAACCACATTCCAGTGGAGGCTGGCCATGTTCCATGTCTCCATTATTGAAGCGTCAGCCCAGAGCTGTGGCCGGAAGGTCATCAGTGACTGTCGTGGGGGAAACCCCGAATCACAAGGTGGACACTGGTGGTAAGGGGGGCCATCAAGCAGAAGAAGGAGGCCTATTGGGTCCTTTTGGCCTGTAGTACTCCTGTGGCCAGGTACCAACAGGCCAAACGTGCTTTCAAACGTGCTGTTGCCGATGCAAAATCTCGGGTGTGGGAGGAGTTTGGTGAAGGCCTGGAAAATCGGTTGGCCTCGAAAAGGTTCTGGAACACCACCCGATGCCTCAGGAGGGGGATGCAGTACTCCACAAACAGTGTTTACAGTGGAGGAGGGGAGCTGTTCTTGACTGAGGATGTTGTTGGGAGGTGGGAGGAATACTTCGAGGACCTCCTCAATCCTTCCAACATGCCCTCTGTGGAAGAAGAAGAGCCTGTGGATTCGGGAGTGTGTAGGATAATGTAGGACTGTCTTGGTTGACATGTCTCTGTAACATTGCGTCGTCATCAGGGGCCGTACCTCTGGATTGGCAAATTGGGGTAGTAGTCCCTCTTTTAAAAAAAGGGACCGGAGAGTGTGTTCCAACTATCGTGGAATCACACTCCTCAGCCTACTTGGGAAAGTCTACTCAGGAGTACTGGAGAGGAGGATTGACCAGTGGTTGAACCTTTGATTCATGAGGAACAATGTGGTTTTGGTCTCGGCTGCAGCACTCTTGACCAGCTCTACACACTCTACAGGATCCTGGGGTGGGCATGGGAGTTTGCCCAACCTGTCTACATGTGCTTTGTAAACTTGGAGAAAGCTTTTTGCGTTGTCCCTTGGGCTATCTTGTGGGGTGTGTTTACTGGAAATATGGTATACCAGACCCGTTGCTACAGGTCGTTTGATTGCTGTATTGCCCCAGCCAGAGCTTGGTCTCCATTAGTAACAACATGTAAAATTCGTTTCCAATGGGAGTTGGACTCCTCCAAGGCTGTCCTTTGTGACCTGTTCTGTTCATATTATTTATGGATAGAATTTCTAGGCACAGCCAAGGCATTGAGGGGTTCTGGTATGGTGGCCATGGGATCTCATCTCTGCTTTTTGCGGATGACGTTGTCCTTTTGGCTTCCTCAAGCCGGGACCTCCAGCTCTCGCTGGAGCGATTTGCAGCTGAGTGTGAACCCAGAATACACTGGCGGGACAATGTCTCTCGGCTGGCCTTGGAAGACCTTGGCCTTCCCCCCGGAAGAGCTGGAGGAAGTGGCTGGGGAGAGGGATGTCTGGACCTTACTGCTTAGGCCGCTGCCCCCTCGACCTGACCTCAGAACAAACGGAAAGAAATGAAGATGAAGGGCAAGATGTTTGGAAAAAGAAAAACACTGAATTTCAGCTTAGGAACCTTATCCCATATGTGAAACATGGTGGTGGTAGTATTGTGGTTTGTGCCTGTTTTGCTGCAGCTGAGCCAGGAGAGCTTGCCATCATTGATGGAACAATGAATTCTGAATTATACCAGTAAATACCAAAGGAAAATTTTAGGACATCTGTCCATGAACTTAATCTAAGTGGGTCATGCAGTAAGACAATGATCCTAAGCACACAAATCGTTCTATCAAAGATTGGTTAAAGAAGAATATATAT
>JAOUQZ010000041.1:22606685-22617940 GCA_028564935.1 Neosilurus hyrtlii | reverse complement strand
GGGGGGGGGGGGGGGGGGGTTATTTTGTTTGTTTTTGTTTAATAGCCATACTTTTACCTCTATATACTTGTCGGAATTATATTTTTGTTGTTGTTGTTGTTGTTGTTGTTCTCATTGCTTACAATAGCATTGTTCAATTGTTTTCACCAAAAAAATTATAGACAAGTAATTTCTTACCTCTTTTTATTAGGAGCCCTTTCAGACAAAAGTGGTGGCGTATAATTTTCACTGCACACACTGTACATAAGAACTAATTGATTCAGAAATTAATCTGAACTAATCTTTTGCTGAACTCTATCTGACCAACTCAAATTGAAACAAAACAGGGGTGGTCAGATTCTGCATTTTAGTGTCTGCTTTAATAGAAAGTATAGAAGCTATTATCATTCATAGGAAGTAACACCATATTGTACCAAATGAAAAAAAAACCCATTAGAGATTCCTGTGTGAGACCTGTTGATATGGTGATATTTTTCATTATGTGCATCTTGCAGGTTTGTGCATTTAGGATTTTTCTACACAGCTGAACATGTTAGAGGTGGAAAATCTAGAAAATCAGATGAGAGAGAATAAAACCTCTTCAGAGTGTTCAGCAGAAAAAATATCTATATGTACATATACAGTATTACATAATAACAACATCAATATTATGCTTGAGGAAAACTTATAGCACGACTGTCAGGTTTTTCTCCCAATTCATATTATGTACACAAAAATGTATGTTTGTATATTTCTCACTTAAATACATTGGATGAATAATGGTACTGTTTTTAACAAATCATGCCAAATTTTACTCCCAAACGTCCTAACATTTAGAGTAACATGGTCTTTTAATGGTTGTTGCACAATGCTAGGGGTACTCATTTACAGTATAACTGAGATCATGATTAATTGTGCTGTAAAATAAGTAATTAATGAATGAGATTAGATCAGCCCAGGTACCGGTAAAGCATCTCTGTAGTAATAAGAGCACTGATCACCTGAGCACCACCTGCTGTAAGTGACTGTGACAAACTGATGGGTCCATCATTTTGATTCAAGCATTATCCACTTGGAATAAGAATTTTTAATCCTGAGATAGCAGACCAATCCGATTACGCTGGTCCTGTGTAGAATATACTAAACAAAATAAAATTTAGATCCTCCAATACATGTGTATGAGATTTCACTGAATTTGAATGATGAGGATGTGGATTTAGTGCCACAGCTTCACTCCATGACCTGTAAATGTAGTGATTAGAGAGAATGCTTCTAAAAAATGAGTAAATTATTAATTATTTTTTATACAGCCATTTATTATTTATAGTTAAGGGTTTTTTGTTTTTTTTATGATGTCTTTGTCATGTTTTGTTTGTTTTTTTTTGTCATTAACTCAAGAAATGGTTACTTAATGAAGAGTCACTTGTTTGCTTCCTATTTAACCATAAAGAAAACAATTTGGAAAAATTTTTTGTCCCAAATGCTATTTTTATAGGCTAAGGTACAATATGTTATGCAATGCAATTGATGCATTATGCTTGTTAAGAAAATATATATATATATATAAAAAAAACGTTCCTGTTGCTATACAGGTTAATGACGTGTGGAGTAACTGTGCTGTTCTCACTTGGGCCCACTCAGACTCCCCTGAGTAAGCTTCCCCTGAAGCCTCTTCCTGTAATGTATAAAAATATTCAAGTTATTTATAGAGAGATCATAAACCCTCCTGTGCAGAGCATTACAAATTCATTTATATTCTTAGATTAGGTAATTTGCAATGCCCGCTTTACACCATCAGGTTTCAGCATGGTTTAAATCTGGAGACTAAAAATGTTTGATTTTTTCTGATTGCAAAAATGAATGAAAAGTCATTTGTAAGTTCTTATGAGAGCTTAATGTTTGTAAGTTGTTGTATGAATTACAAATTCTTCTCAACCATTCCCTTGAAGGGTGCCAATAGTTTTTGAGCTGACTTTGATTTACAGCGTTAAGCAGATGTCCTTGTCAAGAACTTACAAGAGTGCTTTGTAGTCACTGTAGTCCAAATCATTCACATGCTAGGACAAATAGGTCAGGGTCTAAGAATATCACCAGTCTGAAACCCTGTTAGAGAGGACAGTGAGAACAGAACAATACATATGTTTTTTATTTAGTGCCTACTTGCATAAGTGTTTAGAGAAGAGGTGAACTATAGTCTCCATTTGAAAACAGTCAAAGACTCAGAGAGAGTTTATTCCACCCCCTGGGTGCTTGTGCAGAGGAGAGTCTTGATAAATATCTTCCCTAGTTCACTCTAATGAATAACTTCAGTCATTCAGTCAATCTCTCTCTCTCTCTGTCTCTCTCTCCCTCTCTCTCTCTCTTTCTCTCTCACTAGCTCTCTGTCTGTCTGTCTGTCTGTGTGTGTGTGTGTGTGTGTGTGTGTGTGTGTGTGTGTGTATATATACATGTGCATTTCTTGACCATTTTACCTAATTTTAATTTATATTTTTTTATTTTCTTTGAATTTGAATATGAATGTAAAAATCCTCCTAATTCATCACTAAGAGGATGATCTTTTGTTATGGTTGTTGCTGTGTCTGTATTTTTTTTCATTCTATTCCCCTGTTCTCAGTGTGTGTTTATGGATTTGAGAAAGAGGGAATCGCTAAGTAGGATAAATCAAAAGAAAGAACAGAGTGAATAGTAAAGAAGGAATGAGAGAGTCAGAGAATAAAGTGACCTAGATGAACTAGAGGCTCTGCACCATCCAGAATGAGAGGTGATTGATTGGACTGGATCAGAAAATAATAAAAATGATGGAAAAGAAAGCAAAGTGTAACAACTACCACCACTTCAACAATGTCATTCCTCCATTCAGCTGGGAATTCGAATTAAAAAGCCTGCATTATCTTACAGATTGTTTTATGAAAAGAATCTTGATAGGATATCAAGCAAGCACAAACAAGAACATCACCTGAACTTAAACTTACACTCTGTGTATAACTCATATAATGCATAGTGATTGTGACCATAGTTTATGGCACTCTAGTGCAACATTAAAATAAATGCTAAAGGCTATTAGTATATATTAAATGGGAACAGCACGATCTGATTGGTCGACAATCTGGGGATTAAAATCATTATTCCAAGTGGATAATGCTTGAATCCCGTCATTTATGGTTTGTTTCTGTCATTTGGAATAGGCGGCAACATCATTCTTCACACGTCAAAATGAAAATATAAACCATTAAAATCTCAATTTAGGTCTTTTGTGTGTGTGTGTGTGTGTGTGTGTGTGTGCGTGCGTGCGTGCTTTTGTATGTGTGTGATTATGTTTTCTCCCCCTGAAATATTGTTATTAGATCTTTCTCATGGCTGTTATAAGTGGTATTTAGCAAATACTGCTGGTAAAGTATTTTGTGTATGCATGTTTGTTCACTTCAGGCTGCAAAGCAACAAAGTGTGAATACTTTGAAGGGATCATTCTTTTTTAAATCCATTGTATGTGCAGAAGGCTTTGCTATGTAAACAGGATAGTAGTGCATTGTCTTTCAGGGAAGATGATTCTTTTTTAGAGTTGTGACATTTGCTGAAAATTAACATTCTGTGTTCGTAATGTTTATTTTAATGACATGCAGTTATCAGCCTCTAAGTTGTTTGGCACAGAATAATAATAACGAGCCAGTTCTTAGTGTATGGCTGAGGCAAAATGACCATCCATCAAATTTTTATAATTTTTGTCAGTAAAATGTTATGATCTATGAACTACTTGTAACTGCGATTTTTTTTTCTTGTGAATACAAGTATGAATTAGCTAATTCGTAATGCTGAGGGGACTTTTCAGCAATATCCAACAAGCTTGAGGTTGTTTTAGTATATACCACATGGGAACACAAGAAAAGCAAACTAACAAGGTTTTTTATGGTTTATTTTTATATTTTTAGAGGGAAACCCATAGGGAAAAAAACTACATGGGAAATTAGATTTTTATGGCTTAATTTAACATTTTTAATGCATGCCAGTGGTCGTATGGGCTACCTTGCATTGCATTTAAAAATCATTCAAAGTTTAAAAACAAAGCCATATTGTGTAGCTTTCCTCTTTTCTTTACTTTTCTTTTTTTAATAATTTTTTTTGTTGTTGAATTTCTATGAATTCAGTGATTCAAACAATGAGTTTTTGTCTCCCATTTTGATTCAAGCATAGTTAAGTTAAACATCAAGTTTAGGAGGTGGATAATGTTCATTAGTATATACTACACAGAAATGGCACAATCCGATTGGTCCGCTATCTCGCGATTAAAAATAATTATTCGGAGTGGATAATGCTTGAATCAAAATAACAGACACCCTCAGTTTATCACAGGCACTCAAGCAGGCAGCGCAATTATTAAAATGGAAAAATGAACCATTAAAAACAGTTTTTCTTGTATATTCCTGTAGTATGTACTAAGATTTGAATTGGTGTGTAAACACACCTTTTTCGAGCCGTTTTTCTTTTGTGATTGTGTAGTACGTAGGCTAAACTCTGAAAGAGAATAAACTCCCGTTAGTTCCACAGAATATACAAAACTTCGCTCCATAAGCTCGTTTCAAAGCGCACAGCTCACCTGAACAGTCTCTGTCACAATTAAAATATGTAAATATAAACTCGTCAATCTTATTTTAGTATGTTTCTGTTGCATTTCCTTGTAGTTTCTATTACAATTCTGAATTAGTGTTCAAACACACCTTTACAGAGCTGTTTTTTTCAGGTGTAGTATGCTAACTTTGAATGATTATGTGTAACACACTGTAGCATTAACTCAGCTTAAAGCATACACGCTTTGTCATGGCTAAAATATGTAAATGTAAACTATAAAATTATTTTTGTTGGCTTTTCCACATAGTGCTATAAAACTGTGAAAAAGGTGTAAAGAGACACCTTGACACAGCTCTTAGGCTCTGCACCTGTCTGCTATCCTGCATTCGTCATGTTCCTGTTAAGTTTATACTAAAACAGTTATACCCCTCGGACTCGGTGAATGTTGCTTAAATTAATATTCTCCTCAATGTCTTGTCTCTGGGTCCTGTCATTGTCCACCTCTAATTTTCAATTATTCCAAGATAGTGAACCAATGAGATTGCACCTTTCCTGTGTAGTATGTACCAAAGTAAAATATACTGCAGACTTCAGTGTTTAAATTTGGCATAGATGACACAGTGTGTGTGTGTGAGTGTGTGTGTGTGTGTGTGTGTGTGTACCTCCTTTTTTTTACATTTTGAAAGTTAAACTTTTTTATATTTTAAAAGTTTAAAAGTTGAACATAATGTAATTTGCGTTCAGTGTTGATGAATCTCTATAAATGAGCACTATTACACTAATGTTTGGCATTTGATTAGCTATTAGATTACACAATGAAGTATTAATTGCACCCATGGGGATGGTTATTAATCAGACAAAATAGCATAATTGTGACAGGCCTATTGTCTTTCTGTGTGCTTGTGTGTTTTACTGAACAATGAGGGAATTTGCTGAATGGAAATCATGGATAGAGATTATACAACTAATTAGTTACAGCTAATTAGTTCTGTCTATCTGCCAGTATGGAGACACGGGGAAGAAGGAGTAATTGGACAAATATGGTCTTTGTACTAGACACTGGTATTATTCCAGCAGTGGGAATCGTGGGCTGACATTTAGACCACTTATGAATCAATAACTGTAACATGGGATCATCATTCTTTCAGCAGCAACAGTTTTGAACATGCCTATTTGTTTAACTGAGCAATTTTTGTTGATGCAATGAAGCAACCTTAAATTATAAATTTTTATAATTAATAATTCTTTACAAATATATTGACATTATTATAAGTTTGTTTACTTATTTATTTATCTATTTGTTTGCTTGTTTATTTATTTTATAAAAGTGGTAGAAGTAGCAGTGGGTGTTGTTTTGGTGGTAGTAGTGGTCATGGTGGTGATAGTAGTAGTATTAGAATGGTGGTAGCAGTAGTAGTAGTAGTAGTAGTAGTAGTAGTGAATGTGTTGGTAATGGTGGTGATAGTAGTAGTTTAAAATAGTAGTAGGAGTAGTAGTAAAAATAGTAGCAGTGTTAGAATAGTAGTAGTAGTGATTGCGGTGAATGTACTAGTAGGGGTAGTAGTGATTGTGGTAGTAAAAGCAGTAGGAGTAGCAGCAGTAGTAAGGTGGTAGTGGTAATGGTGATAGTTGTATTGGTGGTATCTGTAGTCGTGATTGTGGTAGGAGTAGTAGTAGTAGTGATGGTGTTTGTAAAAGTAGTAGTAGTCATAGTAGTAGTAGCAGTAGTAGTAGTAGTGATGGTGGTGATAGTGATAGTAGTAGTAATAGTCATAGTGGTAGTAGTAGTTGATGGTGGTAGTAGTAGTACTAGTAGTATTGATGGTGGTAGTAGTAGTAGTAGTAGCCATGGTGGTAGTAGTAATAAAAGTTTTATTTATCTGGGGATAATTCGATTCAATCGAGTTTATTTGTATAGAACTTTTTACAACTGGCATTGACAAATACATTTTCTTTATGAACATAAACATTTCTCTATATATAATCCAGTGCATCCCCAATGAGGTCTGTGACGATGGTGGCAAGAAAAAACTTCCTGACAATATGCGAAAGAATCCTTGAGAGAAACCCTTGCTCATCTGGGTGTAAACTGTCTAGTTTTATCATAGAGTCTAATTTCTTGTTCTATGGACAATGGTAAATGGGAATTGTATTTCTAATTTATTTTAGCAAAAATATTTGTATCAGCAGAAATTTAAAACCCTCTTCACAGTTTGAGTGCACATTTAGGTCCATAGGGGGCCATCCAAAGGAGTTAGAGGTTTCTAAGAGGGTAACTCCAACAATAAGTAAAACACTGGGATGGATCACATAGCTCAACAGAGCAGAAGGGTCAGGACCACTGGTATTTCAGAAGTAGCACCTCAAGAGAGAGTAATAGGTTGATATTTATGCTCATTATAACATAATATTTAATATATTTAATAAAATATTTAACAGTGTTTATGAAGTGCGGAGTTGAAGTAGGGAATTTGGCAAGATGTCAGCATAACTAAAAAAGAGAGTCAGAAGGAAAACGGAAATGAGGGCACCCTGCAACGTGACTCACTTAACCACTTTGTCAACAAACTATAGTGAATGAGTGGAGGGGATTGTTGTAGTACCAATAGTGAAAGCAGTAGTAGCTATAGTTAATAGTACTAGTTATTGCAGTAGCAATATTCATTGTTGTTGTTGTTAGTGTTGTTGTGCTAGCAGTGATAATGGTAGCCAAGGATGTACTAGTGGAACTGGATGTACAGTTGTATTAATTGTTGTTCTTGTCAGAGTAGCACACGTAGTAGCGTTCTTAAAATATGGTGGTTAGTGTTTATTATATTTAAACTAAAAGGACCCAATGCAAATCTAATTATCACTCAGGGATGGCATTAGTATTTTCATCCACATTTGATACATTGACATGACGGCCTGAAAGCAGCACTCACTGGTTTTATCTGCATTTCACACAAGAGCAGGACTGAATCACCTAAAAACATAGCTCTTAAATAAGCCCTGAGATGGACATGAGGACAAAAGCAATGCCTATCAGCATTCACAGTTGCTACATGGGAAATGGAACAATGTATAGCCTCCGAATTGCAATGCCTTCATTCTGTTGACTTAATGCAGGATAATTTATAGTCTTTATGTAAGATTTAAACATTTCTCCTTTTGTGTTGCAGGGTTCATTTATACGGGAGATGTGGTACACAGAATGCTGACAGCCACACAGTACATCGCCCCCCTCATGGCAAACTTTGACCCCAGTCTGTCCCGAAACTCAACTGTCATTTATTTTGACAATGGTAAGATTCATGGCCTGTTGATTTTGAAGTGTCCTTGCACAAAGGGAGACAACACTCTCTTACGAGCACACACATGCACACAAGCACTAGCAGACAGGTAATCAATAAATCATCTCAGTCGCTGGTCCAAGCAAAATAAATCAGCCAGAATTATGGTAATAATTTCAGGGCTTAAACAAAACAGATACATTCTACTGTGGAACGTAATTAAATGGGCTTGACATAACATCAGAACTTATAGTCATGTGAAGAAAAATAAGTACAACCCGTGGAAATTCTTTATTTTTTTTCTACATGTTTAAGAAGACAAAAAAAGTAACACAGTGCCTAAAGGTGATATTCTTTAACAAAAATTACTGTTGTCATTGTTTCATTCATTTATCCTTCTGTGGAGAAAGCAAGTACAAGCATTGTCTTTTTCAGCAAAAATAATTTCTTGTCGATGTTTTGCAAGAACTTTAATGCAAAATATCTGAGGGTTTTCTTGCATGTAGTGCCCTTTTCAAATACCTCCACAACATTTCAATGGGGTTCAAATCTGGGCTTTTAATAGGTCATTCCATTACACCATAACTTTTTTTGAGCCATTGCTTGGTGAATTTGCCAGTGTGTTCCAGATCATTATCCTGTTGAAAGGTTCACCTTACCTTACCTTACCTTCAAGCACTCTATGACATGATACAGAATTCATAGTTGAATCCCTGATGGTCTGTAACGGTCGGACATGATGAAATTTTGGGGTTCTTGGAAAATTATTTTCTCATCAAATGATCTGCCATAAGGCAGAATTTGCTGTGGTGTCCAGTCCTTTACAAATTGCCAGTTGTTTGAAATCTGTGCCTCGTGTAGATTATTTTCTTTTCAGTGGAATGATTTATTTCAAGTCATTTTCAGATGATTTTAACTAAATTCCCAGTCTCATAGGCATCCACAGCCTTTTGTATGAAGAGCCCTTTCAATCTTGACATGATGACACCACACCCTAGATATCAGGTGTAAATAAACAGGTTCCATCTGCATTAGATTCTAATCAGTGACTCCAAATCTGGAACATCTGTTTCTAATTTTGTATAATATGACGATATGAAAAATGTGAGGGTGTACCTAATTTTTTCATGCAAGTGAATGATTTTTGGTTTGTATAAATTGTGGAAATAATTACACAATATCGGTTTTATGTTTTATTTGTGGGAGTACATCATCTGTATGCACTGTTTTCCCATTACACTGAAAATATGTATATTTTTATTATCAGGTGGTTTTTACTTACATTTTCAAAGTTGCAATCTGCAAAAAATGTGTTCTATAATCTGCATTAGTCTGTTTGAAAAGGCAGCCATTTGTAGTCCGCTTCATTCCGGCAAGAGTGTGAAATCACGAGAATAGGATGTGGACGAGAAGTTCTAATAAGACAAAATAACAGCAAAAATAACAGGTAATAAACTAACAAGTCATATATAAACGAGTGGACTTTTGAATAAAATATAGTTAGGCACATCTTCCATAATGCAGCATTACTCTTACACACAGCAGACAAGCATCTGCCCCTATATAAACGAACACATGGTATATACCTCAGTGCATTTATCGCACAACACTTCCGTGTGGTTTTTTTGTTTGTTTGTTTGTTTTTGTTTTGTTTTTTTGTTTTTTTTGTTTTTTTCAAAAAGTAAAAAAAGATGTGCTCCCCACCTTACATATGCACAGCAGGCAGCACAGATAGAGTCTCTTAGTGATTGCTTCACTATATAATTGGTACATCTCTTTCTCAGTCAATTGTTATCACTATATTTGGAGCATTTTATACTGTTCGGAACTCTGGACTGCATGTACATACACAGTTGCTAGAGAATTAACCTGTACTCAGTCACTATTTTATCAGTAGCAACTCATATAGGTAAAATAATTGTACACATTAACCGTGGTGGTGCATCTTGTAGGTTTACATTCAGTGTTATTATGCATATCTTTTTTGATACACAATTATTCTATCACTGATTAGACTCATTTTTATGGTGCAAGGTTATCTGTGTATACTGAGTGAGGTTGCCTATGCTTTCAGACAGATTGACTTATTGCTGTGTGTGCATGTGTGTGTGTGTGTGTGTGTGGTTGCAGGCACTGCACTGGTGGTTCAATGGGATCATGTTCACCTCCAAGACTCGTATAATCTGGGCAGCTTCACATTTCAAGCCACACTACACAGTGATGGCAGAATTATCTTTGCCTACAAGGAGGTCAGATGGTTGTATTTTGTTTTTTGTTTTTTTCTTTGCTCTCGTTAATACCTGTTACTCTTGTCATCTCTCATTTACAGTATGTTTTTTGTTTATTCCTGTACCTTTGGGCGTAGTCATCTCTTAATGTGCTTTCTCTCTTTCTCTCTCTCTCTCTCTCTCTCTCTCTCACACACACACAGACACACACACATACTCTCTCTCTCTCTCTCTCTCTCTCTCTCTCTCTCTCTCTCTCTCTCTCTCGGACTCTTCCTTTCCCTCTGTGCTCTCGTTCTGTCGATGTAATTACAAATTCCTTTCAGCAATAGCAGGTGAAGCAATAACACCACTGGTCTCATTCCTTTTATTACATGACATTCGGTATGACTGAAAATTCAATTTCTCCCTTGATTAACAGGGCTTCTGTAAATATGGCAGCATCGCCGCATCTGCTCATCCTTCCCATCAGTTTCTCATGTGCCTGTAGGATCTCTCTCCAAGTAGACACCTTTATTAGATGTTAAAGCCCTGACTGAATTGTTTTTGAACTAGATGAGAGAACAATATATAAAAACGAGTTTCAGCTGGCCTATTAATTTAGAATTAAATACATATAAGAAAGACAGATTTACCAGGAACACATAAAGAGCAATACATAATGTGATAATTGGGAGGTACACTATCTTATCTAATCCCTGAGCATTTATTTCCCTTTATTTTCCATAGTTTATTTCTTCTTGCCTCCTCGTTCTCACTGCCCACTGTTCTATGGGACTTAATGAAAGTCAAATAGGAAATTGACATTGAAATAAATTATGCATGTCAGGAGTGGATAAATCATACATTTATTACCAGCCTAACAAGCAAATGGGAGCTCAGTTTGCTCCCAGTCCCATATTTTGCTTGCCCATAAACTAAATGTAAGTAGCACCTAATGTAACATAATAACATATAGCAAGTTAGTTAACTAGCTCATTACAATACTACTAAGGATATCAAATAACACTGGGTCATGGGCCAACATTTTAACCAATATGTATAGAGTGTGTGTGTGTGTGTGTGTGTGTGTGTGTGTGTGTGTGTATATATATATATTGTATGTGGGAAAAAATAAGAGTACTACAATTTCATCCCCATAGATAGATAGATAGATAGATAGATAGATAGATAGATAGATAGATAGATAGATAGATAGATAGATAGATAGATA
>JAOUQZ010000041.1:22580327-22597932 GCA_028564935.1 Neosilurus hyrtlii | reverse complement strand
TAACGGTCAGTTAAATAGGATTTAAACCAGGCGAGGGCCGTTCCCTTAATTCCAACAACGTTTTCTAGTCTATCAAGAAGAATTGTATGATCAATAGTGTCAGTCTAATGGCAGTGTATTATTGTTTACCGATTTAGTTAATGACATATCCGACTTTAAGTTTAGGGAATAAATTTTTTGCCTGATATTATTAAATTTTAACATTAAAAAAGTTCATGAAGTCATCACTACTAAAGGTTGACAGTCTGCATGTTTTATTTACACTCCCCGCGTCAAGAATATCTCATTCATTCATTACCCCTTCTCACTATATAGGGAATTAGATGTAACGTCAACAGGAATTAAAACGTGATATTGCCAAAAATACATTCTTCAAAGCATAGTCTTTGACATGACCAAGTTCAAATCTCCATAAACACAATCTATCCATGTTAAAAAGTTTGTTTAAGAAAGGGTTCCATGTCCAAGTTGTTGTAAAACAATGTGAATATCTACTTCTATTGCTAATTTTCAATCCGCTTTTGTGATTGCTCAGGGTATTTCCTTATTATTCATATTTGGTACCAACATACTATACCTATTTATGGAATCCCAGAAGGATTCCTCAAATCATATATATTTTAATTGTATTATAATACAGTTTTATAACTGTAATTTATTTAGATTTTGATATATACGGTACTAACCTCGCAAGTAGAGCAGTTGGGAGTCAGGTGCCTTCCACAAGGGCACTTCGGCCATGAAGCCACCACACATTTTTCCTGAGGCTCTGAGAATCAAACCAGCGACCTTCCAGTCTCAAACCAGCCTCTTTAACCATTAGGCCATGACTGTCCAGTAAGATATATTATATGTTTTAGCTTATTTATATTTTTTACTGTCTTCTTAATAACTATTTTACTTTGTTTTGTACTGTACACTTAGGCATAATGATTTTTACTTTTTAAAGTGAACGCAATATCACTTTCATTGATAGGTTTACAACAGGCCAACGTATCCTGGCTCCTCCCGTCTGTCAGGCATTTTTTCCATCAGCCCAAGCACAATGCATTATGGTACCTATTGCTTGGTTAGTGACCATCACTTCTACACTACTTTTCACATACTTTACTTTTCACAATATGGGATACACTGAATGCACTATATATAGTTCTCACTATGCATTTTGACTCCACTAATAAATGAAATTTCTACGAAATCCTTTATTCTATTTATTGAACGTGTGATTGTGTTGGAAGTTGGAACAGGTTCACTTGGGGCTTTTCCCAGCTTTAACAAAATTTTGGTGGTGCAACATTCATATTTCTGATGATTTTACAATTGCAAAGTCTCTGCCACTGCTTGGCTCATATACAAATACATAGCTGGATACAATGACCAAAAATAACACTTTACTGACCACGGATGAAGCCAGGAATCATACTCAGTCTGTCCTTTGAGTATATTGAAACATTCTAAAAGTTTTGTGCTGAAACCTCAAGATTGGATGTGGACATAAAACTTCTGGAAAACCATAAAACCAGTCAGAATCTGGTGTGATGTGGAGGTCCTGAGCTGGTGTGGTTACTTGTGGTCCGCGGTTGTGAGGCCATTTGGAATACTGCCAAATTCTCTGAAACACCTTTGGAGACAGCTTATGGTAGAGAAATGAACATTCAATTCACAGTCAACAGCTCTGGTGGATATTCCTGCACTAAGCATGTAAATTGCACGCTCTCTCAAAACTTGCAACATCTGTAGTATTGTGATGTGTGATAAACTGCACATTTTTAAATGACCTTTTATTGTGGCCAGCCTCAGGCACACCAGTGAGGTGGATGGATTATCACAGCAAAGGAGAAGTGCTCACTAACACAGATTTAAACAGATTTGTGAACAATATTTGAAAGAAATGTGCCTTTTGTATACATAGAAAAAGTTTTAGATCTCTCTGAGTTCAGCTCATGAAAAATGTCCTAACTGAAGTATATTTCCAGTCATGTTTTACTTTTTTAAGTTCACTTGTTTGATTAGGAGCTCTTAAATGGTCAACCATGACTTCCAATTTCAATGGGGTATAAATATGAGGTGACACAGGCCAAATTTCCTTTCATCACTATGGGAAAGACACAGAGAACACCGAGAACACAATGATGATGTGCAACGAAACGTTGTTGTTGAGCTGCACAAATCAGGAAATGGATATAAGAACATTTCTAAACAGTTGAAAATACCCATTTCCACTACCAGGGCAATAATTACGAAGTTTAAAGCGACAGATGTAAAAAATCAGCCTGGAAGAGGACGTGTGTGTACATTGATCCCACACACCATGAGGAGATGGTTCAACTGCCAAAAGAATCTCCAAAGATTACAGCTGGAGAATTGCAACGGTCAGTTGAGTCTTGGGGTCAGAAAGTCTCCAAAACTACCATCAGACGCCACCTACATCACTACAATTTGTTTGGGAGGGTTGCCATTAAAAAAAAGACCCAGCTGTCAATCAACAACAAACTAAAGCGCCTACAGTTTGCCAAATGTTACTGGAGATTTCAATGGGACTGGGTTATATGGTCAGATGAGACCAAAATAGAGCTTTTTGACAGCAAATATCAAAGGTGAGTTTGGCGTAGACAGAAAGATTCAAGCCATAGAGAAAAGCACCTCATACCCACTGTGAAGTATGGTGGTGGATTTTTGATGTTGTGGGGCTGTTTTTCTTCCAAAGGCCCTGGATATCTTGTTGTCCATCAAATACCAGCAGATATTAAATGAAAACCTAACAGCCTCTGTCAGAAAGCTTTTAACTGGCTGTGGTTAGACTTTCTGGCAGCACAATGATCCAAAGCACACCTCAAAATCTACACAAAAATGGTTCACTGACCACAGAATAAAGATTTCACGATGGTCATCATAGTCCCCTTGTTAGACCTGGTACAATCAACTCGATAGACCAAAAAAGCAGGATAGACACGACAGGGTGCGGTGAAGGGAAGTAATCCCGTTTATTAGGAGCTCAGAGTAAAACAAGGTGCGCGTGGGTGATGTGGTAATCGGCTGGATCATGGCATGGCTGTGACAATGCTCTGTGAACGGCACAAGACGTTCTGGCAGGGGACCGAGGCAGGATGCTGAGCTTTTAACCCGTGGCACATGATGGGAAACACGTGGGGATAATCAGGGCGGAGCCGGTAATCACCACCCGTGCAGGAGGGATACTCAGGATACCTGAACAGAGAAAAAGCCAGAAACAAACATGAGACAGGACATGATTCATTGCCCCCGGCGGGCTCTAACACCCCTGACCTAAAAAATCTGTGGGATAAGCTGAAGAGGAGGGTCCACAAGCATCGACCTCGGAATCTGAAGGATCTGGAGAGATTCTGTTTGGAGGAATGGTCTCAGATCCCGTGTCATGTGTTCACCAACCTCATCATGCATCATAGGAGAAGACTCAGAGCTGTTATCTTGGCAAAGGGAGGCTGCACAAAATACTAAATGATGGGTGCCAATAATTGTGGCACACATATTTTTGAGAAAAATATTTGTTTCATGATAACAATTTAATGTTTCTTTCAATTATATTTAAATACCTTTAATTAAAGGTTTGATTTTTGTGAATATTTTGAACGAAAGATCATGAGGATAAACAATAAATAAATTTTTTCATATTTACTAAGGGTGGCAATAATTCTGGAGGGAACTGTACACTCATCAAAACTCTTGAAGCCCATAAGGTTGATATTCAGCAGGAGGACCACTGTTCCACCTGATATGAGCCATGGCAGCCTTCAGAAATCACCTTGTAGGGTGTATAGACACTGACAGCCACCACTTGGAGGATGTCTTCTTTAAAACATGATGGATAAAAACTTTTATGTTTGCAATTAATAATTTGATTATCTTAAAAAAATATTATTTAACTTTGAAATGTGAGAGGTTTTATTGAGCTAAACCAATTTAAATATATATATACATTATACTATATTATTATTAAATATATTATATTATATTATATTATATTAATTTGTTTTTTTGTTTTTTTTTCATAGACTTTCGTTAAAACTGGCTATAATTACCGTGAGCTTATGGCTTATATCGTTAACATCTGTCGCATATATTAGTGCTGATATAAAGCAGATGTGAATCATTCAAATGTTCCAGTGACTAAGGCATTGGTATTCTGTATTTATGTGTTGCCATTTTTCTGGGTATAGGCTCAGTTGATACAAAGCATTGGACATCATTACAGTATAATGATTTAATTTATTATAAGGAATCTCACTGAGGACACGGCCTAGTTTTCAGTGGTATCCAGTTATATAAACAAAGTAAAAGAGGGAATTTCTATCTGTAAAGCTTAAAGATTAGGAATAAGCCCAAAAAAAATATCAGTGTGGGTGAAGCCTGCAAGCAGTGTCCTGAAAGAGAGAAGAAAGGAAATTATTGATGTCCTTTCTCATAATTTAAGCTTCGTCAGAGACAGTTTGAGGAATGGAGAGATCATAGTTGGTTGGACACTGCCCCCTTGTGTTAGAGAGAAGTGCTTAGGTAGTAAATTGTGTGTGTGTGTGCGTGCGTGCGGCACAGTGGCATAGTGGGTAGCACATCCGCCTCACAGCAAGAAGGTCCTGGTTCGGGTTCTGGGCTCAACAAGGGCTTTTCTGTGTGGAGTTTGCGTGTTCTCCCCGTACATGGGTTTACTCCAGGTACTCCGGTTTCCTCCCGCAGACCAGAAACATGTACTTTAGGCTAATTGACTGGTCCAGATTGCCCCTAGGTGTGAGTGTGAATGGTTGTGTGTGTTGGCCTTAAGATGGTTTGGCGAGCTGATCAGGGTGTACCTTGATTGCAGCGAACCTAATAATATGATTAAGGATTAATGAGTGTGTGTGTGTGTGTGTGTGTGTGTGTGTTTGCAAAAGTAAGATGCATATTTGATGATTCCAACATTTCAATGCTAATACTATTCAACAGATATTGAATATAACTGATTATAATGTGCAAACATTTTCTCTGTATAATACGCTACACCGATCTGGACTGATTCCGATCTGCTTGTGTTTCGTGTGTGTATTGTTTTCAGCAGCAGCAGCAGCAGCAGCAGCAGCACACAGCATGGCAGAGAGGGACTCAGCCAGCAACAAACACAACCTTCACACGGGTCTGATACTGGCCATGCTCATGATGATGCTGGTCATAATAGCTGTGATTCTGGTGACTGTTTACATCTACCATCACCCCAGCTCAGCTGCCAGCCTATTCTTCATTGAGGTGTGTGTGTGTGTGTGTGTGTGTGTGTGTGTGTGTGTGTGTGTGTGTGTGTGTTAAATATGGTAAATGTTTTATTCACCACAACCACTAAAAACGAGTCTCAGATCATCACAACAATGAATTGTTGATAATAAATGCATGTCATCTTAGCACTCTAGTAATCTAGTAATAGGAACAAAAGAGTGAATGAAGCACTGAGACAGTTCCTGTTCGACAGGACTTTAATTCCATTTCCAACATGAGAAAATGAATAACATGACAGAATATAACATATATATTTTTTTTGTAGAGACGACCGAGCCGGTGGCCTGCCATGAAGTTCCGCCGTGGTTCAGGGTACCCTGCGTACGCCGAGGTCGAGCCTGTCGGCCAGGAGAAAGAGGGCTTCATCGAGGCTGAGCAGTACTAAGGTCTTGACCTTTGACCTTGTGCAACCACACACTGCCCTGCTCCCTCTTTATACACACTCATCCATGTAAGAACTGAAAATGTCCCGCTTTTATCAAACGTCCAGATTAAGGATATAAAACTTTCCTGCGCAAGAAGAACCCGGCGGCTGATGATTATTAGCAGAGAATTGGATTGCTATGAACCATGAGAAAACTGACAAAGGTCTGATTCTGGATCACTGCACACAGAGCTCTAGATCTTATCTAGAAGCAGCAGCCGAAGCCTCGATCCCTCTGGAACAGATTTGGATTCAAATTACAAGCATTTGTTCCCCTTTCACCACAGAGGAAAGTCTTTTTGAAAACTGTTTAATAATCAGAGCTGTGCGTCGCCGCTTTATGGTTTAGGAGAATTTATTTAGGTCTTTATATATATCTTTGCAACTGGTTTTAGGGGTTGTTTTAATTTGATATTTTGGAGGAATTTCGTGCAGATTGTTGCTTAAACTGCATTTATACTCACCTAAAATTATTATTTTGCGCTTTTGTTTTCTGCTACAATTGGGAAACGTTTGCTCGCTGTATTCAACAGTGCTTAACTTTTCCATGCCTATGACTTGTACTTACATGTTTGCACAAATCATTTGTAATGCACATACGGGGTTTTTCTTTCTTATCTTATTATCACTATTTGTTTGGAGGTTTTTTCTTGGAGAAGTAATGCAAAGTAACAAGACAGGCGCTTGTGGATCTTTGTCTCTTGTGTGTATCAGAATGGAGGTGGGTCAGTGTTTGTCAGTGTTGGTTGAATTTCCTTTGTTTGGTGATTTTATATTTTTGATTGGGTTTTAAATGGTTTCTTATCTTTTTCTGTGATGCACTCATCAGAGACTCCGCCCATTGTACCGCACAGGTTTGTTTGATTAGTTTGAACTGATTCCTGATCAGTTGATTAAACAGAGTAATTACATAAAATAGTAAATGCCAGTGGACGAAACCACAGAAATGAGAATATATATTTGATATCTGTTCTTAGGTCATTACTTAAATAAATATGTAAGTATAGCAGTGTTTAAATGTTATCAGCAGTGTTCTTACCATTGATGATGAGTGGATTGTTGATTTTTTTAATGGTATAAATACTATAAAGTCCTTCTGGACCATCCTACATTCTCCATATAGTGTCAGAGAAATAGATTCCTATTAGTGTAGCATAGACACAAATTATTACCGTAATTCTAGTCTTTTTTTTGTTTGTTTGTTTGTTTTGTTTTGTTTTGTTTGGGGGTTTTTTTGTTTGTTTTTTTGCAGTCATTTCAATATCAGTCTGACTTGGTTCTCACTCTCCAGTCATTACATCACCTACAATCACAACACTTCCTAATTGTTCTTGTTGCAAATGTTTTCAAGACCAAAGACACATATTACCGCATTATAACCACTGTTTCTGATTCCCATCACACACACACACACACACACACACACACACACACACACACACAGGCATGGATTAAGAGAAAAGGTAAACTACACAACAGACTCAGGTCCAGGTGGAAATATGTTAGTGTGAATTACAGATGACAGCAGAAGGACAAATAATAAAGAACACCACATTACATACACAAAAATCCACTGATGCAGGTGATAGTATACAAGAAGCATCATATTTTAAAAAGGATTAATGAGAAAGGCTTCTTTTAGTTTGTGGGGGGCTTTTTCTTTTCTTTTGGTTTACTTTTTTCTGTATCACTGGACTGGTGTGATGAATTTCATCCAATGGTGTGTGTGTGTGTGTGTGTGTGTGTGTGTGTGTGTGAGAGAGAGAGAGAGAGAGAGAGAGAGAGAGAGATTAAGTGAAAGAATGTTTGACAGATGAGGAGAATGTTAACAGCAGGCCATTCTCTCTGAATCAGGATTTTTCACAATAAGAGTCCTCTGAGAGCTGCTGGACTAGTTGACTCTGTGCTCCTCTATAACTACTGTCATTTTGATTGCATTTTAAATCAATAAAGTTGTTTAAACAATCCTTGTGTTTACTGTTTGCTGTAGTTAAATGCAAAAAATTGCACCCCTATGATAGACAACCCTGATTCTAAAGAAGTTGGAAATATAAAATGTACATAAAAACAGAATGCAATAATTGGTGGCATGAAGCAACAAAAAGTTTGAGACTTAAATACTTTAAAGAAACAGCTGGAGGAACATGTTGCAACTAATTTGGTTAATTGGCAACAGGCCAGTAACATGATTGGTTATACCGTAGTGTGCAGTGACGATTACACACCACCACTTTTTGTCCAAAAGGGCTTCTAATAAAAAGAAGTAAAAAATTAATTGTCTCTAATTTTGGGTGAAAATGTATTAAACAATGCTATTGTAGGCAAAGAGAACCAAAAAAAATAATTTCAACAGGTATATTGAGGTAAAATTATAGCTAATAAACAAAAACACTGAGAATACCAATTTTTCAGAAAAATTATAAGGTGTCGCAAATGTGTTTTTTTTTCTTCTTTTTACTTTTGCATAGCATGAATGAATTTCAGACCATATCGAATGGTTTAGTGAAGAAATTAAAAAAAATATGTGAACACTATGCCTGAAAGGTTAAATGCTGTAATCAATGTAAAGGGAGGCCAAACTAAATATTTACTTTTTTCCTCAAAAAAGAGACTGTTATTTTTGTTATTACTATATATTGTTGTTTGTTTGATTATTCTCATCAATATGTTCCAAAATTACACGAAATAAATACAAAAATTTATTAGTACTTGGTTTCTGATTTACCTTTATTTTGTTAAGTTGTATAAGTGTACTGTATTTTTAAATTTCTTTACTTGCTAAACTGTTCCATATGGTTTGAAGTTCATTCATGCTATGCAAAAGTCAAAAGAATAATATTTTTCTGAAATAATAGTTTTGGAATTTTTTGTTTGTTAGCCATAATTTTACCTCAATATACTTGTCGGAATTAGTTTTTTGCTTCTCATTGCCTACAATAACATTGTTTAATACATTTTCATAAAAAAATTATAGAGAAGTAATTTTTTACTTATTTTTATTAGGAGCCCTATATTAGATTTGCTAAACATTGCATTCTGTTTTTATATTTTTCACAGTTTGCCAACTTTTTTGGAATAGGGGTTGTATGAAGATGGAACTATTTTTCTATTTTATCAACAAAGAAGAACATTTTTTACAATGGAAATATCAAGAATTTTTAAAATAACTTTTTTTAAGCTTTCTTTAACACTTCTACATCACGTCAAGAAGGTTCTGGTTTCAAGCCCTGGCGAGGGTGTTTCTGTGTGGAGTTTGCATGTTCCATGCTTGTGTGGGTTTCCTCTGTGTACTCCGGTTTTCTCTCACAGTTCAAAAACATGCAAATTACACTGATCAGGTATTTCAAATTGCCCCTAGGTGCGAGTGTGATTGTGAATGGTTGTTTGTTGGCCCTACGATTGTGCACCCTAACTTTACCCAGAGTTTACTTGTATTCAGTCTTCCCACAACCTTAATAAAGAATAAAGCAGTTATGAAAATAAAATTAAAATATAAGACATACCCTGTGGCAAAACAACATTGAAAAGCACGAGGCAAAATCTAGAAAAGAATATGGGATGTTCTTGGATATAGAAAAGAAATGTGGCCCTATCTGTGTTAACATAACATTCGCACTCAGTGACATCATTGTCACCTCCCCTCTGTGAAATCAGTGTGTCAGTCATGTGACACCAGCTGCACCAATGACGTGGATAAAAAACTGGTGGAGCAAACACACATTCACTGATCAGTTGGAGTAGCACTAACTGGCATACTCTGCAACTCTCAAATTTTACTTTTGGTGGGAAAACTATGCAAAATTGTTAATAGTATTTTAGTTATCTATTTAAATAACATAAATTATCAATGTAGGGGTAGTGGTGGCCCGGTGGTAGGGTGCTGGATTACTGATTCCAAGGTCGGGGGTTCAAGCCCCACTATCGACAGGATGTCCCTGCTGTCCCCCCAGTGCAGCTAACTGGGTTATCAAATGACAGCGATGTCTTTCAATGTCTATGGTGAGAGGCATGTAAAAGAACCATTGCTGATTTTCATCAAGAGTAGGCTACATTGCCTCCGTGTGTTTCTGCCCTGCAATGGCCTGGCGAGCTGTCCAGAGTGTACTCTGCCCTCACCCAGATTTGGCTGAGATGGGCTGTCAGCCTCCCCACGATACTAATTAGGATTAAGCGGTTCAGAAAATGAATGAATTAAATTATTGTTGTATAATAGGGCCTAACGTTTGGTTATGTTATGTTACCCGAATGATGTTTTCACACTAATATTACCAATAATATTACTAATGTCATAACATTACTTAGTATGTCATTAGTGGAGAAATTAAAATTTAAAAACGTCTTTGGACACACGCATGCTCTGTCTAACTTAAAGACAAAACTGAACCTCTAATTATCTAAACATATGATTCAGCTAATCAGTGGTTTGCTAAACTGAATGAATAACTTACTAGAACCATGCCAGCACACTCGTGGACAGACAAGCATACACAAGTTTCTGCTGAATGAAAATCAGTTCGGCTCAGTACCTTTCGCGTAGCTCACATGAAAGATAATAATTTTATTATTGATTATTTTCCACATCATTGGGTAGGACATCATGATAAAGAGACAGGGAGACATCCTATAATTACTTAAGCTGCATCCAAACAGGAAGGGATGAGTGATAAGTGACCATGTCACTCAGTGAAGGTCAGTGGAATGAGTGATGCGGGGCGAAATTTTCTCAAGCAACTCAAGAAGTGGATAGTGCGGAGTTCAACTGAGCTGAACTTTCACGAGACGCAATTCGAGCGATAACCAATCATAACTTAAAGATAACATTGATTTACAGATGTGTCCCATTGGTAGGGTGCTGGATTACTGATCCAAAGGTCAGGGATTCAAGCCCCACTATCAACGGATTGCCACTGCTGTACTCCCAGTGGAGATAACTGGGTTATCAAGGGCCAGTCATGTCTCCCACTGTCTATGGTGAGAGGCATGTAAAAGAACCACTGCTGACTTTTGTAAAGAGTAGTCTGCATTGCCGTCAGCGTGTTTCTGCCCTGTGATGGCCTGGCAAGCTGTCCAGGGTGTAGTCTGCCCTCACTCAGAGTCGGCTGAGATGGGCGCCGGCCACCCTGTGACCCTAATTAGGATTAAGCGGCTTAGAAAAATGAATGAATGAATGATGAATAATAATGTTAACATTTAATTACCATCCTTCATCAGAACCTAAGTAAAGAATTCCTGTTGACTGATCTCACAAAGCAATCAAAAATACCCTGGGGTTTGGTTAATACGTTGTCCAAGTGATCTGCATAACAAAAGTAATAAAATCAGAAACAAGAAAATCAAAGGTAATCTTAGGAATTTGTCAACAACTTTACTAAATTTAACTGCAAGAATTTACATTATTAAAATCCATTTCTTTCATGAATTATTTTGAAAGGAAGGAAACCAGGAATCAAATATAGCATGTTAATTATCCGTATCCCTACAGTATCCCTGTCAGTCGCTTCCTAATTTAAAGGATTATTTTAATTCTGCTTAATTAAAATCATTGCTTCCTTGTTGTGTCACTGAGGATGAGACTAAATAAAAGATGTAAAGAGAACACAAAGGTATTCCAGTACAGGCGATGATAGATCACAAATTATCTCTAAATTATGATTTGAACCCCATCATCTCATTTATCTTGAATGAGTGCCATCTCCTGTTTAAGATAAATGAAATGGTTACACATTTGGTTTGATGTTGCAAAGCAGTTAAATTTGTGGACCCAGTTAGAAAAAAATTAGATGGCCTGCATATGATACAGAATTTAAACCCAGTCATATGGATTCTAGACTTAGACAATGGACAAATTGGTATGAGGGCTTACTGTATTATATAATGGACCAAATTATATTAGAACACTTTCTGATGCTAAAAGAAAAATACAATTTGGAAAAACGTGATTTCTTCAGATATTTACAATTACAGCAATACTTCCTAAAAGAAACTGAAAAAAGAAACAACTATGAATAAAACAAACATAGGTATAAGCATTCATTCATTCATTTTCTAGGCTGCTTAATCCTAATTATGGTCTCGAGGAGGCTGGCGCTCTTCTCAGCCGACTCTGGGCGAAGGCGCTGTACACCCTAAACAGCTCGCCAGGCCATCGCAGGACCAACGTACATACAACCATTCACACTCACTCATACCCAGGGGAGATTTGGAACAGCCAATTAGCCTACTGTGCATATTTTTGGAGGAAACCCATGCAGGCACTGAGAGAACATGCAAACTCTGCACAGAAACGACCGAGTCCGGGAATCGAACCCAGGCCTTCTTGCTGTGAGGAAGAATAATCATAATCATGTTATTTGTCAAACTGCTCAATCCTGTTGTGGGAAGGCTGGAGTCTATCTCAACCTGTCACAGGGCAACGCACGCACACACACACAACCGTTCACACTCCCACACTCAGACATAAGGTCAATTTGGAACAGCCAGTTAGTCTAATATGTATGTTTTTGGACTGTGGGAGGAAACTGGAGTACCCAGATGAAACCCAGGCACGCACAGGGAGAACATGCTAACTTGACACATAAATGGTTTTACCAAGCACAGGACTCAAACCCAGGAAATTCTTGCTGGTGAGGCAGGTGTGTTAACCCTTACACCACCATGCCACTCCTAAGGTGATACAAACAGAAGCGAATCACAGAACATGAATTACTTTTATTATTTAAAAAACAGTAGGAGAAAAAAGTGGTACAAAATATCATGTGGGGTGATTCAGGAGTGAAAAGAGTCAGGATCGGTTACTAGGTCTCCTGCTGAACCATTGAGGCATCAGTTCGGCAGACAGGGCAGGTTCTTTTAATCTTGAGCCATTCGCTGATACACTCTATATGGAATATGTGATTGCAGGGCAGGGCACACAGCAGCTGTTGTGCCTCGAATTGGCACAGGCATATCACACACTGGGTTTCCTTGGACTTGTGGTTGCTGGGGTCGAATCTGTAGGAAGGCAGTTGTTTTATTTCATCTGTCGTCAGGTTGTGAGGTCTGTCTTCCCCAAGACTTTCCATGAGGTTCAACAGAGCCTCATCACTGAGCACTTCTGCACTGACTATGTTGAAGTTAAGTGACACTATATTCAGGGACCGAGGCACATCTAAAAGCAAAATATTCTCCACAGGTAGTAAATGTGAATATCTAAAATAATTCTGTAACTGGGACATGAGGAACAAGGTTAGATTGGACAGATGTACAAGGTTGAGGTCACCCAAGTGGGACAGCACCAAAGACTGGGTGTCCGTGAGGGTACTTTGAGGAAGCTGCTCAATAAGGTACAAGACCATGGTCTGTAAGTGCTGCAGATGCTGCATGTGTGCCAGTACAGCAGAGGAGTAGAAGGTGTGGAGCTCTTCAGTGGTCACTGGAGCTTGGTCAGCTTGGAAAACCAGGTCCCAAATCCTTTCAACATTCATGCTGGTGTTCTGATGGGACAGAGTACTGGATGGCTCTGTGGGTATGGGCTGGGACGTAAGTGCTGTAGGAAAAGGGTGTGAAAGGTGAGAAGTGGTTTCTTGGTCCACTGTGTAGTCACAGTAATCATGGTCCATGATGTGTAAAGCAGTCTCTGGGCTCTTATCAGTGGAGTCTGCGCAGGATGGCTCAGACTCACAGTGATGCACTCCTATCATTCCTGCTGCTCCTGGCTTGGAATGCTGGGGGCTTTCTATTGAGCTCTGGGACAGGAGCTCATGCTGACCAAAATGGTGGCGTGATGAAGGCCTGCGTGTGGGACACTCTTGCATGGTTAAGGTGGGCTCTAGTACCAGGTGCTGCTTGCCAAAGCCCTCCTCCCTTTTGTCAGTGGTGTCTGTGGAGGACATCCCGGAATGATAGGAGTGCGCTGCTCTCATCTGTCCTGATGCATCTGAGCTTCCGAGAGCTCCGGGACCTGGATGCTGCTGTCTGCACTGGAAACGCACTCCAGGGAGATTCTCTAGCAGTATGTGAGCTCCGAGTTCTTCACCTGAGGTCATTTCGGAGTTGTTTGTGCTGGTTCTCTGATGGAATCTGGGTGGTGAGCAGGACGGAGTCCAGGATGGCTCAGAGAGTGATGGGAGAGAATGGGCTGGAAGATGAAAAGTGGTTTCTGACACATTTACTGCCACCTCCAAGCTCTTAGTTTTTTCCTCATCACTTTTAATAAATGACATAATTTCTATTCTTTATTCTTAATCTGGTAAAGCAGTAAATACAGGGTCAACACAATCGGCGTCCTGTAGCCTATGTCCTATGCAAGCGTGTGTGTGTATTATTTCTCAATGCGCTCATTAAAAGTTGAAAAATAATCACTGAATGTTACCAGTGTTTTCCAGCCTAGTATGACGAACAGGGGTTTGTTTCCCTTATAAACACTCCCAGAGACCTTTCCAGGTGTTTTGTTTGTGTGCTTGTGATGCAATAGGGTGCTCGGATGACTCGGATCATCTGTTCATTTATTCATTCATTTGCTGATCTGCTTAATCTTATCAATTCGCATGGAGACTAGATCTCAGCCGACTCCGGGCGATGTCGGAGAACACCCTGAACAGTCCGCCAGACTAGCACAGAACTCCTGTTCAAGTTAAATGAAATGGTTTTAGGGGACACTCACTGATCTAATCCCGCTGAGCTGTCCAAAACCTAACTGCAGACATGCAATTGTCTCAATTACTGCAACTGATGAATTATTTTGAGGAAAATTATACTACAATTATAAAATTAGAGAAAGAAAAAAACAAATTTGTTGGCACGTCTAAAAAAAAACACTTTAATCTGTCCATCTGACAACTTACATAACTCAACTGATTACAAGTTACTTTACAGATTCCTGGTTAATAATAATAATATTAATAAAACAACAACAACAATAATAAAAACAACAACAACAATAATAATAACAACAACAACAATAATAATAACAATAATCATAATAATAAAAATAATATTGATAATAATAATAATAATATTAATAACAACAACAACAATAATAATAACAACAACAACAACAACCACAATAATAATAATAATATTAATAAAACAACAACAACAATAATAAAAACAACAGCATAATAATAATACCAACAATAATAATAATAATAATAATAATAACAACAACAATAATCCTAATAATAACAAAAATAATATTAATAATAACAACAATAACAACAAAACAATAATAATAATAATTACTATAATAATAATGAATAAAACAATAAATGAATAAACAAACAAATAAATAAATAATAAAAACGAAAAAGGGACGATTAAACTTTAGTCGCTATGATCCCTGTAAATGATGATGCAATGGTCACGTGATGCGTGGTGTTCTCTGATTGGATAAACGCGACTAGCGAGTGACTTTTAGCCTTGTTTACTGTTAGCTAGCGATAATAAAGTCATTCGCGTTTGACAGCAGGCGGACGGACCACTTAGTGTTTTTCGTAAACATATTACATAAAGGTTTTTTAACGTATTCGAATGGCTGAAGCTTCGGGAACAGGTAAAGATAACCTTTGTTTTTAAATGTGTTCGCTATTCCAGCTGGCTAGTTTGGTGTGACAGGCAGCAGTGAAGCTAACAGTATGAAGTGGCTAGTTTGCTAATAGTGGATCAAGCTAGCGGGTTAGCCAGCTACTCTGGAACAGAAGCTCCCTCGTGTTAGCTACTTAGCTCCCTGTCACACTAAAATTAACATAAACAGCCGGTAACAACGAAATGAGTGTGTTAGCTAACATATTCTCAGTGCTCTGTTATAAACTTGTGTTTGTGTGAGGTGAAGTCAGTTAAACCTGCAGTCGTACAGTCACTTTGAATCTGTTTAATTAAAGTTTAAAAATTGTGCTATAGGGTTGTACTAGCTGTGCCAACCCAAATGATTAAACAGTAGCACTAGGTGTTACTTATTTAGTGCAAACAGCCTTGTCAGCACTTTCCAGCTCACCCCCCTTTTGAATTTTCATTTGAAATCATCGTTTCAAAGCTTCTGGCCACCTACGAAAAATGTGGTTTCCCCAGCACTAATGTGGGTCAGAACACCCGATGGACGCCGATATGGCTGAGCTCCATATTGGGTCTAAAACATTTGCCAAAGCTTAGACCTCAAGTTCTACGCCTACCCCCTCATGGTGTCACATGGGTAATGTTAGCATTCATTTTAGCAGCAACATGCATCTGTAAATTGAGAGTAGGCATGTGTCTTACAGTCCCTCAAGAGTGTTCTTGCCAAGTTTGATGATCTGATGAGGTGCAATGGAGGCTGCTATGTTTTACTAATGTAAGATTGAAACTTGGCGAGCAATCACCTGAACATCCATCAATGATTTCCATCACGTAATTAGTTTAGTTTAATTAGTTAGGTTAGTTATAGGGATGTGAATCCAACAACAACTCACGATTCAATTCGATTCTGATTTTTGGGGTGACGATTCGATTCAGAATCGATTCTCGATTCAAATCGATTTTTGATTCATAACCATTACAAACAAAGGGAGCCAATTTCACGAGTAACTACATTCTTCTATAAGCTAGGAACAACTCTTCTATAAGAAAAAAAGAAATGATATTACTACACAGTTGGTTTTGTAGATGTACTGATCCGCTTTGGTCCTTCAGAGTTGGGTGGGAGTTTAGTGAATTGATGGAGTGTGCATTGGTCAGGAGTTTGTCGTGCCTGCTGCTTTGGTTCTTTTAGGTCCGGATGATGGCGTAGGACACCCCTAGGTGTGAGTGTGAATGGTTGTGTAACTGTTGGCCCTGCGATGGCCTGGCGAGCTGTCCAGGGTGTACCCCGCCCTCGCCCAGAGTCGGCTGAGATGGGCGCCAGCCTTCCCGCGACCCTAATTAGGAATAAGCGGTTCAGAAGATGAATGAATGATGGCGTAGGATGTGAGCTCGGGGATTTAAAGTGTTCCCGGAATTTTTGCACACCGCATATGTCATGTCATGTCCTTATTATCCGGAAAATTGTAAAATCCAAAGTGCACCCAAACATTTGCCTTCAGCGAAGATGGGGCTGGCTGTATTTCTTTTTCCTCATCCATGTAAAAACTAGACTAAAAGCTAGTTCTGGACCCGCCACTTCACAACGGAGGCCGTGTCTGGACAAACTGTACACTTTGTAAGTAAGGTTGGAAACAATTCAGAATGCTAATAAATATTATAATATAATGTTACTATGTTAAAGGCAAAAGAGGCAGAGGTACACCAAGAACACAGTGGACAGATAAAATCATGAATCGGATTAACATCAAGTGTTACGATGAGGTCGTCTGAATTGCATTGGATAGACAGAGATGGAGGGTCATGACAGCCAGTCTTTGACATGAAGACAGCACATGATGATGACCATGAATCACTTTCTGACTCTGAGGACCGTCCTGATGACTGTCATGGATCCAAACCTATTGCATCAAACGTGGACTGCAAAAGTTCTGCCCTATCAACCTTTGCATCTTCACTCATGAGAAATCTGCTTTAAAAACTTCATGTTTTTGATCACAGGGCTTGAAAAATCTTCTGAAGCCTTAGTGCCCGGTCGAGCAACCTTGTTTTTGTGATTTTTAATTTTTTGGTGCCCGGTAGTTTTTTCTTGGTGCCCAAATATAATATGTAATTTCCAAGTAAAAAAAAAAAAACTGCTTCATGATTTCTAGTGTGTGGTTTTTTTTTTTGTTTTTTTTTTTAATTATTTTTTTCCTATTTCAGGGGTTGCTTTGTTTGAAGTGCATGTGCGGAGTCAAAAAAAAAATAACAGCTTTGGTATTTCAGATTCACTCTCCATCAGAATTTTAGTAATACGGTTTCCAATACAATGGAGTCTATAAATGCAATTTACTCTCAACTTTATCTGGTTGCATGAGAACAAAGTCTGTCAGA
>JAOUQZ010000041.1:22547374-22565377 GCA_028564935.1 Neosilurus hyrtlii | reverse complement strand
TCAAGGTAAAACCGACACAGCAGGTGATTCCGTGTTCGATGCTTTCCAGTTTTTAGTTGTCCAGGTTGGGTATGCCTACAATGGCTTAAAATTCATGCTCCCGGCTGACTGTAGTGGAATCCAAAGTGGTCTTTTAGTGTTGAAGCCCATCCAATTTAAGGTTGAAAGTTTTGGACGTGCTGAGATGCTTTTCTGCTCGTTACAGTTGTAAAACATGTTTATAGGAGTTTTAATAGACTCTTTGTCAGTTCAGAACAGTCTGGTTATTGTGATCTCTATCCAATGAGGTGTTTCTGCTTGCATATCCTCCACTCACAGGACGTTGTGATGTACAGGTGATACTATTAAAGTGAATGGTGTGTATGTGTGTACGAAAGTGCTTTAAACATTCTTTATATCGTCTTAAAAAGATGTTCCAAATGTTTCTTTTTAAATCGTTGTACTTCTAATGCAGAAAGGACTTCAAGTTTGTCAGTGAGGTAGAAGAGGAAATCAGGAATCTGGTTGAACTAACAAACAAGGTAACAATGCCTACCACTGAGACTTACCACTGAGGCATGAACATTTTCAACAAGCCTTTTATTATTTCAGGTGTTTCCTCTGGTCAGTTTTGTGTGTGTGTGTGTGTCCAGGGTAAACAGCCAAAGAGGAGTCACTGTTTCCCACCCATGAAGCGCGACCAACGGCGAATTGTTCATGAGCTGGCAGAGGTGTATGGCTTGGAAAGCGTCAGTTACGACAGTGAACCCAAACGCAACGTTGTCATTACAGCTGTCAGGTTTGTGAAAATTAAATTACCAAAGCATCAGAGGTTTTATGTTGTACACAGAGTACACGTCTACAGGTTTAACATATCTTAATCTCCCTAAATTTTGATTAACTATATAGAGTCTTTTACATAACATGGCTGTGTTACTTTATAACCTGTTTGTTTGTTGTGGTGATCTGGGGTTATCTACTGTGCATACATAATTTTAACTCTGAGTTGTGCAGATGGCCCTCTGGTGTTCAGAGGGTGTAATTGCATTAGATGCATAATTAACTGAATGCACACTTTATGTAGTGGAGATGTGCATGCTGGGAGTATGGACATTTGAGAACTAATGGTATGATGATTGGTTCTCTGTGTGATGTCAGTCGTTTGTGCCCATCATTACTTTGACCTCCGACGCACAATCTTTGCTGCAACATGTGAACTTGTTAATCCAATCATTAAACTGACAAGACTGACCGGTGATACAAATGAACAGGGATCAGCTAGTGAAAGGCAGTGTACAGAAAACTCAGTGGCACCTCAGTAATGTAGCGTACATTGGACGTAGATCCAGTAGGGTTAATTATGGCCGCCATAGCAACTAGGTGTCAACTTCCAGTAGTGGGCAAAATCCAAACGTTAACAATGCACTGTCAGTCAATGAGACTTTGGCTTACTGTCATTTCTCTATGAGTATAACTATGAGACCTAGAGATTTCATCTATGGCTCATATTGCTTCTCTCTTACTCTTAAAAATCATATCACTGTCATGATTAATTCTTTACCTGCATGTGGCCCAGCATTCCAAGTCCCCATTTGGTCATGTGTATCTGGATATTAGTGTACCTTAAGGTTATGTTATGGATATTACTTTTTGTTTTATGGCTCTTCAGTGTGGAAGTCACTGAGTTGTGAAGATTCTTTTAATGTTTGTAAACTTGGCACTACTGTACAACTGAGTTTCTGGTTCATAAAAATCATTATAAAAGGACCTAATATCAGAAAATGTAATTTAAATATACTAGTTAGGTTTTTTTTCTAAACAAATCATATTTTGGATTTTAGATACAGAAGTGTTTGCAACAATTTTGGTTCTGCTCTTAAGGTTATAAGGGTTTTTTGTGTGTGTTCAGAGGCAAGTCTGCATGCCCTACCTCTACTCTGACTGCACTGATCGTGAGAGAGACTACTGCCCGGGCCCCACCACCCATTGCTCATATCAGACAATACAGCAGCAAGTATGTGCATGTACACACAAATACACATAACAGCTGTGTTTAACATCAAGTTAAAAAACATGAGAAAATAAAGTGCATTAACTGATTTTAAACCAGGTGAACAGTGTCACATACAGCTGTGGAGTTGGCAGAAGGAGGAACATAAACAGCCACTAAGATGACATGGGAAAATTCCCTAGGCAAATAATATGGTCTGAGTCCAGCAGCACACAGTTCAGTGTCTGGTTCACAACTCCTCTGTTTGATGGTTATGTGGGCAGGGTTACACCACTGGTTATTGACGAGCGTCAAGCCCCCCTCCTTTCCGCTTACTGCTCGCAGTGCAGTCTCTGTCGGCCCGGACAGTGTGAAAGTCCGGATATGTTGTCATCAGGAATATCCTGGTGCAGCTATGTCTCCACGAATCACCTGAAACTACTCTCCCGTACTCCCTCTGTCTCCAGGCTAGCGCTGTCGTCTCGTCCATCTTATTCGCCAGTGAGCTCACGTTCCCCATTATTATAGATGGGAGACACGGCTTGTACCGTTTCCTCTCTGTAAGTCTCCACTGTCTCACCGCCTCCCTCCTCCTCTTCTGTCCTCCACCTCTGCACCCACGGTGTGTTTTTCTCTAGATTTCAGCCAGTAAGTCCGTGGGTCTGGCTACTAATCCGGCTGGCTTCAGGAGCGATCAGCTGATTCCTGGAGTAAACAAAGTGAGAATGTGGTCCCAACTCTCCATGAGAGTAAAAGTTCTGCAGCGATTAAAAAGTACAAAAACTCTCTCAACCCTCATGTTGAGAGGGAAGCTACTTATAAACAATGAAATAATAAGTATAAGAAAAAAGTTTAAGTAAGGGAAAAAAAAAAGAGTTAAAAGTACAGCAAGCACTTACAACTACAGTTAGAAGGGCAGCAGCAACTGAAAAGGCTGCATGCCTGTTGACTTATGCTCACTAGACGAATAAATGCAGCAAACAAAGTTTACACACACCTTTTTTGTGAAAAAGAGTTAAAAATAACTCATGACAATTCATGACTGGTCTTTTTTCACCTTTAATGTGATGTTGCTACTTTTAAGATTTGAAAGCACATCTCTTAACCTATTGTTTACAAGCAAAAGAGTGATTATCCACAATCCCTGTAGTGTCATGACACAAAATTCTGCTTCTAACAGCTTTAGTCCCTTGCGCACTTCAACTATTGGGACAAGGTTTTACATTTCTCTTATAATGAGATGTACACTTATTCAAACTGATCTTTTTTTTTTTGTGCCCCCCTCCCCCCCAAAAATGTTTTCCATTTGAATTTTTGATGGTAAGTGTATCACACTAAAGGTGAAAAAAAGATTTGGAAAGATTTTCTCTTGCTTTCTGTTTTTTCCATCGGAACAACAACCTGCAACTGTAAATTACAGTAATACACTAAAGGCTACTATCCCATTATTTTATGTTCATGGTTTTTCTAAGTGCTGTTTTTTCCCCCAGGGTTGATGGGAGCAATGCTTGGATGAAGCAAGCTAAAGAAGAACCTATCGATTACTTTGATGTTCAGGATTGATTACTGTGTATACATCACAGTTTTAGTGGCCGCTGTTCACTTTACTGTCATGACATCAAATAAAACTGAGCACTTGTAAAATCTGCTGCTGCTTAATAAAGCTGCTTTTGAGCTATTTTTATAGTCTTGAAACACTCCTCTACTTTACTGGACCATCTTGTGCATCTCCCAGAACTCCGTTGCCAGACTTAAAACAAGTTCCAACACTAATTGGACACCCCTAGGATCCATGTTATCCATGTATAGTATAAAATTTGTACCAGTCAATTTAAATTGCAATTAACGTGACAAGCTATCAGGTATATGTGTGTCAAAATCGCAACCAGAAGGTCAAGCAAGCTGCACAAATGAAAAAGAAATCTGGAAACAACTATAAAACTAATAGTAAGTGCAAGAGCAAACATCTGATGAGTGAGCCAGAAGGAGAGAAAACTGAAAACACAAAAACATGAATAAATTGTGTGGAAATTAAGTTTAAGTTTAATTTTGAGATAATGTGATTCGAATACAGAATTTTTTATTTTCTTTTTTTTTTTTTAGTACTTGCATTTAAGTGTGTGCAATAACCATAAGTTATTTCCTGTTATCAGTTGTATTAGAGCAGCTCTACCCAGTTGTTCCCTCACCACCCTCTAGTTTTACCTCCAACTTTAACATAGTCAAAAAATTTTTCGCTGGTCTTTTTTTTACAGAGAAAATAAAAACTGCAGACGCCTTTTCTTTCCTGGAAATTTTCCCGTAGTAGAAAACGATTACAAAACATCAGACATCGAAGACTCCTTTCTTAAATGTTAAATAAACATCTTAGCAGAAAGCTGTATCACATCAATTATAGTATGTTTTCTTAATGGATTAGAATTTTATGATTTTTATTTTAACTTTGACATCCAACATATGCATTCATGAGGTCATTACAAGGAAATTCCAGACAGGATTTTGTTTTTAACATGTAATAGCAAGGTCAATGCATTAAGGCTGAGGTCTGGAATCAGCTGTATTGACCAAACAAAAATAATGCCATCTAATAAATAACTTAATAACCTTGTTAAACACCCCCTGAAAAAACGGGGGAAATTGGGGGGAAGATAAACCAGAATTATCCACGTCACCTTTGGTGAATAATTATTATACCCAAGGTTCTACATAGTAGACTAGGGGTGCCAAATCTTATCCCCAAAGAGCTTGTGTGGGTGTAGGGTTCATTCTACCCAAAGAAAGGAACACCTTTCACCTGTTGAAATCAACTGATTTTCACTTTCAATAAACTCTCATGTGTGGCTCCTGTTGGGTTGGAATGAAAACCTGCATTCAACACCCCTGTAGGAGACTTTTAACTGAAAATGTAGTTCAAACTCAGGTCAGCTTTGGTATGATCAGTTATTATAAGTGAAAATGGGTGAAGTCATGGAATTCGATGGAGCAGAATACAGTATTTTTGTGAGGGATTTAATGCATATATCAAAATGAAGTGATGGGTCAAACAGCACATCGATTTCTGACAACAGGTGCTGGCTTAATAAGAGAACCAACAATCCTAACAAAAGTTTTTAAGGATTTATGTAATAAGCACTTGGGACCAGCCAAAAAACTTTATATTTTTTTTTCAGTGTTTAATTTGGGAAAGTTATTCTACATCCAGGGCCGGCGCAGGGCACTGTGGCACCCTAGGCGATTCTATTTTGGTGCCACCGACCCAACCCCCACATTTCTTGTCCAAACCAAATACATTAAACATTGTCACTTAAAGACTGAATATAAATTCAGATAAGGTAAAATACAAAAACGGATTACAGATTCAGTAATATGATGAAAATTGTTATTCATGGCTAATAAGACAATTTATTAAAGAATACTACACACATGTCTCAGTAAACTACTAAAAAAATTGCAGTGCTTGAAGTCATAATACAGATAAACTTTCAATCTAATAAACTCTAGATCTAATGTACTGGTAGGCACCTTGTACAAAAAACTGTTTATTTTATATCTGAATACCACATCTAGATCTATTTGATATTATGCACATACATGTAGGCTATGTAACCAGACTATTTGTGACCAATCACAGCAAAGAGGGTATTAAATTGGAAATTGTTGAACTTTACACGTGATTTTCTCCAAAGTTGTATGCTTAAAAGGCTGAAGATTTCTGGCGGGTTTTGGTTAGTTACTCAAAAACTAGCAACATGTGTTAGAAAATGTGGTATCATTTTAGAGCTTAGGATATCAGCAACAAAATGGTGCCAATAACTCAGAATTAATCATTTCTGACCTAATACCCACTTTGCTGTGATGGGTCACGTTTTTAGTTGTTCTCTCTAGCCCTGTCATGTACATTAGAATGCTTTGATTTGCCTAATGTGAGTGGCGTTTAACATTTTCCATGGTATACAGGCGTACCTTCAAAAAAGAATATCCCCCTCCCAGTCTGCGACCTAGGCAGCTGCTTAGTTTGTCTAATGGTATCACTGGCCCTGCCTACATCCAAAGTTTTAAGTCTGAGATACAGTTTGATAGTGTACTGGTAGAGTAGTCTGTGTCTGATCCAAATCCAGTTTCTAAAGGATAAGAATAACAGTCGCAGTTGCAGTTAGCAAAATGGTTCACCTTCCTTTCTGATTAAAGCCCCCCCCCCCCCCCCTCCCACTCAACCCCCTTCCCCGACAAACACAGTTTCACTATTAAGTGAAGTTTAGAAGCTGACTTGACTTTGTTGCACATTATCTTCCTTCTCTACATTAATACACAACTATCTGGCCAGATATAGACTTCAGGAATGCCTATAAATCCCTTGAGAAGATTTCTAGATTTCAGTCTTGGCACATCAGACTTGACTGCAGAACCTGCTTTCACATCTATTAATATTCTCTGCATGGTTTCTATCTGTAGTAATGTTTCCACATCCTCAGAATGGATCTCATCTTATTCCAACAGACATACTTTTCCTTCAGAGGAGCACAGGTTATGTCTGACTGATTATGTTGATGTGATTGTGGATGCTGTTATGGGGCCTACAGAGTCTTTCTGGTAGGAAAAAAAACTTCCAGATTATCTCTGTATTTAATACATTTTCTGTGAGCAAGTCAGTGGGTTCATCTCATATACACCTTGATTAATCAGTGTTCTTGCTAAATATACTGTATATGTGGTACCTTTTCGTATACATTTAATTTGTCCCACTTCAGGTTAATTTAGCTAAAAATACATTTCCTCTACCTACATTTTTAGAGAATGATACACAGTCTGTTATATAGCTGTGTTTAGGCTGGACGCATGCTGGTTTAATCCAGCATTTCATTGATGTCTATTACTGTGGAACTAATCACTAAACGCTAAAAGTTCACCTTGGACCATTCAAAGGAAAAGTCTTGCATCTACCCAGGGATTAATATTAAGATTTTATTATATATTTTACTGTTGTGGGTGTGTTACTGACTTGGCCTTTTCTGCGTGGAGTTTGCATGTTCTCCCTGTGCCGGTGTAGGTTTCCTTCGGTTACTCCGGTTTCCTTCCACAGTACAGAGACATACACATTAGGCTAAGTGACTGTTCCAAATTGTCCCTAGGTGGGAATGAGTGTGACTGGCTGTGCGTGCGTTGGTCCTGCAATGATCTGGCGAACTGTTAAGGGTTCGGCAAACGAGTAAGTGACCTCGCTGTTGTTTTAATTACAAAAAGCCCAAAGAGGCAATGGATTCATATATTTATATTTTAATGGTGGTACCACTGTGTACCTAAATGGGTACAGATGCTTGTCACTGAGGGAGGGACCCTTCAGTGGTGCACCATTTTTATTTATTATCTAATTTACTAATAACAAAGTGGGGCAGTGGTGTCTCAGTGGTTAGGGTGCTGGATTACTGATCTGAAGGTCGGACGTTCAAGCCCCACTATCACAGAGTTGTCACTGCTGTCCCCCCAGTGCAGCTACCTGGGTTATCAAACTGTCTGTGGTGAGAGGCATGTAAAAGATCCATTGCTGTCGTTCGAAAAGAGTAGGCCATTGGGTGATGGCCTGGCAAGCTGTCCAGGGTGTACTCGCCCTCGCCCAGAGTTGACTGAGATGGTCGCGACCTTAATTAGGATTAAGCGGTTCACAAAATGGATGGATGAATAACTGATGTAACTATACATTTTTGGCAACTTTTGAGCCAGATGCTGTAGGGACCCTTAGGGTTGATATAGTAAAAACGTGTCCCTTCTTTTGTTTTCCAGCACTTTGTACCACGAACCTGTAAGTTCAGATATGTTCTTGTCTCAGACCTCCATTTTTGTGAGTGTATCAGAATAGTTATTCTACAGTAGTTTCTAGCTCTACTTATGATCAGATCCAAAAGGGACCCATCCAGTACACTGGATAGTTCTGGTGTCATCGGCGATTATGTAAAACACCAGCAGTGAATAGTTTGTGCTGAAGGGTGTACTGCATGCTTCTGAAGTCAAGAGCAGGTTCTTATTTTCTCTACAGAGGAATATTACTGTTCGATCTGCTGAGTGTGTGTGTGTTTAATATGGGCCTGAAAAATGCTAGTAGGCTTTGATGGAGTAGATCCCATTTCTCTGGTGCTGTCACTGCAAGTGCATGTTGTCCAAAAAAACATTTAAAAAATTAATAATCAAATAAAATTAAATACAATTAAATTAAATAAAAGTAAATGAATGTTTTTAAAAATAATAAATTAATTAAAATAAATAAAGAAAGAATTGATGAAAAAAAAAAACAGATTAAAAAATGTATTAATAAAAAAGGGAAAGGGGGGAAATGATGGGGTGCACTTCTTTCTTCACTCTGGGATCCAACATCCGTTTTATTTATAAGAGTTGATTTCTGCACGCTGAGTGTGCTGGTGTTAAAAGCAGGATGTGTGCGTCACTGAGGAGGAGGAGGATGATGATGATGAAGACTAGTTGAGCAGGAATATTTCTGCCTGTAAGCGGCGGCGCGCGTGCGCTTTAGCTTGTGTGGCCGCTGTGCTCGCGCGCTCCGTCGGTTCCAGCGCACTGAGAAACTGCCTACGAGCAAGAAAAGCTCCGGAAGCGCGCACACACCATCACACGCACACACACACACACACGCACACGCACACACACAGTCCCTACTCTCTCTCTCTCTCTTACACGCACACACACACACAGTCCCTACTCTCTCTCTCTCTCTCTTACACGCACACACACACACACTCGCCGCATTTTCGCCACAGCCATCGTTACCATGGAGAGAAAGGTAGGAGACGCATCATACAGATTGACTTGATGCTTTTCTAAATGCTTTACATGGAATATATCCTGCTTGTGTCCACAATGGAAAGTGCGCGCGCGTGCGTGTGTGTGTGCGTGCGTGTGTGTGTGTGCGTGTGTGTGTGTGTGCGTGTGTGCCCACGCTGATCCCCGCGGCGCTTTGCCAGATCAGTGCGCCTCCGACTTTTTTTTTCCTCCCCTCCGGATGTAGTTTCTGATGTGAAATGGAGACACAGGAGGTTGTGACTGTGTATCGAGGTGCGTTCAGGTCCAACTCGCGTTGTGTGGAATTGAAGGCTGCACAGTCAACATGAATGTAGAGCAGCTCTGTGGTTTCCAGCAGGACTCACACTAATATCATCTCTAATACAGCAGCAGCAGCAGCAGCTCTCATCCCTCCTCATCCTCCTCATCCTCACCAGCATCACCATCACCACGGCAGGGCTTTTCACCCCACAGCTTAGGGTAACGGGTAACACACGCGTTTAGGGCAGGTTAGATGCTCGACTGTCTGTTAATGTGCAACAACAACAACAACAACAACAGTTGTCCACTTTCACTGCGTTTCATGTGATTGAACTGGTTGAACAGCACCGCGCTAAGCCCCCCAATAATACCCCGAACCATTCGGAACTTTTCAGACCTCCGACTACCCATGACACAATCAACAAACTGATCAAAAAGAGAAAACACAGCGGGGTTGGCATGTATGCAACAGGCCTGGCACCTGTGTGTTCTCTCCTAAAACCTCCTCCTCCTCCTCCTCCTCTTCCTTCTTCCTCCTGTTATTATTGTTAAGCAATATGGTGGTTAGTGGTTAGCACATCCACAACAAGAAAGGCCTGGGTTCAAGTCCCGGGCTCGGTGTGGATGTTCTTGCCGCACATGCATGGGTTTCCTCCGGGTACTGCGGTTTCCTCCCACACTCCAAAGGCATGCATATGCATGGGTTTCTTTCCACACTCCAAAGGCATGCGCATGCATGTTCTCCCCATGCATGTATGGGTTTCCTCCGGGTACTCCGGTTTCCTCCCACAATCCAAAGGCATGCACATGCATGTTCTCCCTGTGCTTGCGTGGGTTTCCTCCGGGTACTCCGGTTTCCTCCCACACTCCAAAGGCATGCACTTTATGCAAACTGGCTGTTCCGAATTGCCCCAGATGTCAGTGTGAGTGTGTGTTGCCCTGCAATTGACTGGGAAGCTGTTCAGGGTGTTCCACGCGTTCACTCTGATCCAGCTAAGTTAGGCTCCAGCCTCCCCGCGACCCTGATAGGATTACGTGGTTCAGCACATGGATGGATGTGTGGATTATCATAATCATCATCATCATCATCATTTGCTGAATTGCTTAATCCTACCACAAGGGTCACAGGGAGGCTATGCCTGTCTCAGCTGACACTGGGCAAAGGTGGGGTACACCCTGAACAGCTCGCCAGACCATTGCAGGGCCAGTAAACACAACTATTCCCACTTATACGTAGTGGCAATTTGGAACAGCCAGTTAGCCTACTATGCATGTTTTTGAAGTGTTGGAGGAAACTGGAGTGCATGGAGGAAACCAACACAAGCACCGGGAGAACATGGTGTTAGGACTGAATGAGCACAGATCCCTGAAGCAACACTCCAAAACCTCATAGAAATTCTTCCCGGAAGAGTGGAGGTTATTATAACAGCAGAAGGGGAGGAAATCTGATATGAGTCCTTTCTTTTTTCTCAGATGTCCACAAGCTTTTGGTTGTGTAGTATCTCAGTTTTTGTAAGCCTTCTCTTGAGGTTGGAGGGTGAACCCTTCGTCTCTGTGTTTGTGTTTGTGTTTAATGCAGGAGGAATTTGTTGTTTTTTGTTTTTCTTCAAACTTTCTTTGGCAGATATTGCAGTAATTCTACTTTGAGATCTCCTGCACAATCTGTGCGACTGAAGTGCTAGTTATGCATATTTATTTACTGTCATTTAAACATCCTTCAGGACGGATCAGATCAGATCAGGTATCATCGCTTTCCGTTTATGTTTGATACCTGCTGCTGGTAAGATGTAGCCCAGCGTTACCTGTCACAGCCCGGGGTAGATGGGACTCGATAGCCATGGTGAAGGCAATCCAACTTTGAGAAGGAAAACTCTAATGAAACCAGGAGTTAACCATTTAAATCAGCCACCATGGGAATGCAGGATGGCCGACTGGTGTAGATGGCCTTACAAGATAAACTTTGTATTTGGCTTTTGCACCAACTTTGCAGAGCCCATCACGGGTGTCAGTGTACAGGGTCTGGGAAAACTGTCAGTAATGACTGACACTGCTACTCTTTATAGGAATGGCGAACCATAGAGGAGTATTAAACAACTGAAAGACAACATTCATTCATTTTCTGAACCGCTTAATCCTAATTAGGGTCGTGGGGAGGCTGGCGCCCATCTCAGCCGACTCTGGCGAGGGCAGAGTACACCCTGGACAGCTTGCCAGGCCATTGCATCGCTGACAGCAAATTTGTGGCATACTCTTCGAACTACAGCAATGGTTCTTTTACATGCCGCCCACCACAGACAGTGAGAGACATGGCTGGTCTTTAATTATCCAGTTAGCTGCACTGGGGGTGAAAGACAAACGTTGCTATCACAAGTTTTCACACTTTATTATGTATTGAGAACCTTGCTTGACAAACACCACCTCTCATCTCATCTCATCCTCCGCTTCTTCCGGGGTCGGGTCACGGGGGAAGCAGCCTAAGCAGTGAGATCCAGACGTCCCTCTCCCCAGCCACTTCCTCTAGCTCTTCCGGGGGGACGCCAAGGCGCTCCCAGACCAGCCGAGAGACATATTCTCTCCAGCGTGTTCTGGGTCGACCCCGGGGTCTCTTCCCGGTTGGACATGCCCGAAACACCACACCAGGGAGGCGTTCGGGAGGCATTCTAATCAGACACCTGAGCCACCTCAACTGGCTCCTCTCAGCGTGAAGGAGCAGCGGTTCTACTCCGAGTTCGATGACAGAACTTCTCACCCTAGTAAACACACATCACCGTCTAGGTTTAACTTGATCACAAAGGTTCTCAAGTCGTCATTCTGCAAAAAAAAAAAATGACTGATGTTGACTATGTAGATGACCTTTGTTCACACCATTGCCAATGCCAGAACTCTTCTATATCATCTAGAAAATGATGCTAATGATGTTGTACTCATTAGTCATTATCAACGCCACTGTAGAGTCTGTTTTAACGTATGGTGTTGGACATTGGACCATGTATGACATTGACTAAAACTTTTGAGTCTAAGCATGATGGCTTAGATCCATACATATGTCTCTTGGAGACATCATCCAACTAAGTCACAGCTCTATGGACCTATCCCAGACATTTCTACAGTCCTACATGAACGCAGAATGTGCATTGCTGAACTGCTGGCAAGCAAAACAAGAACTTGTAAGTGATCCAGGCAGGTCGGTCGCCGAGCAACTACCTACACTGACCAGCTATGTAGAGACACAGGGTGCCGCCCTGAAGACCTTCCGATGCGCTGCAGGACCACGATGGACGGCGTGTTAGACTGAATGAGTGTCGGAGCTAGCTCAACCAGATGATGATGATGATTACTTCTAGTCACTTAACAGTAGCAAAGCGCTACATCTTTTATTTTACGGAACATGGTGCAAATAACACCTCTGTTTTGTATTTCGCACAGTGGATCAGCTGGACTCCTCAGGTTTCAACAGAACACAGTGGGTAGCACTGTCAGCTCGCAGAAGGTTGTGGGTTCGAATCTCAGCCAAGGGCTTTTCAGTGTGGAGTTTGCATGTTCTTCCCATGTTCTTCTTGTGTGGCTTTACTCCAGATAATCCACGTTTCTTCCACAAACCAAAGACTTGCCTATTAGGTTAACTGGCTACTCTAAATGACCCATGGGTGTGAATGTGAGTGTATTAACCCTGTGATAGTCTGTTTAGGGTGTCAGCTGGAATTGTCTCCCTGCGACTCTAATGGATAAATGGTATAGATCATTGATGGATGGTGTAATTGGTGTTACTGTTCATTTATGAGATTTTCACGTTTCTGATTGGTGGAATGCCATGGAATAATTCTTGGTATTGCACCAATGCCTTGGGATAACTGAATTATTGAACCGTTGCCATTGGAGAAGTTGATTGATTATTGCATGACAGGTGCACAGTACACAGTTTCATGATTGTCTACTTTGAAAATATTTTAAATGAATAATAAAACAATTAGAGAATTCAGCTTTTGTACGATAGAAAATCCTTTGATTTGGGAGGGTTTTATTTGCCTTTGGCTTTAGCAGGAAACAACCCCTCAACCGTATAATTCTCCGTATCATACTTTGCCTCATTCAGTAGTTGCTTACTGTAGTGATAGTGGAAACCCCAGTAATATTATGAATTGCATCTGGTATAACATTGATATATAGCTGTGATAAATGATCTGTTAGATCGTCAGACTTAAGTATAAATTTGATTCATTTGTCGACCACTTTTTAAACGTAATTTAAAAAGGGAGCGAAGTGACATGGCAGCATATTGAGTAGACATTAGTGTTCAGTTCTCCAGTGTACAGCTGCTGGATATTCAAGATGAAAGAGCAGGATCAGTTACCTGTGTGTAAAGACTGACTGGGTTGCACTTACACAAGCCAGTGTTCCTGTCGACCAGTCACTCATCACTCAATGTCTTTAACTTCTTGGCTATATTTATAAGTAATAAAATCAAATCATTTCATATGTAACCATTTTTCTTACCCGGGTTAGTCCTCAGCTGCTCAATAACTGTATTTTACTGCTTTCTTTCATCATTTCCTTACCTCTGTATGGGGTTGACTGAACAGGGTAAAGGTGCCTATTCACAAAAATTATAATACAAAAATTTCATGGCAAAACCAAATGAGCTCTCAGGCCTGGTATCCCTTATTCGTCTGTTTTACATCTTGTTTTGTTTCTGTGTTTGTTTACAGTAACGATAATGATAACAAGATTGCATCACCAGAGGAACGATTTTGTGCATGTTAGCAGTGCAGCACCGAATTATAAAAATTGCAAAAGTCAGAGATCAAGTGTTAGGTTGCAAGGTAACAAGGAGGCAAACGATTTCGAAAGATGCTATGAAAGATGGCAGTGTTTGCTAATATCATTGCGCCCAGTGCAATAGTCATTGACACTCGTGTACAGGAGTAAGCAAATGGTTTCAGAAAGACATTGTGGCTGATTTTATTTTATTTAAACACTGTGTTTCATGTTTATTTAATAGACATGGTAAGTGAATGAGCCCCTTTAAGGTCCTTGCCCAAGAGCAACAGCCTGGTGGTACTGGGGCTCAAACCTTAAACCACTGATCTATTTAATACACAGCTTTTTATAAAATATTTAGATGTTTGTCCTAAATAATAGAAAAGGACCCTCTCAGGTAAAAACGTACATTGCAAAACAAGCCATATGAAAAAAAAAAAGATTTTATTTATTTAAAAATGATGTGCTTGCTTCAGCTAAAGACCTACTCTATGCATCAGTCTGTTATAAAGAAGTAACAAACCGCTGAACATTGCAATTGACCAATCTGAAGCTAGTATTCAGATGAGTAATATAAGCTACTTGTTTTTACAGAGGAGTCTCTGCCCGAGGTCTTTATAAAGACCAAGCTGAAGGAGAGACCTGTGCACAGAGATCAAGGGCTGAGATTTCTCTGTACAGACCGAGCAAATGAGGTTAATAAGTTGCATGTTGTTGTTGTTGTTGTTTTTAATTGGCTGCCTTTTTAATTTGTTACTGACCCAGTTTTGAACAAGGCGCCTGTAAGGGTTAGCTTTCCGACGCGCAGTATTTGAAGGATTTCTTAAACTATTCCTTAGGATATTTTCTGTATACGTTTTCTCTTCAAGAAAATAGCAAGCTAATGGCTAATTTTCTGTTTGGAAATACAATATGTCATACATGATCTACTGCCTGCATGTCAACCAATCATACTGCGCATACTATCATTGTATAATATTCATTCATTCATTCATTCAGTTTCGGAACCGCTTAATAGTAATTAGGGTCATGGGCTTATGGCATCCCAATGGCCTACTCTTTACAAATGCATGGTATAATAATAATAATATTAATAATAATAATATATAATTTTTTAGTCTTGTAGCTCTGTATTCTGCTGTATTGTGTTCGTATAAGTGTCTTCAGATAATCATCCTCCTTCATGCTACATTTTGATATGCAAATGAACCTGGCAGTTAGATGAAGATGCAAATTTATCTATGGCACCGTCTGGAGACTTCCAGGAACTTTCTGAGCATGCATTAGCTACTTTCCTAGTAGAGTTGGCAATGCTGATGGAAATTTCCGGTCATTACATAATCATGCCCTTAAGTGCAATCTATAGACAAACGAGAACACTGGAAGACAGCATGTCACAGTAAATCATGTCTTTGGGGTTGTAAATAGTGTCTCTGGTGTAAACTCTCATCAGAAAGCTGAAGAGGCTAAATTCAAATCGAACTCGCATCATTTTCGCACGAACGCATCGCAGAAATGTTGGTGGCCTGGAATAGTGGAAAGACACGTTTTTAGAGCAAGATCATAAAAACCATGTCTAGATGTTTACAGTAATCCACAATCAGTCTACATATATATCAGTCTACATATATATATATATAAAATTCTGTCATATAGTGTATATTCCAAGAATCCACAGTTTTGCTTGAACCTTTTTTTTTGGTGACCTGTTGTATGAACAACAGTTTTAATAGTCGAGTGCAACAAGAAGCTAATTTTTCTATACCATTCACACATGTGGGAATTTTAATATATTTACGATCTATATCCATTAAATTCTGTTCCACATTTAGATTTTATTTAGGCTTTGTTGTTCACATCTGATAGCCGCAGTGAAATGTGTGGTACCTGCGCAGCCTTTCTCACCGCAGGTTTAAGAGGCAGCAAGAACATCCGCTCTTCATGCCTGGAAATTATGGAGCCAATATTGTCGTCATCCTCTGCTTTTAGGAGACAGATAATGTTCAGATCACATTTCTTTGCTGCTCATACCAGCAGAATGTCTCTATGATAAGTGTTTAATAGAGTTACTTCTGTGTACATGCTGGATTCCAGCAAGTTTAGACCATCATCTTGTTTTTTTGGTCAGTGTTGAAATTTATTCTGTCTACACTCCCCTATATACAGTAAATCATCAATATTTTATTATGCACTGTAAGGATCTTGTTTCTGGTGTTTTTTTGCAGGGGGTTTCATCAATCCGTACTTTTCAGATGATTAAATTAATAAATAGAATACATGAATCATTTTCACATATTCATATACACACCAGTCACTTTATTAGGAACAATCACACAACTTGCTTATTTATGCATTTTATCCCGCAAGGAACAACATTATGCAGATACAGGACTATTTCAGTTCACATCACGCCTCAGAATAGGGGGAAAAGGACTAGAAAATTTATCAGATTAGCCCATTTAAAAAAAAAAAAAAGGTATATGTTCGGTGAGCCAGTGCCCATTATCGTCTTCGCTTTGTGTCCTTGGAAGCAAATAGTAAACCCCAATATGGCCTTCTGCTGTTGCAGAATCAAGGCAGAGCATGTTAAGTATTCAGAGACACTTTTCTGCTCATCATGGCTGTAAAGAGTGATTATTTGAGCTGCTGTGGGTTTTCTGTCAACATGAACCAGTTGAAATCTGCCTCAGTGCCACTCACTATTAGTTATTATTATCTCTATTTTAAGCAAAAAGCTAGAGATTATTCATTCATTCATTACTCGTACCGCTAATCCATACAGGTTGCAAGGAAAGAAAAGGATTTTAGGCGAGAGTACATCCTGCTCTTGTGCACGCTAGTGACTATTGTATATAAAAATCCCAGGAGAAGGTCAGGTTTGTAAATTCTGAAAGCAGCCCATCTGGTACCAACAACCATGCCACGGATTCCTGTATTCTGATAATTGATGTGATCATTAACTGAAGCTTTTGTCTTGTATAATGTTTTCAATGAATATTTATTCAATAATTTCAATATAGAATTAATACTATTTTATATATAGTTGCATAATTATTCAAACCTTCCCGTTCTGCGTGTTGTATCGCAACAGCTAGAACTGAATCTACAGTATGTCACAAACCAGCCCTGTACAATACAATACAAAACTCTACACACAAAAAAAAAAAAAAAAAAAAAAAAATATATAAATATATATATATATATATTGTGATCTTGTAAGCAATGTAGTGCAAACATGAGTATGAGACACTTGAACCTGACTTTGCATACATTCATAGGAACAGTTTAACGCCAATGTACCCCGAGCAAGCTGATGTGGGAAAAAGTACAGATCTGTTGTATCCCGTCCCTGAAGCGTCTTTGGGTTCAGGGCTTTGTATATTTTTCACAGACTGTCCCATAGGGGCCAGCAACACCTGAAAAGGATCACAGCGGTTTGCCTCACTGCCTCCCAATCTGTCGGTTAGGCAGAGCCTGGATAAAAAAAAAAAAGAAATAAAAGAAAATGCCTCATTAGTATTCAAGGACCCGCATTTTTTTCTCTTTCACACCTCGAGTGCTTTAAGAAGGATTAGTGAGAGGGTAGGCACAGCCGAGAGCTGATTATTGAATACGTTTTTCTTTTTATTTTTTAGTAAAGCTTCCATGACGCTTAGTCTAGGTTTCCAGACTGTGAGAAATGAAAGTCTCTCTGGCTTTATTCTCAGACCCCTTTGTTGTTGCTGAAATCTCTTTTTATTCAAATACTCGTTAGAATTTGTCTGGGAAAATGAAAGTTCATGTTCATTAAAAAAAGATCACACTGAAGGACTCCTTGAATCCAAGGTTAGATTTCACTAATATATATTTTTTATTTTATTTGATTTGATTTTTTTCCTTCGTCTCCACTGGAATTAACAAAATTCAAGGTTGGTACATTGAACAGTCATGCCTTTTGTGTCTGAGGTTCCTTTCAGAGAGAGGTGGACAATACTCTACTTCCGTTGGCTGGCCTGGAATGTTTTGGCAGCTTGAGAGAAAAGCCGGTCTTTATAATCTTGGAAATATCCGTCAGTGCAGATTTTTACAGAATGCTAACATAATCCGTATACAAGTATCACCTGGACACCAGTGACCTTCTTTATATATAATAACTACCTATTACTTAATACTTTCATTATTATAGGATTGTTTTGTATAATAATAATAATAATAATAATAATAATAATACCATTATTATATCCTTCTCT
>JAOUQZ010000041.1:22530455-22545505 GCA_028564935.1 Neosilurus hyrtlii | reverse complement strand
CACACACACACACACACACACACATATATATATATATATATATATATATATATATATATATATAGAGAGAGAGAGAGTATGTATATATATATATATATATTTACTTTCATACAGTGAACTTCTGGTGACATCTTTCCATTCTTTCATTCTTTAATTTATTTTTGCTGAACCGCTTAATCTTACTAGGGTTTTTGCGTGTCTCAGCCAACTCTGAGCAAAGATAGGGTACACCCTGAACAGCTCGCCAGTCCATCGCAGAGCCAACACACAAACTACCATTTACATTCACCCTTGGAACAGCCAATTAGCCTAACATGCATGTCTTTGGACTGCAGGAGGAAACCAGAGTACCCAGAGGAAACCCAGGTATGGACCTGGGAGAACATGCAGACTCCACACAGAATAGTCTGGGACTCAAATACAGGATCTTCTATACCGAAAAAATCATATAATGTGAATCCATGTGTTATATATTATTAGTTTAGATTTCATTTTCTGATAGCAAGAACCCAAAACTCCCTTTTCACTTGCTAATGATGATTCTGTGAATTTTAATAGTTTATCACTAATCGATCACAATGTAAATTGTGTATAGCTATCTTATGTACCCAGTTAGCCACATGCTATTATTACATGCTCTGTTCAACACATGACTTCCATGACTTTTGTCCCACAACATTGACCCCCCTCCAAAAAAAAGAAAAGGGGAAATAAATAAACAAACAAATAAATAAATAAAACAATTCTATTAAAAAATTCTACAACTAGGTTTGGGCATAACCCATTAAGCAAAAACAATTCATTTGAATCACAATAGATATGGATTTATTTAGATAGCCGTACTGCCAGTAATAATTTTGCTAGCTAGCAAAAACGTCCACAATGCCACTGTGCCTGACACAATCATATCAGCACCAGATACACTACACTGTTAGTGTTACTGATGTACTCAGACCCAAACAACATCTGTTCAGTGGTGTTGCCTTGCTGTTAACAGATGGAGTAGAGGAAAGCTGATAAATTGAGTATAGCAACAGATGGGCTAGGCAGTAACTGTATATGTAGAGTATTTGATCATTTTACTCGTTCTAGTAATGTATGTATAATACCCCCCCGATCAGCATGGCAGATGTATTCCTAATAATAGAATATAATGCGCTCTTCGGTAATCCTGCGACCCGATCAAACACCCGATCCTGTTTGATCTTTATTTCAATTCAATTCAGTTTTATTTGTATTGTGTTTTTTTTACAACTGACATGTTGCAAAGCAGCTTTGTATAGCTAAATGTATTTTCACATCCCTAATGAGCAAGCCCGCAGCGACATTGATCTAGGAAGTTAAGCGGGGTCAGACCTGACTAATACTTGGATGGGAGACTGCCTGGGAATACCAGGTGGTGAGGAAGGTTAGGGAAACGGCCTGGCAAGCTACTCTGTAAAAAAAATATGCTAAGAGATCTCTGTGAGAGAGAAAGTTGCCGACCCTTAACCATGAGGATGGCAGTAGACAAGACGACAAGAAAGTCTAAAGGTGAAGGTGTTGACATCGTAACAGTAGTAATATTAGTCGTCATGACCGATATGATTACATCGCCTGTTACTTGAGACTGATGCTTAACCCGAGAAACGCTAACAGCAATCAGACATCCAAATGCACTCATGAATAATTCAGTGTGCTTAAAAATGTGTGAATGGTGCAGTAAAATTATAAAATGTCATCACTTTCTAGTTAATAACTGACTAGGCTCTGGAAAGTGTCTGGAGCTGTGTGCTGCGCATTTCTCAGCGTTCAGATTCTCTTCTCTTTATTATAATATTCCACAAGTATGGAATATTATAATATGGTGCAAGACTGGGGAAGCGAATACACTGCCACAATCCCACCTCCAGTTCCTCTGACTGAGGGCTGGGCAAAACCACATGCGTCATTTGAAAGAAATGATTATAAAAATATTAAAGGATCCTGAAAGTGTGGGTAATCCTTATAAACACACCACTTAACTAAATAGCTTTTTTAGGCAGTATTGTAACAGTTTTTAGAGTGGGGTCAGTGAGGCTTTGTCCGGGGATTTGAGAAATTTTAAATATGATAGAGTGGTAGAAATCTGAATCCATCTAGTTACTATATTTATTTTTGAGCTCATAATCATAAGGCTTTTGAATAATGGGCCTAAAACTGAAATACTTCTTTAAGTAAAAGGATTATATGAAATAAATCCAAATTAAAGCTCAGTTATCAGGGTCCCTGGCTCCAAAATGGTTAAGAAGAGCATTAATATGTAAACATATTGACCTACAACCAGTAGTATACTGGAAATCTGTACATTTTTTTAGCGATAAGAAATGATCTGAGGTGGCACGGAGGTGCAGTTGGGTTTCTCTGCATGTTCTTATGTCTGCATGGGCTTCCTCCCACAGTCAAAGGACATGCAGATTAGATGAGTTGGCTTCTCTAAATTGCCCATAGGTGTGAGTGTGCGCGTGAATGGGTGTCTGTCTCTGTGTTATGAACTGGCGACCTGTTCGAGGTGCACCCCGCCTCTCACTCGATGTCAGTTGGAATTATCAGCATATTTTAGAATTATTTGATTATTTGAATTATTATTTATACATTGCCAGTCACTCATCTAATACAAATTGGAATACAAATTACTGAACACACAGCACTGTTTAATATCTTTAGCTCTTCCTGTTATGACATGGCTCTGGCTCTGCTTTCTAATTCCAATGATAGAATCACAATAAGGTGGTAGATGTAATGAAATACTTAAATTTTTTATAGCAAAAGCTCAGGCCTTGCAATGGTCTGGTGAGATGTTCAGGGTATACCCTGCCTTTCCCAGTGTTGGCTGAGATAGGCTCCAGCTACCCTGTGATCCTTAATAGGTTAATAGGATTAAGGGCTTTGGCAAATGAGTAAGATGAGAGTGAGGAACAGCTCATTGACAGGGCAGACCCTCGATATAAACTTGTCTTTCGTGAGCAGCCCTGTAGCAAATCTAACATTAGCAATGAATGATGCATGATTGTACCTCCACAGATGAGTGAACCCATCAGTCCGTGTTATGGATTCAACATCTGTGTGTTGACTGATCAGTGTAACCCATTTAAAAGCAAAGAGGTGAGCTTTGGTTGCTGTTGATGCTTTGAGCAGCCATATTGTTTTCTTTGATTTTTTTAAGTCGGAAGTAAGAGACTGTATGCTTCAGTTTCACCAGGAATTTGAGATTTCCAAGTCTCTAACTCAGTTGAAAATTGAATTTCCCAGTTGGAAATTCAGGGGATCCTCACCAATCAAGCTAAAAGGGCTGCTATGTGTGTCAATCAACTGAAATATGCTTATGCTGTTTAGTAGCATTTCAGTTTTATTTGTGTTTCGTTAAATCAGTTGCACTCGCTGTCCAACATTTATCTGTGGACATGTTGCTACGTTGTTTGGATGCAAAAAAAAGCCATATAGTGTTATTATATATCATATAATGTGTTGTTATTGCTAAAAATGGATAACCTGTCTGGTTTTCCAACATCTGTACTGGAATGCAGTCATTCCAAGCTCTAACTTCTGAACACTGAGGCTGGTGAGGTTTTAACCATTTGTAACTGCTATAATGGAAATGAATGTGGGAATTTACATGTCTTTTTGATCTGATTGGTCCACTATCTTGGGATGAAAAACCATTATCCTACAACATAAACCGTTTGTCATGGTCACTCGTCATCATCATGCATTCAAATGGAACACTAAACCATGTATTTCTTCTGTTCCTTAGTACTAAAACACTTTTACAGAGCGCACTATTCTGAGTAGTATGTAATAAACTCGGAATGAGTAAACAGACGCTGTTAGCTACACAGTACTAACTTGACTTGGAGAGGGCAGAGTTCACCTGACCCGCCTCTGTTATGGTTAAAATATGTAAAAATGAACTATAAATAATCTTATTTAAATGTGCTTTTCTTTATGTGTAGGGATGTGTAGGGGGTTGTAGAGAAAAATGTTTAGATTCCTCCCTAATTTATTTTTACTATGTAAAGCTGCTTTGTGACAATGTCAATTGTAAAAAGCGCTATACAAATAAAACTGACTTGACTTCACTTGACTTATGTTTCCACGCAGAATATACTTAAACATTTATATATTTAAATAGAAGCCATTACTCATTAAAAATAAACCATATAATTTCAGTTTGCTTTGTTTGCTTATGTTCCTATGTAGTTTATACTAAAAAAGTTATTACGATTTTGCTAAATTAACATTCAACCTCAGGAATTATTCAACAACATCCATCTCGCCTCGTGAATAATTGTTAAAGTCCTCCTTGAAACGGCTAAGCATGCAGTTTGATTTCACATAACTACATACTTCTGGTAATAACCAAAAGCTAGGGAGGGCTTTTCAGAGATATTGATTCATGTTTCCAGCAGCCAGTAGCGTTAAATATGTATTACCCTTTTTTTTCTTACCATTTTAGTACAAATTTTATCACAAGCTGAGTACCTTCAAACAAAACTGACAGATATAGATGTGAAATCAAGGTCAAAAATGTGTATAGATTTTATGGATTTCTGGCTGTATGGAACGCTTCGGAAAACAAGTTTCACTTAAGCCACTACACCTGTACACTGTCTCAACATACAGTATACTAGGGCCAGAACTGGTGTCAGCGAAATGAATTTTTCACTTTAACTTCATATTTTGCCCTACTGAGTTTGTCTCAAAAGATGAATGGTGAAATTCTTCACACACACTTAAGAACCGTCCTCAGCAGAGTACCAGAGTACTCATGCTGTCAGACCTATGAAAAAATAGCTGGTCGGTAAGTGGCAGAATTTATAGTCATGGGGTAGGGGCCTAAAAATTTGAGAGCGTAATTAATTGGACGAAAATTAGTAAACACCCCTGAGGGTCTTCTGAGTCATCAGGCATCTGAAACCATTTATGATAAAGAGAAAAGACTAATGTAAAAACACTCACATGATGTTTTTTTTTTTGGTATATATTTGCATATAAGCAAGGATAAATGAACAAAAAAACACCCGAACACAGGATTAAAACCACTCGCTCACTCAACCTTTCACACACACACCCACTCCTAGAGGCAATTTGGACCAGCGAATAAGCCTGATGTGCATGTTTTTGGACTGTGGAAGGAAACTGGAGTGCCCAGAAGAAACCCCACGCAAGCATGAGGAGGACATGCAAATTCCACACAGAAATGCCCAGTATTTAAACCTTGCAGTGAGGCAGACGTGCTAAAAACGACGCCACCGTGCCGCCCAGAATTAAAAAATGAAAAAAAAAGTTAATAAAAAAAAATAAAAATCACTGGGCCTGTAAGTATAAGCAGGGTTTTAAAGATTGCGGTTGTATAAGGGGAATACACTGTGTTGGGGCATGCTGATATAAGAAAATAATACGCTATCACGCCACTTCATTGTGGGTTATCTCAACTGTTATCTCTTTAACTGATGAATACCAGGAAGTCAGTGCTTATGTATTAATGAGCTCTGTATATACAGTAAGAATTCATTTAATGAGTCTGATTTAATAAGCAATAACCATCTTCACTTCCAGTCTTCCAGGTTAATAGTACTCACTGAAATGAATGTGAATGAGTCAAATATTGAACTGAATGAACTACATGGGTCTGTGGTGTGGTGTGGTGTGGTGCGGTGTGGGGTGTGGTGGGGTGGGGTGGGTGGTGTTGTGGGGGGGCTGACTTCTAGCAGTAACGAACACCATAGCAGCATTCTCTTATCATAGCTGATGGAATGCAACAGCTGCTAGAGTCTACGATACCATGAGTATGTCAGAGAGATTGAGTGTGGGGGGGTGGGGGGGGGCGCAATTCGGGGCAGACATGGTGGGCCGACAGGAACCCCCTTAAAAGACCCCCAACTCTCATCCCCCAACGTTCCTTATGAGCCGGGCTAGTGAAAGACAACTAAACCAAACACGAGCGTGTGGCTGTGTGTCAGTGTATGAGAGAGAGAGAGAGAGAGAGAGAGAGAGAGAGAGAGCGCATGTTCCAACTTACCAGAGGAGGAGAGCCTGAGAGGAGCAGGAGTTAAGGAGAGGAGGGCAGAAAGCAAAGGAAGTGAGGAGAAGGAGAGGAGGAGGAGGAGGAAGAGGAGGAGGAGGAGGAGGAGGGTGGTAGGGAGGGAGGGGGGGCGAGGAGGTGAACGTAGGGTGAAGAGGAAGAGAGCTAAGGGAGAGAGGGAAAGACAAAAGAAATAGGAGGAGAGACGGAGGAGAGGCAGAGCGAGGGAGCCGAGAGTGGAGCTGTTGGGAAATGGCTTCGGAGGAGACAGCTGGAGGGGCACGCAAAGCCACCAAGAGCAAACTGTTCGAGTTCCTCGTTCATGGAGTGGTGAGTATGCTGTGTGTGTGTGTGTATGTATATATATATATATGTGTGTGTGTGTGTGTGTGTGTGTGTGTGTGTGTGTGAGAGAGAGAAGGAAAATGCAGCGACAGCCGTTTATGTGTGTGTAATAGCTGGGATAGCCATTCATGTGAAGGTTATTTCCAGTCCTCAAGCTCCCAGTTACACGCCGCTCTTTCTTTTTAAAGCGCAGAGAAAGGGAAGTCAGGGGAAATGAGCGAGGCAGGCATGCGTTTGTGTACAGAAATGTAAGAGGGATCCGTGAAAAAAGAGGGGGGGGCGCAAGAGCTAGCCTTTAGTCAATAAAGGACGGATGCAGAGCCTGAAATGATGAGTGTTTCCATTCACAACAACGCTTTCCTTCAGTCTGTATGGGGGGTTTGACCTTATTTTAACTCCTCTGACCACATCAGTGGCTGCATGAATAACATTTCATGGTCTGCTGTATGTATTTGGACATTTCATGCATATTAAACAGACACGTTTCACGATTTTCTGTTACGCATCGACTTGGAATTTCATTCTTCATACTTTCTCAACTGACTTGAATTAAATGTAATATCTCTTCTCATTTCAGAGTCACTCTGCGGGCCTTTGTTCATATACATCCACCCTGTCCATGCAATCATTTATTTATGATAGATCGTGCTTGGTCTAATGAAGAATATAAAACTGTATGAATTTAATCAACCAGGTGGTGGTTAGTACGTCCACCTCAGAGCGAGAAGGTCCCGGGTTCGATTCCCAGCCCTGTGTGGAGTTTGCATGTTCTCCCTGTGTTTGCGTGGGTTTCCTTCAGGTACACAGTCCAAAACCATGCACATTAGCCTAATTGGCTGTTCCAAATGGTGTAAATAGTTGTGTGTGTGTTGCCCTGCGTTGGTATGGCGAGCTGTTCAGGGTGTACCCCACCTTCACCGTGTTGGCGGAAATAGGCTCCAGGCTCCCAGTGACCCTGGTAGGACTAAGTGACTTGGGGAATGATTGATGAGTGAGATATTTCCGAAGATCTTAAAGCCCTCTTACGTCAGTCCTTTGCACATATTCTGTATTTGACTCATTGAGAGTGAATATAAAATTCATAGCTATACTACAAGTGAGGTTGACTTTAATTGTGCTATATTAAAAATGCATATTATTACACCAGACACTGGTTTAAGTCAGGCTTTAGGGGAAGTGCATTATTGTAAAACATGACACTCTCAACCCATTTATGTTCAGGCTGTATCAGCTTTGAGGGTTTTTTCTCCAGTCCAAACAGAAACAGTCCTCATTTGTCCTTTTTTGGTTGGATTTCAGATGCTTTTAGTGATTACATTTTAGTGTGTGGCGAGTTCTAAGTGTTGTCTGTTGCCAGCAATGCTGCTGTTTTGCCGTTAAAGGCTTTTGTAGAAGCCCAAATCACTCTCCTCTGTGCTTTGCTGCTATTGCTTTTGCAAGACATACTGATATAGTAATATAGCTCTGGCCCTGAATATACTATAATAAAGCTATTGAGTATGTAGGCAGCAGGTATTGAGGAGAGAGGCAAACTAAAAGCTGAGTATAGGTGATGAATGATGGAAACAATTGCATACGTCTCTGCAGACTAATTAACCTTGACGAGGCTCTCGTTCTTCCTGGCCAAATGTTTCCGGTCGTCTCGTCATCTCTTCTGTTCTCGCGCTTGACTCTCCACCTTTGCGTCTCAAGCACTCTCACTTTTATCTCAGTTCTCTGCTTATCTCCATCCTTACAGTATATATACTGTATGTGTGATCACACCACCTGATTTAAGCCTCGTCTTTTCATACGGGTATAAGCAAATTCGTTGAAGCGCTATTGTTGTTATCTCCGCTTTGGATGAAAATGTTTGGAGTTGGAAGAATGTGGAGGTTTAGCCTTGTTTCCAAGGTGAGGAACAGAGTGTGCGTATCAAGGTTCACAACCAAAAGATGATTTGTATAGAATCCAGCATGAATAGAAAAGAGGAGCCTGTTTAGTCCCAGTACAAAATGTATTATTAATGATATACTGCAAAGAAATTTGTGTTCTCATGTCCAGCAGTGATGCGGTTTCAATTCCAAAGGGAAAAACCCCCCCACCACAGTTTTTAGATCGCTGCATGTTTTCCAGTTGTATGTATTCAGAGCTAGTTTAATCTTAAACTATTTATCTTACAAAATGTCTTCCTGTCACAACTGCATTGTTTTGATTGCTTAGATGTTGTTGGAAGTCTTTTATCTAAAGTATTAGTCATGACAGACAGCGATAGTTGTTCCCTTCTTTATTCTTCCCTTCTCCAAGTAGATACACACACAGTGTGTTGGTTAATGACAGACTGGCCTTTACTGTTTAACTTTATGGATAAATAAAGATGACCTGAGGGTCATTTCACTCTGCTGGTAGCAGGCTTTCCCATTCATTTAGACCTCACTGCTAAAACTACAAACGCGACGTGGTCACATGATTGGTGGATATGCTACTATGACAAACATGGAGGGGTGGGAGGGTGCTGTACATGATTAGAACCAGTTTAGCTTGTATTTCGTTAGTATATCTGTTGAATAAATAAAATTGATTTCAAAACGATTGTTGTTTAGTGTAGAGTGGCATGGTGGTGTAGTGGTTAGCACATACGCCTCGCAGCAAGATGGTGCTGGGTTCGAATCCCGGGCTCGGTGAGGACGTCTGAGTGGAGTTTGCATGTTCTCCTTGTGCTTGCGTGGGTTTCCTCTGGTTTCTTCCCACTGTCCAAAGACATGCATATTAGGCTAATTGGATATTTTAAAATTGTCCCTAATTGGGGTGAGCTGTTCATGGTGTACCCCACCTTCACTCAGAGTGTGCTGAGATAGGCTCTAGCCTCCTCACGACCCTAGTGGCTCAGTAAATGGATAAATAAATGATTTTTAGTGTGCTTCAGGCAAACAGTGGTCCTACGTCATACTGTGAGAGTGGTTCAAAGATGGCAGTTGTTGCGGTCTTGTGACTGAAGATAAACTGCGATAATTTATTGACAGTGTCAGAAATTAAAGACAACCATCTCACAGTGTGTGTGCTGCTCCGGCATACATCTGCTAACTAGCCAATGAAACAGCAATGTGTATGGAGGTATGTATCAATGCAGCATATCACTCAAAACCCAAATAGCATGAAGGCATTACGGAGGGATAGTGGTGTTTACAATAGCCGTAAAGAAGAAAATCTTTTGGCGTTTTGGCAGCAGAGATCTCGTTTATAAGATGTGTCCTCTCTCTGTTTTTTTATTTATCCCCCTTTTCCCTAAATAATGTTTAGCACTAGCGCATGTTGATGACGTTTTGTCTTCTATAATGACTTGCATCATAGCCTATAATTCAGTAGGTGTCATCATCGCACAGTGTACATACTTTCGTACATACCCTCATACAGTGTACATGGGTACATAACAAATGGAGATGAAACAGTCCTGTTGTTACAAACTACACATTTTTATAAAATTTATGAAATGACACCTCCGTGTCATGCCACAGGACAGCATTTTTATTACAAAAGTTCTGTGTTGTGATTATTATGATAATAATAAACCATAAATTGGTAAAGTAAATATGTACGACTTAATGCAAAAAGACTTTATGATCAGTTACTTTTAGAAATTATATTAATTTTATATATGTTCATATATTACGGTCACACAGCAGGATGTTTTATGTTTACCAAAAAATAAAAACAACAAATAACTAAAAATAAAACATGCCTTTCATGCAAACATAAAACACTTACATAAAACATTGTATCTCGCAATACTGAAATAAGTTATATGGAAGAAGAACACATCTTAATAAATTTTATTACCTCATTACAGGAAAATCGGGTGTCATGTCATCCACCCATATACATGTTGCACACAAGTTTATTAGATCCAGGTAGAACAGTGTGATTTGTAATAATCTTATGAGATTGCTGAGTTTGCAGTCTGTAGAAGCTTAAGCAGTGACATTGTCTATATTCAGACTTAAACCAGAGACAATAGAAAAAATATAGGCATACCAGCACTGTCAGCATGGGCTATGAACTCTGCCAACAGCACGCCTGGTCATAATTGGTCTCGAAGAGACTGTTGTACCTATGTACCTGCTTCAAATGAGTAATTTTTTCATGAATTTAAATGCTTCAATTACAAACTAGTAGCCTAATAAACCACCTCATCCCTGACCAGGCAGTTACTAAGGATGAACAAATTAATGCTTAATTATTATTAGTAGTAGTAGTAGTAATAGTAGTAGTAGTAGTACTCTGGAGTTTACAGCCACCAGAAAATTTGGAAATGCTACTTGCTCCATTTTAATTTGAAAACTCCAGGTAAGCATTTTAATCTGGACGGGCAAAAACTTTTAGAAACTATGACACAGACATCTACGGCCACTTTCTGCTTGGGTCTTATTAGTTATGGCTAATTCATTCCTGATCTGCTTCCTGTTTGTTCCAGGACGTGCATGCCAAGTGTATGTGATAGGGGTTTTCAGGTGTGTTAGTATGGATGGAGATTATTTCTGATCATTTCTGAACGAGGATTTTCATCTAAAACTGCCCTTTTACAACTAAAACGTAAACATATTAGTGTGGTCGTAGCCATGGTTACATTTATGAATCTGCATTCCATGAGTTCATTCATGTGAAATTTAAAAGTGTCAGAGCTGTCCGGGGTGTACCCCGCCCTCGCCCAGAGTCGGCTGAGATGGGCACCAGCCTCCCCGCGACCCTAATTAGGATTAAGCAGTTCAGAAAATGAATGAATGAATGAATGTCCAGTGTCAGACTGATAGTCTGTGACCCTTTCTTACAAGCATCGCTTGTTCTATTTGTATCTTTATCTGCATCCATTTTAGAGCATTATATCTGTTTATTTCATGTCATGTGTTCCAAATTCCTATTATAAAGGCACGAATCCAACAGATGTAAATCACAGGTAAACCAGCAAGCCCCTATGGACCGTCCCGTTGCAACATTCCGCTTGGACCGGCCCAAAATTCAGTCTTGACATTTGTTCCATTTGTTCAGCTTGTTACATTTGCACAGTAAGAAATTGGACTTGCCATGAGCGCGGACCTTTCTACTTGGGAGGTACGTTTAAATATCCGTCAGCTCGGCTCTTAGAATGACAAAAAACAGGAACTTCAGCAGGAGACATGGCTATGCTGGAGGCTGGAACATGTTTATTTCCTGGATTTAATGTAGTAGCCTGTCATTTAGTTGATTTATAGCGCAAATGATGTCAGTTTTTCAGAAGTTCAGATTCATGCTGTGACTCTCTGACAAACTAGTGAGGAATGTTTAAAATAAACCCATTTCTTCCCTTTACTTCCAGTTCAGTGTCAGATTAACGCTATACTTAAGCGTGAATTTGGGCATTATTGAATAATGTGGGTTCTGTAGGAAACTTTGCTCAGGACTGTGCAAGTAATACACTTTTTTTTAGGGGAAAATGTACAAAAGAGAATTTCTCTATTTATACAGCATTCCTGATGGGAACTATTAAAAAAGTAGAACCATCAGTGGGGTAGCATGGTGGCGTAGTGGTTAGGTTGTCTGCCTCACAGCAAAAAGGTCCAGGGTTGGAGTCCTGGGTTTGGGCATTTCTGTGTGGAGCTTGCGGGTTTCCTCCGGGTACTCCTGTTTCCTCCCACAGTCCAAAGACATGCACACTAGGCTAAATGGCTGTTCCGAATGCCCCTAGGTGTGATTATGAGTATGGCTGGTTGTGTGTGTGTTGCCCTGTGATGGTCCGGTGTACTATTCAAAGTGTACCCTGCCTTCGCCCTGTGTTGGGTGAGATAGACTCCTGCCTCTTCGTGAGCCTAAAATTATTAAATAGTACAGCAAATGAGTGAGTGATGAGATTGAGAACCATCAGCCATCCAAAGAACCCCCAAAGAGCTCTTTATCTCAGAGTGTTATGTATTTCAATCTTCTTGCAGATAAGAGTTCTTGTATTCAATGGTGGATTGTCTGGAGCTGCATTACAGCACAATTTTCATTAAGAACTGGTGATTAAGGCAGATCACATTTCAGTTCTATGGAGCATCATGATGAGAACTGATACACACACTTAGACGGACACACACCGTGAAGGTCACCACAGTGCTGTACAAACCTGTTCACTGGAGAACGTCATTAACTCAGAGGGATAAAACTCAAAACAAAATGTGTTTCTATGTGAATCAATAGTAAACGCAGTAATCCATCACATGATATCTCACTTCATCTGTCATATACACCAACATTTCTTCAGCAAGATCTGAGATGCCCAGTGTGTTCCGCTCTTCAGGAAGAAATGGTTCTTTATGTGCATGAAAGATCAGTTTTTGGTCTCCTAAAGAATCTTTGCATTAGTTGTTTATCCATTATGCATATGAATCATAACACATATCCTCTCATAAGGAAGGATTGTAGGAGCAATGATAAAACATTTTATTTAAACTTCGTAACTTGCTCAGGCAGGGTGTTTGATCAGTTTTTTATTTTCCCTTGAGATTTTTGCTTTCAACGATAATGAAAACGAAAAGCTTGTGATTGGTTTCGCGATGATGCTCACATTTTGCCTTCTGTTCGTTCAGCTTGAAACAGGTGTATGATAACGCTGAGAGCTTCTCACCTTCGGCGGCCCATTTTACTCTGAATTAATCAATAACAAAGCTCATACTCACTCGCTGCAGACTTTTACTCCGCACAGGAGAGTGCAGCACATCCTCAGTTGAGTTATTTACCAGCGTTTGTTGATAAAGAGCTGATTTATTATGCTATGCTATATCATGCTACACTGACTATTATGGATTTAATTCCCGATTATGGATTTCCTGTCTGTTATTTTTTTTTTAAAACCCCTTATATTTCACCAAATTATTGTTAAAATAATCATCTTTAGGGCGGCACGGTGGCGCAGTGGTTAGCACGTCCGCCTCACAGCAAGAAGGTCCAGTGTTCGATTCCCATCTCAGGCGTTTCTGTGTGGAGTTTGCATGCTCTTCCTGTGCTTGTGTTGGTTTCTCCAGTTTCCTCCCTCAGTCCAAAAACATGCACAGTAGGCTAATTGGATGTTCCAAATCACCCCTAGGTGTGAGTGTGAGTGCGAATGGTTGTGTGACTGATGGCTTCGCGATGGCCTGGTGAGCTGTCCAGGGTGTACCCCGCCCTCACCCAGAGTCGGCTGAGATGGGCGCCAGCCTCCTCGTGACCCTAATTGAGAATAAGCGGTTCAGAAAATGAATGAATGAATGAATAATCATCTTTAAAATAACAGGACATTTACTCACTCATTCACCCATTTATCAAGCCACTTAACGCTACTAGGGTCGCGGGGAGGCAGGAGCTTATCTTAGCAGACACTGGGCGAAGGCGGGGTACACTCTGAACAGCTCGCCGGACCACAGAAGGCAATGCAACCATTCACAATTACATCTGAACCTAGGGGCAATTTGAAACAGACAATTGGCCTAATGTTTGTGTCTGGACTGTGGGAGGAAACCATAGTATCTGGAGGAAACCACACATGCATGCCGAGAGCATACAAACTCCACACAGACACGCCTGAGCCCGGGACCTTCTTGCTATGAGGCGGACGTGCAGACCAATACGCCACTGTCCTGCCCACAGGATATTTCATAATAATAATATAAACATTTCATATCCCCACATATATGTGGGAGTGATACTAACATCAAAGTCTTGCTTTAATGATGAGAGAGTCTTTCTGCAGAACTTTTCGTTTTCTCTGGTTGTTGATTCTCTTTTGAACTGGAAATAAAAGCAGCACTGCAGTGGCCATAAAGATCAGACACCTGTTCCGAAGCCATGAGGGACGACAACAACTGGCTGCTAATCACACAGCAAGAACTGAGATTGTGTCCAAACAAAAAAGTCCAGCAGAGCTACAGATATCCTCACTATCTGATCCGACACTATAGAATATTGACTGTATGTGTGACGAAGTGAACAAGCATGCTGATCATAGATGATAAAAACGGAAACTGCTTTTTTTTTGAGAAATGGATATCCATTTAAATTATTCTCTGGAGCTCTGAGGATTATTACTCATTCACTCATCTACCAAACCACTTAATCCTATTGGGTCGCGCGGAGGCTTGAGGCCATCTCAGTCAACTCTGAGCGAAAGCGGGGCACACCCCGAACAGCTCGCCAGAAAATAACAGTCCAACACACACACAACTATTTACACTTACACTCACACCTAGGGGCAATTTAGAACAGCCAATTAGCCTAATGTGCATATCTTTGGACTGTGGGACGAAACCGGAATACCCAGAGGAAACCCATGCAAGCACAGGAAACGTGTAAACTTCACACAGAAGCGCTTGTGCCCTGGATTCAAAACTAGGACCTTCTTGCTGTGAGGCGGACATGCTAACCACTACACCATTGTGCTTCAGTCATGTCTAAAGCTTCAGACATACACTTCAGTTTCTTATGTGTTTATGTATTTTCCTGACACCACTGAACAGCAGTGTACTGTGTCTCTGGGTCTCATTTTGCAACCCATCTCTAAGCCTCCCTGCTTCATTTGCTCTTATTTTGCAACAGTGTAGAGTCCAGAAGCTTGCTAAATTCCAGAAAACACACACACACACACACACACACACACACACACACACACACACACACACACACACACACACACACACAC
>JAOUQZ010000041.1:22513848-22530355 GCA_028564935.1 Neosilurus hyrtlii | reverse complement strand
CACACACACACACACACACACACACACACACACACACACACACACACACACACACACACACACACACACACACGGACACAGTACAGTACACAAAGCAGCTCATTTTGAATTAGATTAGAAGGCGGACAGGATCCAGTGTGTCATCAAAGGAGCGGCTACTGTGAAAAGTGTCGCCTTGTTGTCAGTTCACTATAGACAGTTGCCCCCCGGGTACTAACATTATGACTGCCAGTACACATCCAGTCTTTAAGATCAGGAGATAAGGTTGACACTCTTACATTCAGAGCACATTCTTTCACTCCCAGAGTTCAGTGGAAACACTTCCTGCATTACTAAAGAGAACAGTCCTTTCCCACATTAAGGCCAGAGGGTGAAAGCAACAGTCCTTCACCTTGTAGCACCAAAGCAATGCCTTGAATGGTAAAAGAGGTGTTAGTGAGGGTGGAGTTGATTGAAGGAGGTGTTGCTTTTTGTTTTTATGGACTACTTGTGATTCTTTGCCTATTTGTGGTTCATGGGAGGTGTACCTTAAAATCAAAGCAGCGTCAAACAAGTCCTGTTATTACATTCTTATAAGTATCATTACTGCACTTTAATCATATACATTCAGTTGTTATGGTTGGAAGTTGTCGTTCAGTATTTTCCAGTTGTTTGTTTTTTCTGGCCGTAAATGTTCTATCCATTTGACGCATACAATATGACATTCCTTTATCTATCCATCTGTTTGCTTATTTATTTGTCAGTATCTTCTTTTAAGTGTCCAGAAATTTTTTAAAGGTTGCTATTTGACAGATGTTTATTTCATGGTCACTTTTTGAGTTATTCCACAGGGTTGTTATTATTGCACACAATAGGAACTGTAACAAGCAATAATAGACATGCATTTCAGGCAGGAATCAGGATGCCTCAGGCTCAGGGCAGGAGCAGTAGAGTGAACAGTTAAGCCTAGGTCTCATATAGTCGGAATTACTTCACGGTAGAGGATTTTTAGCCTTCTGGGGGTTAACCTGCATTATATTGTAAGTTCTGTTATTGTAAGTGACCTACCTTGCTTTCTGAGAGGGTGTGGCTTCTATTCAATGAAAATCTGGTTATGAAGAAATTGACTCTGGGTCAAATGCCGGATCAATTCAACCGTTGCAGTCATGCATGCATCCATGTGGCATACATGGCCTGCGGACGTTACCGCAGATTTCCATAGTGGGAAAACTGTACATGGAACAGCGTCTGCATCGTATGCATCACAGTCACTGACAGTAGACGTGACAGCGGATGCTTACATTTCTCAGGCAAGTGCATTTTTCCTCTGCCCAGTTTTTTAGCTTGATGCCACCTCAAAATCCAACTGAATGGTCATGGAATGGCCACGATAATTTCAGCCACAGTTGACATGTGTCAAGCGACTACGTGGGACATATTTTTTTTAGTAGCTCCTTTTTAAATAGAGTTAAAAAAAATCTTCTTTATTAGCATAAAGAAGACCCTTTAAGGGGCTGGTGGTGTAGTGGTTAGGGTGCTGGGCTCATGATTGAGAGGTTGTGAATTTGCATCCTCGTTAGAACCTCACCATAAGACTCTGGGCAAGGTCTCAATCACATGTGCCTGTGTCCACCCAGCTTTATCAGTGGGTACCAGTAAAAATACTGGGAAGATAACCTGCAATGGACTAGCGTCCCATCCAGAAGGAGTTGAACTCCTAGTTGCTACAGAAACCGGGACAAACTCTGACCTGGCGAGCTATCAGGCTTGGGTGTATAAATCCCACACACTTTACCCTAATATGCTTTGGTTGTTTAGACTGAACCAAACAAAGCTGGCATACAGCCATGTTAGTGCTGTTTTACAAAAATACATGTTAGTAATGTTTTTACATTTTATTCCAGCATTCCTGCAGCCTTAGGCATGACGTAACACAGAGGTTAGTGGTGAATTAAAGAGTTGATAGTGTCCATACATCAGAAAATTGTGTGTACTATGATGACCTTGATGCTTAGTCTGAGAAAAAGAGCTGAATGCTTGAAGACTGTATGGTGTCATCTCTTAAGCCTATGATTCAGTATGTATCATCATCATACAGTCTATATACCTTCACTATATACCATCGTGCAGTCTACATACCTTCACTATATACAGTCGTACAGGCTATATACCTTAGCTATGTACCATCGTACAGTCTACATACTGTACCTTCGCTATATACAATCATACAGTCTACATTCCTTTGCCATATAGATAGACTTTGTAGTACCTTATTGATCCTTAACAGAAATTACTTTGTTACAGCAGCAGCACTCAAGCAACACCAAATATAAATTAAATTAAAACAAAAAAGGGACTAGTGAAACAAACAAAAAAAAAGTCTCATATATATATATATATATATACAAAATATGCAGAACATACAGAATATTACACAGGATTTTGCACATGTGCCATGTGACAAATAAACAAAATATTGCACCATTTGATAATTATGTGAAAAATAAACAAAATATTGCACCACAGGGAGCAGACTGTATGTTAGGTAATTATAGGATGTTAAAAAGCCTGAGGGATGCTGGCAGGAATGACTATACGTTTTTACAGTCTGCATGCTTTTGCTACATACCATCATACAAACTACATACCTTCACTAGACACCATCGTACAGTCTACATTCCTTCGCTGTATGCCTTCGCAAAGTACCTTTGCTACATACCATTGTACAGTCTACATACCTTTGCTATGTACCATCATACAGTCTATATACCTTTGCTGTATAATGTCATACACTCTATGTATTTTTTCGATATACCATTGTGCATTCTACATACCTTCGCTATATTCCATCATACAGTCTACGCACCTTTGCTATATACATTTGCTATATACCATCGTACAGTCTATATACCTCTGCTGTATACCATTATACAGTCTACATATCTGTGCTATATACCATCGTACAGTCTACAAATCTTTGCTATATACCATTGTACAGTCTACGTACCTTTGCTGTATACCATTGTACTGTACATACCTTTGCTTTATACCATCATACAGTCTACGTACCTTTGCTATATACCATTCTACAGTCTACGTACCTTTGCTATATACCATCGTACAGTCTACGTACCTTTGCTATATACCATCGTACAGTCTACATACCTTTGCAATATACCATTGTACACTCTACATACCTTTGCAATATACCATTGTACAGTCTACATACCTTTGCTGTATACCATTGTACTGTCTACATACCTTTGCTATATACCATCGTACAGTCTACGTACCTTTGCTAAATACCATCGTACAGTCTACGTACTTTTGCAATATACCATTGTACAATCTACATACCTTTGCAATATACCCTTGTACACTCTACATACCTTTGCAATATACCATTTTACAGTCTACATACCTTTGCTATATTCTACTGTACACTCTACATACCTTCGGTATATACCACTGTACAGTGTACATATTTGTCTTGACAAAGATTATTACATCCTTGTCACACAGTGTAACAGTTTTATAAGTGTGCTAAAATTGAACAGTCTGTAAAATGCGGAGTATTACAGAGTTATTCAAAACATTTGCTAGATAGAAGCCTTTAGACTTTTTGCATTTATTCAAGGCTGTCATGTTGTAACCCACCATATCTATGGTTACGAGCTGCTGTTGATGGTTTTTAACAGGGATCGGTCAATAAAACTCATACTTTGTAACTGAAAAAAATGTTTGTTTTTTTTTGGCTGATTGAATGGCTGGGTTAAAGCCGATTTACATCATCTAGGTGCCCATTTTATCCCATGAAAGAGCTGAATTTTAGCAGTGAATAGCTCTCAAGGAAGTCTATCCTGCCTTTGACTTTTTGTCAGTACAAATATATATGGAATTAGTTTAGACTCAATTCAATTGCACAAAGAGAACCTTTGAGACGTGAGCTGTTTCACACTTTTACACCGACCCCCACACACACAACAGCTGTTCCTAGTTGAGTGGCAGAAACAGGTGGATCGGTGTTAAGACCCTTTTTACTTATGTCACTTGATTCTTTATTGGTTCAGCTGTGCAGGAGAACAACACTCACTTTGTTTTACAGATACACTGTTGCCTTTTATTTGTATCTGCTACAAGTTCATAGATTATTGGCAGATGATAAGATCCATTCCAGCAATGCAAGAACGTTTCTATAATATCCTATTTGCTTGAGCATTTGCTAAAGAATATTGTGAATACACTAATCTAATACTTAGCAACTGGTATGAGGCAGATATATTGACCCTGGATTTGAGATGTGTGCTAAAGTATTTTATGCACAACCATGCTAACCAACCAGCTTGTCCGAAAGCCTCTCACCACCATACCCGTTTTGTTTCCTGAATCTTCTTAGCAGAAGCTTGCATGTTCGGGCTAATACACTGCCAGGATTACATGATAGCTGGCATTTAGAGGATAGACATTTGTGGACACCTAATGGAAGTGAAGGGATGTCAGCAATTTTATATTCCTTTGCTGTTTCATCACATATACTTTTTGCCTCTGCAGCGTCCCGGAATGCCATCAGGACCACGGATGCCCCATCAGGGGGCGCCAATGGGTCCTCCTGGCCCACCATATGGAGGAAACTCTGCTGTTCGGCCTGGGATCACCAACGCAACAGTGGAGACCAACCGTAAACGGCCCGCCCCCTCACAACAACACATTCAACAGCAGCAACAGCAACAACAGCAGCAAGCGGTACAGAGCAGAAACAGAAAGTGAGTGTCACAAGCAAGTTACACCCTTCATTTAAAGACACCAATAAGCTTGGTATAATCTGAGGTACCCTGAAGGATGTATCTGTGACTACTAGAGCAGGGTTGTAGCCTTGACGCTATTAACAAAGCAAAAAGTAAGGCAAAACTGTGGTGTCTGAGCACGTGATCTGGAAATAATTGTGTAATTATTTAGACTCTAATTTAATATATAATTATTAGCGCTCCATGCAACCAAGCTTCTGAAAAACATGAGACGATTTAGGGATCAAGCATGCAGCTATGTTTATACTCTGAGTAGTCATAATAGTCTGTGCTACATTATAAAAACATTCGGATCTGAGACAGCACGAATGTCTTTGCTAAAACAGCACCAAAACTTAGAAAGCCAGAAACCACAAGCATTAGCGGTTATCGTTTAGTTTGAAATGTGTGCTTTACATTACCAGTGGAATTTATTGTTATGACTGTAGCTTGTATAGCTTTGTCTTCTTGTTGAGATTCTTTGAATGCTCATATTAGTGTTTACTAAAATTGCAATGAGTTTGCTTTAACTGTACTTGTTTACTTGCTTTGCCAGATAGCTGCATGTTACACTGTCAGAGTTAAAAACTGCCAGCCTGCTTCCTAACAGCTGGAATTCCGACAGTTAATAATATTTTATAGCTAAATAAATATCATGGGTGTAGGTTCAAAGAGAGATGTTAGGGGAGAGTTTTCGTATTCTTTCTGTGCTTGTGTAGGTTTCCTTCAGGTGCTCTGGTTTCCTCCCACATTCCAAAGACATGCACGTGAGGCTACTTGGATGTACTTGTATGTCTGTGCTGGCCCTGCCATGGTCTGACGAGCTGTTTAGGGTGTAGCCAGCTTTCACCCGGAGTCAGCTGAGATGGGCTCCAGCCTTCTCGCAATTCTAAAAAATGATAAAGTGGTTGGAAAATGTAATAAAATGAAGTAATAATTGAATTAGGTTCCAAGTGAATTAGGTTCCAAAATAGTGACGTGAATGCAACGTGTCATTCTTCTATCTAGTCAATCACCTGTTTTATATATCACTGATGTTAAATATACCAGTCAACCACGCATCCAAGGTGAAGCTATAATTTTGAGTCCTATTAATTAGAGTATAGTGTAAGTACACACAGTTGAAAATTTAAAGAAGAAACTAACTTAAAGAACCTTAGATGGGTTTTTTTTGGCCATTGCTAGCTGCTAGAACAGTTTCAGTGCCCTGTCAGAGATTTTATAGCCTCTGGTACAATTGTACCACTAACTGTACTATTATTGTACTATTGTAATGTCTCATACATCAGTCCAGTATTTCCCATATGTGTTTTATTGGGTTGGGCTGTGATGACTGTAAAGGCCATGGCATATGATTTACATCATTTTTATAGTCAACAAAGCATTCAGTGAACACGTGTAGCATGTGGATCAGCGTCATCCTGGAAGAGACGATAAGATAAAGGTTGTAAGTCAGCATCACTTTGCATCGATTTGCAGTGACTCTTCATGTCACTCTTCTGATGACTACAGACTGTGAAGTTTAGTGCAATGCAGTGTGGATCTAATAAACTTGGTTATGGCATCAAGTGGTATGTAGACTGTATTATGATAACTTTTACTGAACTGTAAGCCACAACACAAGTCAATATACGAGATACATATAAATATACTGTTGTAGCAGTAGTCACAGTGACAGGGGCATCCTAAGTATCTGACACTGACAGAATTTGTTCCAGACTATCTTTGATCACAAGACTATGACAAAGGCCCATCTTTGAACCTTACTTACAGTAAATGGAGTATCACCTTTTTTTTAGCTATGACCAAAAGATATGTTCATGTTTCTTTCACGTTGGTCATCTTTTATCTGGGACAGCACAAAATCACACAGCATTTAAATTCAAATTAAAATTTTATTTCATCACATACAAATTATACACAGTACAATATGTAGTGAAATGCTTAGTACGACTGTCCAAAATGTACATATAGCATACACATGTATGTACCATAAGGCGACACTTGGTGCCAAACCATACCAGTAATATGTCTCGCACAGTACATCATACTATGCTATCACCTATTTGTGTCCACCATGTTTGAAAAAAATCTAATACTAATATTAAATACAAATAAGTCTTCTCAGTTACCAAAAAAATTTTTCTTTGGTGTATATATGTAGCAATTATTTTGTCATCAGTGTATAATATAATACAATTTTGTTTATTGGCAAATAATTGTTTTAGCTTATACTACACGATATCATCATAAAAACAAACTAAAATCAGATTGTAAGGTTTATTTTTCATTTTTTTGGCGTAACAATGGTCTCACATGCTCCATGATGGCATCTTTTGAAAAAGTTTTTTTTAACCTCGAATAAACTTACTGTATAGGCCATATTGTTTCTTTATATTTTTTGGGACATTGTATTTCTAGGATTTTAGAATCAGTGATTATAACAAACCATGAGTTTTTGTCCACTGTTTTCAAGCATTATCCCAAGCTTGCTAGGTGGATAATGTCCATTACCCCAAGATAGCAAACCAATCAGATTATACCTTTATCATGTAGTATATACCAAAAATCATTATTATTTTTTGCATCAGTGTCGATGGTTTGATAATCAGTTCTTTGCCAAACTTCAGCTATTTCAAGTCCCACGTTATTGCACAAAAATAGAATTTTCTTTTTGTAACATTGCAGACCTTCTATTTAATTAGAAAGGTGCTGAAATTTTGGTTGTTTGTTCAAAAAACTTTCCTTTTTTCATCTCCCATTTTTAAATTAAATGTAATATAAATTTAGGCTTGCCACTTTCAAAGCCTTATATGATCTATCCACCAGTTCACAGCATGCACAACTTCACCCATGCAATCTACCATGTGCACCCAGTTCCTCGAGTTCTGGGCTTTTAAATCTCTGAGTTTCATGACATCCAAATTTGTGAACATGCTATTACATTTTCTCTTCTTCAAAACCTTTTCTAACTTAACATTACTCCCCTTTTCCACCATGTCAGAGTACTGTCCTTCTCTTTTTTCCCCTAAGTTTTCCAATAGCTGTTTCCAGTGTCTTGTTCAGTATTTTCTGGAATATTCACTCCTTGTGTCTTCTATTATGTTTCATGTTCTGAGCATCGATTGGTGCTTTTCCCAGCTTTCCATTCTTTATCATGTTAGTGTATCTGTTAATCTTGAGACTGCCTTGGCTGTTATTTGATTACATATCCATTGACTCACTCTGTCTATCCTACCTTTTCTCCATTCTCTTCCCCTCTTATACTCTCTCAGTTCTATTGATCCCACTCACACTCACTTGGTCTTTTGACCTCGACATTTCAGTGGAAGGTTAACGTATATTAGTAGGACCTGCATTCTACTTGCATCCAGTGCGACCACAAATGTGTATGATTCTACATGCATTTCTGATTGGCGGCTACGTGTTAAATAGCTGTCCAGTATCTTTGGTGCATTCAAATGTAACTGGTGAATATAAGCAGTTATGAGAAGCACTCTACATTAAAGTTGTGAGAACAGTGTTGCCAGGCAGCCAGGAATCACTTAACATATTGCATAAGCTATTTACTAACATTGACCCTTATTCTTCAACTGTTCTTACAAACAACTCTTAACTCTCACTTTTCAGACATTCAACAATATTCTACAAACATATTGGTGCTGAAGTGATGTTGTGAAATTGCTACTATTTCCCTTCTTTTTAAATTTTCTTTAATTTTTCTGATCCGTAATATGATGTTAAAGACTTTTTTTTAACTATAATAAACTGTTATGTATATACATTGGAGTGAAAAGTGTTTGCCCCCTTCCTGATTTCTTTTTTTTTACACTTAAATGTTTTAGATCATCAAACAAATTTAAATATTGGTCAAAGTCAACACAAGGAAACACAAAATGCAGTTTTTAAATGAAGGTTTTTATTAAGGGAAAAAAAAATCCAAACCTACATGACCCTGTGTGAAAAAGTGATTGCCCCTAAACCTAATAACTGGTTGGGCCACCCTTAGCAGCTACAACTAAAATCAAGTGTTTGCAATAACTTGTAATGAGTCTTTTACAGCGCTGTGGAGGAATTTTGGCCCACTCATCTTTGCAGAATTGTTGTAATTCAGCCACATTGGAGGTTTTTTCGAGATGAAAAGAGATCTCAATAGGATTCAGGTCAGGACTTTGACTAGGCCACTTCAAAGTCTACATTTTGTTTTACTTCAGCCATTCAGAGGTGGACTTGCTGGTGTGTTTTGGATCATTGTCCTGCTGCAGAACCCAAGTTCGTTTTAGCTTGAGGTCATGAACAGATGGCCGGACATTCTCCTTCAGGATTTTTTGCCGTCACTGTACTCTTGGGGTATTTTGTTCGGCCGACCACTGCTGGGAAGGTTCACCACTGGTCTATGTTTTCTCCATTTGTGGATAATGCATCTCACTGTGGTTCACTGGAGTCCCAAAGCTTTAGAAATAGCTTTATAACCTTTTACAGACTGATAGACAATTACTTTCTTTGTCATTTGTTCCTGAATTTCTTTGGATCTCAACATGATGTATAGCTTTTGTGGATCTTTTGGTCTACTTCATTTTGTCAGGCTGGTTCTATCTAAGTGATTTCTTGATTGAGAAGAGGTTTGGCTATAGAAATTGTACTCTGATGTGATAAACTATTGTTAAGGTATTTTTTATTTGGGAAAAAAATCACTTTTTCATGCAGGGCCATGTAGGTTTGGGTATTTTTTAACCCATAATAATAATAAAAACCTTCTTTGAGAAACTGCATTTTGTGTTTACTTGTGTTGTCCTTGACTAATATTTAAATTTGTTTGATGATCTGAAACATTTAAACGTGGCAAACGTGCACAAAAATCTGAAATCAGGATGGGGGCAAATACTTTTTCACACCACTGTATTTATTTACAGAAAGTTACAAATCATCATGCAAATAAATATCACTACATGACATTTCAGTTATGTTTATTGGAAACCATGGCTTATTTAATAACTGATAACGCTGTTTACAGGGTGTTCGTAGACTAATTCTTTCAAGTCTGCAGGCGCAATGGTATATTTACTCTTCGTTGAATAAAGACCATGCAGATTTATTAAGAAACTGACTTCTAAGCCATTTTGCGGGCACATATTCAAAAGTCCAACCAGGTACCACCTGATGTTCAGGTAGTCTGCCCTGGGCTTTTTGGGCACAAGGGCATTTCAGAGTGAGCTCAGAGACCAGATAGGTATTATATCACAGCCATCCCTCAGTCACATCAACCCACAAGTCCTGTAGAGTGTAAATCTACTGAAAACCAACAGCTTTCAGTCAATAGATTTCATTCTGTTGCTGCTCTCACCAACATTATACGCATATATATATATGCTATATTTGCAGTTGCCAGCATCTCATGCCTGTGTTTGGTGACTTTTTTTCTTGGCCGCTGACTTCCTTTGTCCACTTTTCGTGCTACTGAATATAAAATGTGGAATTTATGTCCTGCAGCAGAATCTCTTCTTCAGAGGAAGTAAAAATCTTCCTCCTTAGATACCGGAACATCTGTCTTCATGAATATTTGTGTGTGCACATGCCCTATGTCTTTTTATCAAGCACATACCGCTAAACCCCAAGCAGAGCTGCCACAGACCCACTAGCCTACAAGCAAAACGCTGGCGGTATACAGAATGGCTGCACTATAGCACAGCGAACACAGCGAACACCAACAAAATGCTTCATTGAGTAACATTATAATATATTTAACTTTACTGTCTTAATGTATAGTCTATTGATTAACTTGATTACTGGTGTATTGTATACTGATTAACTGTTTAATATTTACTTCATGAGAAATGTTTAGTTCTGATTGGCGTTGGGGATTTACTTTACCCCCTGAGGTTCTGCTGTGCTCATGAACTGCACAGCCTGCGAGTGCACTGATGCGACTGAAAAAAAAAATCTGCACTGATACGACTGACCATCAACTTAGTTTTAACTCTGGCCTCCAACGCCATTTAAACAGACATCAGTCTATCACTACAAAACACAAATTATCTTCCTTGTTTTCTTTGCACCTGAAGCTTAAAGCATATTAGATCTACATATCTATGAACTCTTTTTACTGCTTACATTATAGCACACAGCCTCATGGTTGTTGCTTACGACTGGCGCACGCTTTAATCCAATATATTTCAGCTTTAGAAAAAAGATAAAACAAGCTCCCTGTGACCTTTCAGGATACTTGTCATCAGAATTGCACCTTCCCCAAATGCAAATAAGAACCATTCTAGCAGTAGCAGTAAACGGTTTCCTAATGTTTTCTTCATCAGTCAGCATCTCCATGTGGGACAGTGTCTTGGTGTGAGGGTTGGAGCCAGGTGCTTAAAGAAATAATGCGTTTTGTTGGTTATAATTGTACTCATGATTGACAGCTTGGAAAGATCTATTAGAGCAACTGGCACGCTTTCAATTTATGCAGACAATGGAATTCACCAAGCTAAGAACACAGCTGCAATCAAATCCGAGGTTTAAGAACAACATCATGAATCCCCCGTAGACTTTGCTTATGAATTTTATTTAAACAAATTTATGAAAAAAATTAGAATATATTGATGACGTTGATATGATGGTTTTGTTGTTTTTTTGGGGTTTTTTTTATTTTCCCCCATTTTTCTCCCTAATTTAGTCATATCCAATTCCCACCCATCAACTTTTTGCCTTCCCTATCACACGACCACCACCGACCAGGGAGGAGCGTAAGCAAGCACATGCCCCCTCCGTGGCATGCGATGCTACTGCCCGCCTCTTTTCGAACTACTGTGCATGCGTATTTGGGCGCAGCCTAACACACTCGGAGGGAAAGCGCTATCCGCCCCCTCGTATGAATGAGCTCACAGACGCCCATGATTGGCTGGTGATCGCTGTAAGTGAGCGGGAAGTAAGCGTATGCCATCCCTTCCTCCCGTGAGAAAGCTCAGCCAATTAGCTCCCATGGACTCCCGGTCACGGATGGCTGTGGCATCAATCCGGATTCAAAGATCCATTCATTCATTCATCTTCTTCCGCTTGTTCCGGGGTCAGGTCGCGGGGGCAGCAGCCTAAGCAGTGACTCCCAGACGTCCCTTTCCTCAGCCACTTCCTCCAGCTCTTGCGGGGATATGCCAAGGGGTTCCCAGACCAGCCGAGAGATGTAGTCCCTCCAGCGTGTTCTGGGTCGGCCCCGGGGTCTCTTGCCATGACCCAGTGTCGGCCCAATAGGATTAAGCAGTTAATTTTTTGGGATTAGAACAGCAGGTCCAAAATTGGACATTTTGATTGTAGCATATAATTGATTGAATTGAAAGTTTGCCATAATTTATGATCATCTGAGCTTCTGAAGTTCTGAGATGCAGTTTCGGTCAAATCTTTTCTGAAACCATGGTGAATATTACACGTGGTTGAGTTACCATGTTGGAATGCAACATGACAGTGAGCAAAATAATGTTTTAGGTTATACTAGAACCCTAAAAGAATTAAGACTTTCAGGGTAGGCCTAAACCCATGTACAGTATTTATTATTATTTTCATTCTGATATACTGTATTAATCCCACAAGGTAAATTTAGCTTCTGCACCTTACCCATCCACAGTAAGCACACACTCACTCGGAGCAGTGGGCTGCCACACACTGCAGAGCCCGGCGAGCAGTTTGGGGTTAGGTGCCTTGCTCAAGGGCACTTCAGCCATGAAGGCGGAGGAAGGGAAGGTGCTGTTCACTCCCCCCCACCGCCACATTTTTCCTGTGTGTTCGGAAATCAAACCAGCAACCTTTAGACCCCAAACTCGCTTCTCTAACCATTAAGCCACCATTATGCTTCATATAAAAAAACAATGTAATTAGGCAACTGTGCCAAAAAACATTCAAATAAAAGCATCACAGAACTTTAATTTTCGCTGAGATGTTACCGTCTTAGAGGAAACCAGTTGTTTCAGTGGAACCATACTGCCCTGATATGTGGACTCGATATGTGATTTTGTTTGTGGAACTAAAATGTTCCATAAATGCGATGTGGTAGAGTATATGATCAGCATGCAAAGCCTGTGTCCTCGAAGCAGCTGTATCCAAAGCTAAGAGCACCGCTGTATTTCACTGGAAATGAAATAATTGCTGGAGCAATCCACATGGCTTCTTGTTCTGTGTATGGGATTGTGTGTTTATTATACAAAGCTCATGGTCTTGGAACACCTGCATATCTCGCATTTGTTGTTTTGCCGCCAGGTCACTAATCCTGATGCTCTGGGTTTGTGTTGTGTCTGTGTGAGCCGTAGTATTACATCATTCACTATGCATAATATTCTGCCAAATTACTTTTAGTAATAACACAAAATGAGCAGCAAGATAAGCTTTCAAGCACATGTGTTTTATTGCAAATCTTTCAGTTAGCAATTAATATTCTATTTTTATCTCTGGTTAATGGTTCCCCATTGGGCTGTGTGGTTTGACTTATGTTCATCACTCAGTAATGCTCTAAACTCTATACACGCTTTCAAAGGCTTTCTCAACCATACATAAAACTGCAGCGCCCTCTAATCACGTCCCATTCAAATTCCGTCGACTCACAGGAAGCCGGTGGGATTTCCTGGATCCGCTGAGATGCCAGGGAGGCAGATGGACATGCGAGAGGCCCAATCAGATCCCACACTCGGATCAAAGTAGGAGTTGATTCTGCTGCATGATAGATTCTCGTGGGTTTTTTATTTTTACCCCACCCATGTCCCAAGCCTTCCCTACTGATCCCTTCAACACCCAACCCAACCCAACCCCACCCCTAACCCAAGGTTTGTCTTATACCAAATTTATCTGAATATTGCTTAACAAGCATTTTGCACCTAACCCCTGAAGACAGATTTTAGAGAGAAATTTGTTAACAGGTTTTTTTTTCTATTAAAATAAGTACTTTAAATTCACTTTACGGATGATTCTATAAAGGTTTTTTTGCTGCATTATTTATCCTGTGTCAGAGTGTTTATGCATGGATGTGCATGATGTGCTGCATGGCATGATGGGAAATGTAGTTCCAGAACATACTATAACACAGACTTGACTTCACTTGACCCATCTCCCATTCGGCAGTGTTCGTGGTGTACGAGTTATCTCCCATGAGTCACTTTAAATGACTTTAAATAAGCAAAGACCTCAAGGAAAGGCCGTGAGTTCTAAGTGCCTCTCTGGCGTAGACTTTGTGGTACGTCTGCTCTACTGTGTTTTTAAGGACAAGGGCTCTTCTGAAATGAAGTGTCCACTTAAAGCATTTTCTGGTGATTTTTTTCTCACAATGCACAGCATGATCCTGTGTGTGTGTGTGTGTGTGTGTGTGTGTGTGTGTGTGTGCGGTCTCTGACTGCTGTAGTTTACAAAAAGAAACGTCTTTTGAGCCCATCCTCATAGAGCCAGGAGATGTGCATTTCATTTGGAGTGCCAAAATGACTTTTTAAGAATGGAAGCAAGGAGGGAGGGAAGAGTGTTTGATGGCCCTCATGCGGGTAGCAGAATTAAATACATACACACCAGAGAAGTGATGAACACACACCTAATTTTGCTCAAGGTCCTGCATAAGAAGTGTTTGCCAGGTTCCACATTGTGAAGCTGTTGATGTCGCGCTGCCAGCCATCCCTGGTCCCTGCGCCCATGTTGGCGGACACCATCTGGGCTGGAATTACACACACACACACACACACACACACACACACACACACACACACACACACACACACACACACACAGCCCCAGCATTTTTGCATCATGGGCCAGCCCCAGAATTTTAGCAGATGTCCCGGGTGCTACACTATCGGTCTCCATAGTAACATCTCATCCCCCCTCCTCGTTGTGTCCTTCTCTCTGTCTCTCCTTTCTCCCTCTTTTCTGCAGCACCAAGAGAAGGAAAATGGCTGATAAGATTCTTCCACAAAGGGTGAGTTCCCTGATCTTTACATTATCTTTTTTGGGCGCCTGTGAGCATGCGTGCATTAGTGTGTGTGTGTGTGTGTGTGTGTGTGTGTGTGTGGTAGTACTCAGCTGTGCAGTGTAGCTGAGACAGGATTTTGTGATGTCGCTCATGTCTTTTTAAAGGTGTGTTATGTGACAGCTGCTACTCATTGCCAAGAAAGAGACAGAAAAATAGTTCGGGGTTCAAACTCAATGATGAAATTTGAACTGCTTCAAACTTAAAAGTAGGGATGGAATAATTTCCAAAATGACATTCATATTCAGGGCAGGGAGTCAGGAGTCCACAGGTGTGTCGAGAGAGCTGTAACCCAAATAATGTAATGGAGACTCAAACTCCCAGAGCAGGCTGCAGGTGTGTGTTCACCAGCACTAGTGTTCACACTACACACACTGACACTATCTTTTATCCTTTTATTAGTTTAATCAAGCATGGGACATGAGGGATAAAAAAAGCCTGTGTGTGTGTTTATGTGTTTGTGTGTGTGTGTGTGTGTGTGTGTTAAAGATAGACCACAGGGGTTATGGCTATGTATCTTACTCATAGCTGTGAGTGGGAGTTTTTATCAGACCTGTATAGATAGATAGGGCAGAAACGGAGACGCCAGTCGCATTACTCATAGTCCGAGTACTCACTTCTCTTCTTCCCGTCTCCAGAGAGAAAGAGAGAGGGAGAGAGATTGGTGCAGTGTCTGAATCCATGGGTTTGTGCCCAGTATAGAGTGAAGCTTTTGGCACATACGTCCTCCAACCATCTGTGTGTGTGCATGATAATGTGGCACTGGAGGGTTTGCTGTGGATTCTTGGCAGATAGCAAACACTTAACAGCATACCATTAAACACTAGTGCAGAGATCATTTCAGTGTTTATTTGAATCCCAGACTGACACACACCGAATGAACAGGCAGACATGCTGACCGATAGGCACGTATTTGAAAACACAGAGAAATCAGACACATTTGGTCACATGGAAGGTTTTGGGGTTTAAAGTCATATTGGAATTTTATTTCATGACATTTCAGTGACATTGACCTTCCTCCTCAGATCCGTGAGTTAGTCCCAGAGTCCCAGGCTTATATGGACCTACTGGCCTTCGAGCGCAAACTGGACCAAACCATTATGCGCAAGCGGGTGGACATCCAAGAAGCGCTGAAACGACCCATGAAGGTTAGTCATGGCACAGTGTCTTGGCTTTTGGTATAATCTGTTTAGGAAAGTTTCCCTGCTTTATTCTTTTTTTTTTAAAAGTATGTTATTATTGTTGTACATAATTCTTTATTAGTATAGATAACAATATTGCAGAACAACAAAGCATATAATTTCCTAAACTGTTAGATTTCAGACCAAGGTAGCAGTACTGAATGTGCAAAATATTCCGACATTCTTGTTAATGTGCTGTACATAAGAGCAGAGGTCTTCTTAAGACTTCTCAGAAACTCTAATATATGGAAATACAGTTTTAAAATTTGGCACAATGCCTCTGTCTAAATTTAATATTTGTTCCCAGCAAAAGCGCAAACTGCGACTCTACATCTCCAACACCTTCAACCCAGCCAAGCCTGATGCGGAGGACTCAGATGGCAGCATTGCATCTTGGGAGTTACGGGTGGAGGGAAAGTTACTTGATGATGTAAGTCAGTGGATTCATGAAGCACGTATTACATTACAGGTACAGATGTGTACTTATATCAGACACCAATGTGCGTGTGTGTGTGTGTGTGTGTGTGTGTGTGTGTGTGTGTGTGTGTGTGTAGGTTATTATAGGAGCAATATTATCATGG
>JAOUQZ010000041.1:22471707-22512147 GCA_028564935.1 Neosilurus hyrtlii | reverse complement strand
TTTTTTATATATATATATATATATATATATATATATATATATATATATATATATATATATATATATATGAACATCATATTTTGACTTTCCATTGTCTCTAGTGGGAGCATCTGGACGCCTGTGGTCTATTTTTTGATGTAATCTTTCCAGCGCTGAGCACAGAGCTGTTCAAACTTGCATGCCGCTCCATATGCCAATGTCAGTGCGAGAGCAGGAGAACTGAAACTGAATGAGCCACAGCTCATGTGCTTTTGTCGGAGTGACCTCATAGCCTTTAAATGGCAGCTATGTGTGTTTTAGCTTGGTGAGGTTAAAATTATTTGGGTCGGCTCCAAGTTTCCGCCACTGCAATATGCTCTACTTACCAATGAGGTCATTTACTGCTCCTGTGCAAACATTTACAATTGAACCCATCTGATTTTTTTTCTGCTCTTTCTATAACTCTGTTTAATACATTTTATGCCTCCATATCACACACCAAATATAGGATAGAGCATGATATTGTTTTATTGTGGAAAGGATAACAAAATAACATGCAGGGTAAAATTTGTTCTGGCCTTTCAGCCATAAACAGCTATATTGTTTAGTCTCAGAATATGGTTTCCATGTTGGCTAGTGATTCGTTGCAGCAGTTGCTTGTTTTGCTTGGATACCAAGTTGGGTGATGGGTTTACCAAAGTAGAAGTAGCCAAAAGCCTGAATGTCTAGCCAAGTGTTTAAGCAAAATTGTCCTCCAACCACACAAATGGAAACAGCAGTCAACGATGACAGTTTTATACAGTAGCGCTGCTCTTTGGTTTTGAATGGAATGATATCATTGTTGAAAAAAATACACCACGCCTAAGGTTTATACTGGAAAACATATGCAAATATGCATTTTCAATTAAACCAACACACACTGCTTGTTAAAACACATTTTCTAAATTCCTTCCAGCCAGGAAAAGTGAAAAGGAAGTTTTCATCCTTCTTTAAAAGCCTGGTGATAGAGCTGGACAAAGATCTGTATGGACCTGACAACCATCTAGTGGAGGTGAGATTTGAGTCATAACGAATTTTATGAGTGTTAATGTTTAATACTTATGAATACTATAGTTTTAAATAAATAATGTATCCTTTATTAGATAGATGGCTCATGGTTAGTACAGATGTCTTCACCTTCATTAACTTCAACCACACAGAATTTAATTACACATGCGTTTAATTACCATTTAAAGTAAGCATGTTATTTACCATTAGTGTTTAATTATGCATGTGTAGCTGATTGCAGACACATCTATGTTCTTGTAAGGGTACTTAGCTTTGGAAAGACTTGATCTTGGTACTGGATATGTGGTATGGAATAAGGTCAGTTTCCTGGAAAGCTTCAGTTCCTGTCATGTTTTGTTGGTTTTCTTGTTTGATTTTATGCACATACATGCAAATATACTGATATGTGCAATCATGGAATAGACACGGAGTAGAGGGATTTATTTGTTTGTTCTCTGTTTATGAAATCAAATTGGATGGTGTCTATTACAACAACTTCTAGTTAACCAGATACTGTACCTCAGACTGGGGATTGTTAGCAGGCAAGCATGAGCCCCGTATTTTAGCTGTGAATTGTATTGTGATTGTATCTCACAATAAGTCTTATAATAGTAATAGTGCCTTTCCTGGATGTTGTCTAGCCCAAGTTGTATCCTCAGCTCATACTAGCAAAATACACTATATAGCTAAAGGTTGTTGTTTTTTTTTAAACGCACATCTCCTTCTTTACTGTTGTGAAAATGATCTCCACTCTCCGGAGCATAGCTGTAGGGAGAGCTGTAGCCAGGGTAGAATTAGTGAGGTTGTATGAGAAGGTCTGGGGTGCAGTTCGTTTTCCAGTGCATCTCTAAGGTGTTCATTGAGGTCGAGGTCATCGTGTGCTCCAACTTTGTGTTCATGGCGCTTGTTTCTGTGCGCATGGGGATTGTCATGATGAAACAGATTTTGATCTCTTAGATCCAGTAAAGGGAAATTGTAATTCTGCAACATATAACTATATTCTTAGACTATTGCATGCTTCTGGCTTCACTGGGTATTTGGATAGAAATGTTAATAATTTTAGAATAAATATAAATTGAAGTGAGTTTAACCAACAGTCATAATGAAACATCAAAATGGGCTTGCTTATACTATTGTGAAGCGCTGTAGTGTTTTCTGGAGCTCCTGTCTAATGTGGTTGACGCATAAAGTAAAACATTTACTCAGTAAAACACAGTAAACGGTTATTCCATGGTCTTCTCTTTGTATATTTATTATGGACTGATCTTTCAGATATATTTTCAATGAGAGCATTACATTACGTTTTATTTGATTAAAGTAGCTAATATATATTTGTAGTGTTTTATAGCAGGCTACTAATAGAACATTGGCCGCTACAGTTAGTAAGCTGCATGTGGTGCATGCTTAGAGAGTTTAGCTGCTTAAGAAACTCAAGGAGCTTCAAGTGTTTTTCTTTTCAGCTGCTGAGCAGAGAGGTTCAGGTAAGTTTCAGCCTTGCACACAGTCCAAACAGTGTGTCTTATTTACTGTTTTTACATAATTACATTTCAGTGCATTAATAAAAGTGCTTACCGAACAGCATGAAGTTCCTCTGGAATGGATTAGAGTGACTTCATACGCCACACCTACAGGGACTAGAGCTTAATTAAATCCTGTACATCAGGGTCAAGAAAACTTTTCTCTAATGTAAAAATTACCTGTATGACATTTCCTTTTATAATAAAGACCTGACCTCACATCATTTTTTTTAATTATTATTATTTTGATGATAAGACTTGTGTGTTTTTTTCATGTATAAATAAATGTGTATACACTTGGTTTTTAGTTTTAAAACCACTTTTTTATACTCTAGTGGCATCGCACTCCCACCACTCAGGAGACTGATGGCTTCCAAGTGAAAAGGCCAGGCGATGTCAATGTACGCTGTACTCTGCTGTTAATGCTGGATTATCAGGTGAGGCTGCGTGCTAATATTGCCTACTATATTATCAAACATTGCATTCATTTTGCATTCAATTCACATAGTATCATGATCTATGACTTTAATTTATATATATATTTATATTTATATAATTCCCCTCTTTATGGGGAATTAATGAAACCCCACATAGTTATATACAGATGTTTATTTATGCTCATAGTTGTATTACTAGTTTTATTAATTTTTAATGTGTTAGTATCATGGTAGTACATATCAGTAACATTTAATGTAAATGTTTTGTGTGCAGCCTCCTCAGTTTAAGTTGGATCCACGGCTTGCTCGGTTGCTAGGTATCCACACTCAGACACGTTCGTGTATCATCCAGGCCTTATGGCAGTACATCAAAACCAACAAGCTGCAGGACTCACATGACAAAGAGTACATCAACTGTGATAAATACTTTCAGCAGGTAAATATAGTGACTGAGTTTTACTGTTAACCCTAATTATCTAATTAGATGTAGTATTGTACTGAGCTCAAGTATTGTTTTTGTAAGAGACACTTTTGTAAATTTTTTGTTAATTTTTTGTTTTGTCTTGGTCATGTCATACTTGTTGCTACTTTTTTTACATTAGGGTCCCTTTGTCTGTTTTTTAACACATTAGTTAATGTTAACAAAAAATAACAATAGCTAACACTTGCGTTAATTGAATAATTTAAAAAGAAACCAGACTAGAAGCACTCAGAGAGCGCAGACCTGCACCAAGCAGTGAAAATAACAGAAATTACACAGCACCCTCTGCTGGGCCTGCTGTAATACCACACTCTTATAGTCTTACAGTGTTAAAGAATTCTTTAAAAATGGCTTGATCTAGAATTTGATACATTTTGTGTAGAGTTTTCATGTTCTTCCCACAAATGCATGGGTTTCCTCCAGGTGCTCCTTTTTTGTCCTACAGTCCAAACACACATCAACTGGCTACTTTAGATTGGCTATGGGTGTAAATGTGCCTGTGAATGGTTGTGTGTCTGTGTTAGCCCTGCAATAGACTGGAAAACAGTAGATGTGTTCAAGGTGTACCCCGCCCATCACCTGAGGTCTGCCGGTATTGGCTCCAGCTTCCCCTGCAAACCTGAATAATAAGCAGAATACATGATAGAAGGATGGATGTTACAGGCTCTGACCCAATGATATTTGATGATTTTCTTTGTTAGATAGCAATTCTTGTTTTTTTATTATTAGACAGGCCTCCGTGCATACTTTCTTACTGTGGAAATTAATGATAGTGTGTCAGAATGATTGCATTAATATAAACCATGACATTTCTAAAACCTGTGCACCCTATGAAAATTATGTGTTAATTAACATTTGGTTGAATAATGGCAACATGGTTTTGATGTTGATGTAAATAATGTTACTTGATTTAGTTACCTGAGCGCTGGTTCATGTCTCACTGGCACGCATTTGTAGAAATCAAAGATAAACAAATTAATTCAATGAAATTTTTCTTAATTGGGTATGTGAAGCAAATTCTCATCTCACTCTCTACTCTTTCACATTGTAATGATGTCATGTGCTTTTGCAGATTTTTGACTGCCCTCGGCTGAAGTTCTCCGAAATCCCTCAGCGCCTGACTAACCTGCTGCTTCCCCCGGACCCCATTGTTATAAACCATGTCATCAGGTCAGTCGTTGCATATACACTGCATATACAGTGACTACACTATATGGCCAAAACTGTTGCAGCAAAGTTGAAAGCGCAGAACTTGCCAAGAATGTATTTTTATGTTGCAGAATTACAATTTTGTTTCACTGGAAGGATCGGGATCAGTGGTGGCCCGGTGGTAGGGTGCTGGATTTCTGATCTCAAGGGTGGTGGTTCAAGCCCCACTGTCACCGGGTTGTCACTGCTGTCCCCCCAGTGCAGCTGCCTAGGTTATCAAAGGCCAGCCATGTCTCTCACTGACTGTAGGCCCTGCCATGTGATGGCGAGCTGTCCAGGGTGTACTCTGCCCTCGACCAGAGTTGGCTGATTTGTAGGCCGGCTCCCATCTTAGCCGACTCTGGGCGAGGGCAGAGTATACCCTGGACATCCGTGACCCTAATTAGGATTAAGCGGTTCAGAAAATGAATCAATGAATGAATGGGACTAAGGATTCAGGCAGCACGGTGACTTAGTGGTTAACATGTTTGCCTCACAGCAAGAAGGTCCTGGGCTGGGGCGTGTCTGAATGGAATTTGCATGTTTTCTCTGTACTTGCGCGGGGGGTCCTCCAGGTACTCTGGTTTCCTCCAACAATCCAAAGACATACACATTAGGCTAATTGGCTATTCCAGATTGCCCTGAGGTATGGATGTGAGTTTGAATGGTCGTGTGTGTGTTGGACCTGTGAAGGTCTGGCGAGTTGTTCATGGCGTACTCTGCCTTCGCCCCATGTCAGATGAGATAGGCACAGCCTCCCCACAATCCTAGTAGTAGGATTAAGTGATTTCACAAATGAGTGAGGCTAAGTGAGCGAAACTAAGGATCCCAAACCTGTCCCAGCAGGTCAGTGCCCTTGTACAGATTATTTACTGACCTTAAACCCACTAAAAGATTTTGGCATGAACTGAAATACCGACTTGTATGCCAGGCCTCCTCCCCATTATCTGTGCCTGACCTCAGCAATGCTCTCATGGCTCAAAGAGCAATCTCAAATCTAGTGGACGACCTTCAAAGTGGGGTGCAGTCTACTATAACAGCAAAGGGAAGCTAAATCTGGGACTTTCAGCAAGTATATATGGATGTAATTGTCAGGTGTCCAGCAGAGCAGTGATGGCTGAGTGGTTATGGATTTGGATTACTGATCCATAGGTCAGGGTTGGGTTCAAGCCCCAATTGGCCTCCAGTTGGGCCCAGTTGCCAATGTTGGGGCCTTGAGCAAGGCCTTTAACCCTTAACTGCTCAGCTTATGAAAAATGATAAATGTGAGTTGCTCTGGATAAGGGCATTTACCAAATGGCATGAATGTGTCCACATACTTAACCATATGGTGTGCATTATAATTCCTATAGGTGTGCATTATAACATCTACAAAAGTCATAGCAATAGCAATAAATAAAGATGTTGTTTCTGTATGTACAGTGTGGACCCAAACGATCAGAAGAAAACTGCCTGCTATGATATAGATGTTGAAGTCGAGGATCCACTCAAAACCCAAATGAGCAACTTTCTGCTCTCAACAGCCAATCAGCAGGAGATTGCCTCTCTTGACAACAAAGTAACCATCACATTCACAAGATCAACACTACTCTACTTTAAGGGGAATTCTTAAATCTGTTCACACTTGCGGTATTCTCATAGCTGTCCTAACCTCTGGAGGTCTGAATTTAATCTGTTATAGATCCATGAAACTATTGAGTCCATCAACCAGCTGAAGATTCAGAGAGACTTCATGCTCAGTTTCTCCCGAGATCCCAAAGGTTACATCCAGGACTGGCTGAAATCCCAGAGTAGAGATCTCAAGGTGAGTTTAACTCTGCTTCCAACCTAGACCAACACACTAGTGACACTTACTTCCAAACTGTTAATGTGTGTGTGTGTATGTATATGCAAAATGCTTCCTTGTTTACAGCGTTTCCTATGTGTGACTTCCGGTACCGCCCCGTTTGAGAATTTATTACTCATTTTTGTATTAACAATAGTGCAAAGACATATCAGTGTATGTAATCTACAACTATCAACACTATCTGACTTTCAGAGATGCCAATATGTCAGTGTCCACAAATAGCATGAAATAATTTCTATATTCTCAGTATAGGAATTTTGTGAAAGTTGTATGTGTGAATATATATATACACACACACACACACACACACGCTTTGATTTCAAAATGAAGTGTTATGTTTTCCTTTAAAGGAAAATTCTGATATTTTTAAACCCGAGCCCTGTTTTTTCCATCTGTTTCATTTCAGTTTTTTTTACTATGGATTTGAAATCGGTCCAGTATTAACTTGGAACACTATAAGCGGCAACCACCAAACGGCTGTACAAATGTAACTCTATGGGACAGCCACATCAAAAATAAAGTGCTTAATTAGTCACAAAACAGAAAAAAGAGTAAAGTTTAGTTAAATTTTGCTAAAATAAATTGTAATTATTATGAAATATTTAGGAGAAATCACTTTGAGCTTTGATTTTATTATTGATTCATGAAGTATTGAAGCATTAAACATTTTAAATGTTATAGCATTTGATTGTTATTTAAGGGCTTAATGAAAACTATATATGTAACTGACCACAGTGGATTAAATTTACTACTCTCAGATGTTTTTTCCTAGAAACTTACATCTCATATAAATTTTATTACCCTCATCAAATGTTCTACTTATAATAAATTTGTTTCTAAATGTTATTCTATGTGTGCAACAAAAGAGTTCATATTTAGGTATGAAGTTTATCAATTTTCCTGTGACTGTTTGCACTTTTCACTGTATATATGGTAGCTGTTCCATGCTTATCATTGACCATGCTAAGAAATCCTGTCAGAATATTGGGTAGCTATTATATTTTGCCACTAAGTGCATTCTGAATGTACACTAGTAGTAGTAGTAGTAGTGGAAGTAAGCCATGGTGACTGATCTTGTGATGTAACATTGAGTACATTTCCTAACACCAATCTTGTCTCTACAGAGAACTTAAAAAAGTTAATTATAATAATAATAATAATTCAGTGATCCTAAATTTGGTGAGGTCTTTCAGAATAGACACAAAATCTCTTAAATAATTTACCACATGTCCAGTTGTCTACACTTAGTGCTACTGGACTTTCCACTTCCACCAAATCTTGATGCCTGTAAAAATTCACATGGATTGTATGACATTCTCATTGGTGACAGCTAATGACAGACGTCGTTGGGAACCCTGAGGAAGAGCGGAGGGCAGAGTTTTATTACCAACCCTGGTCTCAGGAGGCAGTCAGCCGCTACTTCTACTGCAAGGTAAAACAGCTATCCTTTTTACAGGACTAGGCTTTAGACTTGAGATTGTAACTTCCCTATATCCTAACAGTAATAACCAATGATAATGCACAATGTGAAATTGTTACTCATCAACCCTGAGGTAGCCTCATGTACTGGTTTCTTCTCCATTTACTGAGTGATGTCAAATCAACATGACTGTGTATAATATCAGAAATCAGTAAAGTAGCATATTTTACTGTACTTTTTATGATTTATATTGTACCAGCACTTACAACTTATGCTGCATTTACAGGTATTGACTTGTTTGACCCAATTAACATACGGACATATTTATTTGTTAAAAGTGCCGTCGTCGATACTAAAGAACAAGCGTTGATAGCGAAACTTAGCAAACAAACAAACACACATGCCTTCAGTACTTCTTCAGAAACTCCACATTGCCAATTTGTGGATGAGCATTGCCAAGGCAACGGCATTAGCAACTATATCTCTCCTCCAACCAGTGAGCAGTAGGGGGAGCACAAATGCCCGAGGTGTCTGATTGCTTGGAATAGTGTTGTGTGGCTTGTACAAAGCAAACATTGTATGTTATGGCTGTGTATGACAACGAGTTGTTTTTCAGATCACTGAAAACGTATTTTTCAGATCACTTATCACAGTTAGCTTGCTAGCTTTTTACTAAGAAAATTTTAACGTGATGGCATTCGTATTATTTCCCACTACGCAGCTTGAACCTGCCGAAGTGAAAAATTATGTAATTCGAAACTGTAAATTATAACTTACAAGTCAAGTTGAACTCAGCATTATTCCTGGAGGGATAGAACTGAGGAACCCTGATTATTTTATTCATTTACTGTGTGTATCTGGGGGGATAAAAACCTATCCATGATTCTTCCACTATATAATCAGATTCATGCAACCCCCTTCTAAGCAAGTGCAAGTTAGCTTCGGAGGCTTATTTTTGTTTCATCACTTTTCCTTCCTTGGGGAAATTTGAATTTCTCTTTTTCATATCCTTCTTGCAGATTCAACAGAGAAGGCAAGAGCTGGAACAAGCCCTGGCTATGAGGAATACTTAGACCAAACCCAGACACCAGCTCACACTCTGACAACACTTCTACAGTCTGAGCCACACCAATGTCCTCATTATCGCCACATTGTTTTCTATAGTTTGTGTGTGTGTGTGTGTGTGTGTGTTTGTCCTCGTGTTTTAGTTGTCACTGTGACCCAAGGCCCAATTACACACAGCCATTCTGAGGACCCTTTCTGTTTCTGTACCAGCCAGTCATGGTGCTCTGCCTCATATATTTTACATTATGACATCAAGTCACAAATCCAATTGCCCTGTTCCTCATCCTTAGTACTGATCCTTAAATTGGTACAGCAGTGTCATGTACCTCGGAGACGAAACACCAGTTTCTTGAGTGTAAGCCAACACAGTTTATTTTAACACATGTAAGTCTTTTTAATTGTTTCGATAGTTTATCAGTATTATTGCTTTGATCATTTTTGTGAAAATAGGTCATATTTACTCCGTTCCCCCTCTACGTTGAGTCCTTTAGTAAGCTGCTGCAGAAAAGAATGTAATTCTTATACATGTACAGATTAATTAACTACCTATATTAGAACTGTATACCTCCCTTTATTATAAATCGGAGCAAACTGTAATCATTTTATATGTCGTATGAAGTGCATGTGTAAATATAGGGATGAAGAAATCCAGAAACCTAAGCTAAAAAAAGGCAAGCTAGTAAGCTAGTGAAGTTCATTATTATCATTTGCTAACAATTTTTTTCATGTAGCACAACAGCTCTGACTGTGTGGTGTGGTGGTCTCTCCTCGGATTGCACGTAAAGACAATTAAAATAATAATAAGAATAATAAGAAGCAGATATTACTCGAATCTGGTTAGTGTCTTTAGTGTCTCTGTATTTGTTACGCCCTGGGGGGAGGTTGCTCAGTGGTTAGCATTTCGGTCAAACAGCGAGAAGGTTTAGGGTTCAAATCTCGGCCTTTACATATTCTCCCAGAACTTGCGTGGGTTTCCTTCAGGTACGCCGGTTTCCTCCCACAATCCAAAGACATGCACATTAGGTCAACGGACTATTCTAACTAAACTTGCCTGTAATTGTAAATATGTCTGGGAATAGTCATTGTGTCAGCGTTAGCCTCTTGCCTGAAGCTGAGATTGCTCCCATGTCCTCCGCGACCCTGGTGGATAAGCGGTATAGATAACGTGTGGATGTATAGATGTTAAACCCTAAAAGGACTGTTTGTAGTAAACAGGAAAGTTACCTGAAAGCTTTGTGTCAGACTATATTTTAAGTGGTTTTCCTGTTCTCCATTCACGCTAATTAATCAATGTAGGAAAGACGAAGTGGTTGGTTTCACTAACATAATGTAATACAGGCTTTATGATTTGTATTATAGCTCTAAAGTTGTAGTATCAACATCCTTTGTACCAAAAGAGTTACTGCTGGACAACTACAATTTAAAAAGACTGCTTGTAGTAAACAGGAAATTCAGGACAAATTCACTGTGAGGTATTCCTCTCTTCTAAAGGAAATGTTTACTCCATTGGTAAATACACAACTGTGAATACACAGTGTTTGATCATTTACCATAGGTACCCTTTTTTACGCTAATCACTACATTTAATAGCATGCAGCAAGACTGATGTAGGTAGTCAATGTGTAATAATTTGTACATATGGAAGAATTGCTCTGTACTAAACACCTAAGAAATAGTATTTCTACTTTTTGTTTCGTCAGTATTTATAGTGTTTGGAGCCCATGAAGTATGAACTGATATTTAGTAATACGTAACATGCGCCATCGTTCTGAGTTTTAGACATTTCTGAAGAGGCATGTCACAACATTTCAGAGATATGACCAATATAATCCTTCTGCTCTATGGACTAGGAAATTCTCACCTTTTTTAAGTTGACTTTAATCAGGTCTTGTTAACACATTCATTCATTTTTTTGAACCGCTTAATACTAATTAGGGTCGCGGGGATGCTGGTACCCATCTCCGCCGACTTTGGGTGAGGGCAGAGCACCGTCTGGACAGCTCGCCAGGCCAGGTATTGTTTTTATTTTTATTTTTTAGATTTTGCAAATAACTGCAACATTTTTTATCCACTACTATAGAAAGAGGGAGAGCAATACAACACGGTAGCTATAATAAACATCTTTTTCTCCTAAATTTAATGTAAATACCTCGGTTTAATGTTCAAGAGCTTCCCACATTTTGACATTTACAGTAATATTGGCACGGTCAAAAAGCTGAGATTTGATTTAAATTATACCTCTTAAAACCGCGAAAACAGGCCAGAAGTGAATCTATTGAATAACATGGTCAATGTGACCTTCGAAAAAAGGTCACATTGGTTCTTCGAAGCAAATCCAAGTGGTATTACTAGATTAAAGTGTTTTTGAAGTATACTGATCTAAGCTGCTGGCCAGCAGTCCACGTGTGAAAATCTGTTTTCTCCAGTTCATTCATCAACAGCTCATACGTCAACTATTTAAACTGGATGTATTTTAAAGCACTCTGTTTTTCCGAAGTCTTTAAAGGTGCAGTCATCGATTCTAATCCAATACACTTTTTCGAATAATGCTGTTGCTGATTGGCTATAGGGCAGACGGTGCCATCATTGTTAGTGTCATTGCCTTTAAAATGGGCACCCATGAATTTGGGAGGCAGAGCATCTGAAGAAAAGTGTGTATTTGTTTGGCTGTGAAGTTCTAATGTCAGTTTTTTCCTAAATTGATGACTCCTCCATGACAGCTTTGCTTGGATGCTTTATTATGTAGAACACAAGTCAGGATACTGACACGTGATTTCATTGCTATCTTTCAGAGAGTCTCACTCGGTCCAAATCCTGTGTTTACTGTACGATGGAAGTGTGAGCAGTGCTGATAACATATTGTGTCTGTTTAGTGGCTTTCATGTTGATTCCAGCAGCGGTCTCAACAGCTTAGGTTTAAGGTATTTATTATGTACGTTCACAATGAAGGGCACTGACTGAATGCTGTAGAAACTGTTATATATTATGTTTAGTTTGTAGCTGAAAAAAACCCACCTCAGTCAAGTACCACAGTTCCACAGTTTTTGAACTTTTGCACTAAGTTGTTAATCATGAGTTAGTCATTAAATATTGTTCACTTGAAACAAGGGAATGAATTGAAGGAAAAGTTGACCTGTGCTCATTTTGTTGATTGATATGTTGTGTACTGTATCCCTGGTGTACCCTGCTCCCCAGTGGCTGTGTGTGTTGGTTCTCAGCCCACTTAAAGGGTAACAACCAGGTGTAAATGCCTGAGCTCTACGCATCAGCCGTCTTCTCATGGAGGAAGAGTTCACACTTTCTGTGCAGCGTCAGTCCAACTGATCGCTGAGGGTCAGCATCCACTTTCTTAAAGCCTATGCATGCTGCATGGACAGATTTTTATACTTTCATACACGGATGTTTAACATTCTGATGGAGGAAACCAGAAGAACACCGAGCCACAGAGAAGTGGGTCAAAGCTACAAAAAAAGGACAAAAGATGACCCATTCTGGTCAGCTACTGTTTTTTAATCTTCTTTATTGCTGTTGTCTTGTCTTTATAAAAGACTTAGTGATTTTAGTATTAAAAGAATAGAAGCACACAACACATTTCTACCAAGAAGCATCCAGGTTCTGTGTAGTTCATTATGACTAGAGCGCCCCCTATTGAATCTCCTAAACACAGCATCCATGGAATCTCAGATCACGTGACATTTCAGCTTTAACACCACTTTCAGTTCTGCTGATTTCTCCATTCCTCAACCCTCTATTTGCATCATTAGCTCACCTGGTGGAGTGATAGAACCGTAACATTTTTTTTTATCAGTTTTTAAACAAATACAACTTATTTACAACAGTCACAGCACTAAGATGATGGTGGGCGTGGCACTGCTAGCTGAAGACAGCACCCAAAAATATCTACCAAATTATGCAAATGTGTGATGTTGATTAATAATTATAATTGGTGTAAAATAGCTGAGGAAACCTTTTGCAAACCTTTTAGCATCTAATGCACGAGTATCTCTGAGTTGTTCTTTTATATCTGGTCATTCGTGCAAGTGCTTTTTTGCTCATGTCTGTGTCACAGGTCAACTTCCACCAGCTCTTGATTGCCAGCTGTGGCCTGTATTTTAAAGTCTGATGTCAACACAGAGCAATTTGTATGCAATGGATGCACATGATGTATTAACCAAGTGGTTTTCTAGTCAGTGTTAATGAACTTTTTGTACACATGCGGTAGAGTGACTAGGGTGTTTTTGATGATACACTATGAGGATGTTTCTCACTCATCCTGTTCTACATTTTGGCTGTTCCACTCTTAACAGAGAGAATGTAGTTTGAGACTCACAAGTGTGGATGTAAATAAAAAAGCGCTTGCCAAAGTTTGTAAAAGAAACCAGATATGGGGGCTGTTGTGACTTTTATTTGTGTGTGTGTGTGTGTGTGTGTGTGTGCGCACTGACTCATACTGAAACCAGGTTGAATGGATGGTACTATAATCATTTTTAGCTGCACTTGCGCAATATTTTTATTTCTTTAATAATATTAACATGGTGTTTCTACTGTGACCTTCATATTTGATAGGCCTAGGCAGCCTGCTCTGGGGGGAGGAGATTCATGCAATGTTCTGTTGTTACTGGGATGTGGGTCCTAATCTGGAAATTGTCCCCTATTCCTGAATGCTTATTTATTCACTGAAGGCGAAATCACAGCCTTGCTGGATCCTCCATCTCTCAGATGACATGGAATATCTGCTCCCCATTGAGCCTTCAGGGGTACTGACCAGTTCCTCATTTGAACCCCATTTTATATACCAATCCCCCTAAACGCAGCAAATATGCCCATAATATGCTAGCTGTAAGTTAGAAAGACGTTCAGTAAAAGTTCTGTGGTCGTCCGGAACATGTCAGAGACGTCTACATACGACTGTAGACATTCGAGATTAGTTCGAGATAAGATCTATTTCTATAGGTTCTGGATATGTAGCTAATAAGTTATGTATATGTTTGAAACTGGAATAACATCAATAGTTCAGCGTATGGCAACATTTATTGAAATGTCATACATCAGAATAAGTTCTGCAAAATGTGACAGCGGCCGTAGAGATCTTACTCAATTTCCTTTTAAGCTGTTTAAATGTACTTAAGTTTTCACAATGGGTGTTTCTTCATTTAATCATGGAAAACCCTTCTAAATTAATATCAGAATCAGCTGATGTCTAAGAACAACATTTGTAAATTTATGAAGATTTTTTTTTTTTTTGACTGCATTCTGCTACCCTGACAAATAAGATCTACTCAGCAACCATAATGTAATGAATTGCTGTAAATTTAGGATGGATTTTTAACAGTATCATACTGTATTTCACAATCCATCAATATTGTACTGATGCATATATACAATATACAAATATACAAAGGCAAATGTTTTAGTCTTTCTGATATGTCCCTTATATCAAACAGCTCAAAGTGCATATTTTGAGTAACAGGAAGGTGTGATTAGCTGTTCCTGAGATTGGACAGTACAGCTTCACAAAGAGAGCAGGAGTTCAAACAAGGAGGTAACGGTATGCTTTATCTCTTTATTTTTGGCAGTGTCCAGGATTGATACACAGGAAAATGAAAATTTTGTGGTTTATTTTTCCATTTGAAGCATGATAATAATGACACTACCTGCTCGCCAGTGCCAATGACCAACTATGAGAACCAAGGATTATCTGCTTACTATATTGTCCTATATATTATAGGGCAGTGGTGGCTTAGTGGTTAAGGCAGTTGGTTACTAATCCGAAGGTCAGCGGTTCAATCCCCACTATCACCACTGTTGGGCCCTTGAGCAAGGCCTCAATTGCTCAGTTGTATAAAAATGATAATTGTATGTTGCTCTGGATAAGAGCATCTGCCAAATGCTATAAATGTAAATATATCGAACTAATCAGATCAGACCATTCCTGTGCCCTATATACTAATGTTAAAAAACTATATGGACCAATGTTTATGGACACTTGACCATCAGACCCACATGTAGCTTCTTCCCAAAGTTGAAAGCACCCGATTGTGCAGCATGTCTTCATATGCTGTTGGGTTACAGTTTCCCTTCACTAGAACTAATAGGCTCAAACCTGTTCTAGCATGACATTCCCCATGTCCACACAGTGAGCTCCAGTGAGGCTGGAGTGGGAGAATGTGAGTCACTTGCACAGAGCACTGACCTCAACCTCACTGAACACGTTTGGGTTGAACTAAAATGTCCCAGGTGTCCCCGGCTGACATCATTGCCGGGGACACCTGGGACATTTTAGTTCAACCCAAACGTGTTCAGTGATATTGTGGATGAATGATCACAAATCCCCACAGCCCACATTCCAAAATCTAGGGGAGAGCCTTCCCAGAAGAAAGAAATTTATTATAACTGCAAAGAGGAATGGGAACCTGGAGTCCAACCATCAAGAAACATACAAATGAGTTTCTTGACGGTATGTATGTCCATATAGTGCATGCACTTATCTATAATATAAGTATATATAAGTTCTATATCCAGTCCTCTTAAAAAAGAAAAGGTTTGAAAGTTGTTGATTTGATAAACATATTTGAAGCAAACATTTCACCCTCTTTGATGCAGTGCTTACAGATGAAAGTGATACTGTATACGGCAACAAATAACAGATAAACTTGACATTCTGTATTCATTTTCATAATAAAAATTTAAAAAAGATGGGTCACATGGGTATTATTTTTCTGTTATTATTCATAAAATTAAAATCATTCCGGATCCGGTGCCATTCTTGAGAACCTCCTTCAGGTGGACATCTTGTGTCTGGTGTTCTCTCTGTCTGCACATGAGCTCTAAATATTCCTCACTTAATAGAACCGGTCCCTGTTTGATATTATAATATCTTCCACACATTTGGGTGTGTCTTCCACTAGATTTTAGAGTGTGATAGTAGAGACGTGTTTATTCATCCCAGACTTTATTCCAGAGGTAGCCACGCTATTAGTGCTTGGTCCTTTTTCTCTCTCTTCTCCAAGGATGCTGTATCACAGTTTTATTCTAATTCCAGCTTCCTAAGCTGGGATACATGAAGAATTAGAGTATACAGTACAGCACTGTATATGTGGCGTAGTGGTTAACACATCCACCTCACAGCAACAAGGTCTTGGGTTCGAATCCCAGCCTGGGCTTCTGTGTGGAGTTTTCATGTTCTCATGCTTGCGTGGGTTTCCTTCAGGTACTCCAGTTTCCTCCCACAGTTCAGAGACATGCACATTAGGTTAATCGACTGCCCTGCAATGGTCTGGTGAGCTGTTCAGAATGTACGCCGCCTTCGCCTGTCAGCTGAGATGGGCTCAGCCTCCCTGTGACCCTAGTAGGCTTAATCACTTAGAATGAGTGAGTGAGTGCAATGTATCAGTAACAAATAAAGCTTTATTCTTCTTCATCATCTTCGGATTCCTCTTCCTGTAAATTTAAGGCCAGGGCTCTATGCAGGTTCTTCCAAACTGGCAAACTGTCTTCATGGAGCTTGCTGTGCACATAAAGGTGTTTGCGTGCTGGAGCAAGTCTGAGCTCTTCAGCACCAGTGAAGTGAACTCCTAAAGCTACGCCATTCAAAGACATTCTAAACAACCTTCAAACATAGTGTTAACAGTTTAGTGCAGAAACACATACGGGTGTCGTGCTCAGGCTGACCAGCTACTGTTTACATTTTGGGGCTGTATTTAAAGGTTATGTTGTCTGTTTATCTGTATATAAATTATATTTAATCCTACTTGTATGCTTTCTATTTATCATGTTTAATGTATTTAAGATTATTTATGTTTTATTTAATATTAATATTAATTAATGTTCTTCTTTTAACCCATATAACACTTTAGTCATTTTCTTACCTGCTGGATTAGCACTGGCATTTCATTGAGCGGCTTCCTGCCATTTACTAGAACTTGGTGATATATCAAAATAGCCTCACGCTGACAGAGAGGAAAGTAAACCGACACTACGTCTTTGTCATGCCTCGGCTTTGCTCAGACAGATGTGCTGTTGTGTTTCACTGCCTCACAGCACCTAAGAGAAACAGGTGGTCTTTTGTACAAGTGGCTTGACTGCGTTAAGAAGCTTCAGCCTCTTGGTTATGAAAAGAGCCTTTTCACTCCCTTCTTCTGACGTGCCTGATTTCACAGTGGCCCTTCTCTTTATTACGGGAAATGAAAGGAGTGAGAGAGCAGAACGCAGACAGGCTAGGAGAGCCCTATAAACATCAGGCTCTTATGCCTCAACCCTCTCCTTCATTAATCCTTAAGACATTTTTCTCCCTTCACACATGCAATATGAGTGTTGAATTTCTGCCTCTACTTGAAGATGGGCGTTGATGTAATAGCACAGCATATCTCATTTATCCTCCTAAACCTTTTCCAGGACAGAGTGTTCCCTTCTTCTGCTAGCACAGCACTGTGAAGTTTACAGCCAGTCTTAAACCACAATCTGCACTTTAATATTAGACCCTGAATATATATATATATATATATAAATAAAATCGTGAGTTGATTTTCTGTAGAACAGTGCTTGATACGTCGAAGTAGAGCTAAATATTGTATGTGGGAAAAAATAATAGTACTACAATTTCATCCCAACTCAAAAGAGGAAATTGTAGTACTATTATTTTTTCCCCACATATATATATGTATATATATGTGTGTGTGTGTGTGTGTGTGTGTGTGTGTGTGTGAATATGTGGTTATGAAACATATGAGTTTTTTTTATTACTCTGTCTGTGGAATAATTAATAACTTTCATCCCCTTTCTTCCAGCGTCAGTGGAAATCTAAAAATATATCTAATATCTGTACAACAACCAAGAAACTAAAGGGATGGATTTGTGTTTGTATTGTGCCGTTTTATTATTTTACATGCGCTTTGGCATTATGAGCTTTGTGTGGGCTATACCACTGCCTGCTTTCTTTATTGCAGGGCTGTATTATTATTATATTATTATTATTATGCATCTTTTTTCCCTATTTCTATGTCCATCGATTAATTTTTTGCGGGACTTTTATATCTGGATGACCCTTCTTATGCCAACCCTTTAGGACAAACATCCATTCACACACACATTCACACCTAAGGGCAATTTGAAATAGCCAGTTAACCTAAAGTGCAGTTGGCCTGCAGGAGGAAACCCACACAAGCATAGGGAGCCCTTGCCAAACACAGAGCTCGAGGAACGTCCCTGGTTTTACACTGGGCCACGATTTGACTATCAAAAATTTTGCCACGATTATCCCGCAGTATTACGACTTGACACTCGTGATAGAATGTGGGAATCGCAGAAGAGCGCAGTAGAGCGTAACAGGTGGAGTATGGCCCAAGTAACCGTACATTAGATTTAGGAGATGATCTGGATCAAATTCTTGATCTAGCAATTTTTAAAGTTTTCTTTAACATGGAGCATGTGCAGTATTATAGTAGGCCAAATAGCACATGCTGTGTACTTTATTTATTTAATTTTGGCTTGGTTTGGAGTTTTGCACTCTTCAAGTGCGTTTAGTTTCATATATACTAAGCAATGCAGTTTAAACGTAAAGAATGCTAAGCTAAGGTAACTTTATCGGGATATGTGGCGCCTGGAAGGAGCTAAATTCCTCTCAAATTTGTTTACATGAAACACAAACAATGGAGTTCACCTCAGAAGGCCTTTCAATACCTGTGATATGCTGATGAAATAGCAGTTTTCAGTTTTTGGCATGCATCTGACAGACGTCACAGACTTATCTAACAGGCAATAAGACTTGAGCTCTGCAACAGAAAAGCCTACAAAAATAGACTGAACTCTTTAACGTTCCTCTCCATGGAAATCTTTAGTAAAAGGCAAGAAATGTATGTGTGAATGTAGAGAAACCCGACAGGCCCCTGCATCCACTTTTCAAAGACCATAAAGCTTTTTGGCGCGGCCATCAGTAATTATTTTTATTGCGGATTACAATGCACTGCATTTAGTTCTCTGACTTGAAGAAATAAAAAAGGAGTTATGTGCTTTTTAAACATGTCTGGAATGTTAGTACACTGTACAGTAAATGTCTGACTACAAATAGGATTAATTTGTGTAATCAATGCTAGCATTACGATGCAGCATTGTACTGTTATTAGTATTAAGCACTATTAACAGAGGAAACAACATTCACAATTTCTGACCCATTGCTACAGCAATACGACAAAAAAAAACATTTCACTTAAAGAAAGTAATACCGGATGTGAAAGATCCACATTTGCTTATATTACTTTCATCTCACATCAACTTAAACTTTTAGTCTTCCAAGCCAATCATAAAACCAGGTGGGTGGGCTCTCTGATCATTAAATATTCGTTAAGTATTCTGCAGTGTTGCCATCTCTGTATCATGTATGTTAAGTGACCTTAACTCTGTGGGTATCAACCCTGTCCTAGGAGATCTACCTTCCTTCAAGCTGATCAAGAACTTCTTAAGTCAATGATTAGAGGATCAGGTGGGCATGGTTAGGGTTGGAGCAAAAGTCTCCAGGAACAGGATTGGTGACCACCGTCTTTAAGAAAGAATTTGCTGTCCAGATTTACTGAATAAGATATCTTTAATCAGTGTTGTTGCTTTAAGTAGATTTGTCTTACTGCCTGACTTACTGAAACAGTCCCATGTTCTATTCTCTGATGTAGGTTCAACTGGTTCATCACAGAACTAAAGTTTGGTTTTCACAGTTTGCAGACTAACGTCCAGTAAGACCTGTTTACATTGGCAGAATGAGACTCTCCATAGGCAAGTCTACTTTCCTTTCCAGCTAGATGTCCTAGGTGCTGTTTGCCTGCTCTTGTTCAAACAGAGCCATAGCTAAGTGTGATCGTGACGCCAGCCCCTCTAAATTACTCAGAACACAGCGATGGTAGATGTCCTCGCTGAATCGGGGGTTACAGGCTCGCCGTACATATTTCTGGATCAGAGCTGGTTCCACAGCTCGGAAGACATGTAAGCCTGAGTAGCGCACAAAAATCTCGTAAACGTCCATGCTCTCCAGCAATTCGTCATTGTCCATAATGTCAGTCGCCATCTTGGTACGGGTTGCCATGTAATCTGCATTATAAAAACAGGCCTCCTCAAATGCATGCCTGTCAAAGCGACCGTCTCGGAGCGCCTCTGAAGAGAACGACGAAGCTACCGAAGGCTGCTGGTCTCGATACACCAGAGCTGGGCTGTACTCTTGAAAATGAACAGGGAAGAAGACCTGCCAGTTACTGATGGCATTCATGCGGCAACGGTTCAGAAAGTCACCTGTGACCTCAGTCCAGACGCTGGCTAGGAAGAAAAGCGTGTCCACTGGATGCTTCTTGGAGATGATATCCATCAGCTTGACCTGTGAGGGGACCTCTGTTTTGACGCTGATCCATGGGATCTTCACGTCGCTGTAGCGCTTCTCCACCTCGCTGATCATAGATTTCACGCTGGCAAAGACATCTGTCTGGCTGACCCTCTGTGCATCATAGGGGTCGTACACAAAAAGGAAGGTCAGTAGAGCATTGTCACGTGTGTCCAAAGTGTTCATCACATACGTGTCCAAAAAGTTGCCCACAAAGTCCTGATCCCGTGAAGTCACAGGAAGGATGACCTGCACTCTTGTTGCTTCGGTCACGTAGGGCATTGGAATGATCTCTATGGCACTGAGAGGCCTTAATAAGCCCACACGCTTGGCAATCACCTGACTGTGGCCTTTCTGTGTGAAGGCCTGTAGGGCCAGGTCCAGTATATACTCCATACCGCGTGTGGGGTCAAAGCGGCGGTAACCATTCAACAAACGCTGCTTCCGGAAACGCAGCTGTGGTTGATATCGCTCGTTTAAATGTTCCACAGCGGTCTCCAATATGGAGTTAACATCTGCACGGTCAGCTCCACGGAGCTCACACTTCGGGGAGCTGTCCACACAGGAGTAGATATGGTCTTCTGTGAAATACTCCCAGTTGATTACTTCAAATCGTGTCTTGGGACGGAAAGGCGGGTTGACCCCAATGGGCCAGGTGGCACCTGCTTTGCCTTCAGGAGTGAGTTCACTCAGGTTGTTGATTTGAACCTGTATGAGAGAAGACAGAACATTAATATACAGTAAAATTACACCGTTACAGAGTGTTTACTTATGTTTTCATATAGTATATACTATAAAATCTTTGCTACACATTGCTCTCTGCGGAATGTGTGGAGCTCACCTGACCTGCCACTATCATGCTTGGCAAATGACTTGGCAGAAGTCGTCCTTCTCTTCTTATTCTAACTGTTAATTGCTCAGCATTTAAACTTGTTTAAACTCAACCAAAATGCCTTGTGTGGTTTCAGAAGATGACAGAAAAGTGTGTGGATTGTATTTAAACTGAATAAAAGGCATGCAACCTTTACCAAGGGATATCAGAGTACTGTTCAAAAATATCCTGCCCTCTCATTATTTATATACTAAAACAGTTATGCGCCTGGGTCCTGGGCTCAAGTTTTTTTCATAGAGCTTTGCATGTTTCCTTGCGCTTGTGTGGGTTTTCTCTGGGTACTCTGGTGTCCTCTCAAAGTCCAAAACCATACACCAGGGCTATTCAATTAATTTGGAATGGGGGCCGGGTCTTCAAAAAAACAATCCCAAATGGGGGGCCGAAGAAATATGGCCTGAAAATGAGTTACAGTAAAGTACAACAACAGCAACATCAAAGTGCATATATTGTATTTTGTGAATGCATAAAAACATTAGTGCACTGTAAAATATCATGACGTATAGGCCCAAAGTATTTCTACATTCAAATAGCAATATACACCAAGCTGAGTAATCATTCCAGGTGAGCTGTATCACAGACATTTACAATTTATAACATTAACAGACAACATCCACTTCACACAACTGTACCAACAAAAACAACAGGAGTGTAGTATGGTATTAATTACAACTATAAAAACATATGAGTGAATACTAATATTATTCAGAATAGTGAAGAAGAAGAGAATTAAGTGAATATCAAAAAAGAAAAGCAAGGCTATGCATTATAATAATACTAAGAGAAAGAGGAAAAAGGAAAGAAGAAAAAGAAGGAAATAATAAGACAGAAAGGTTCAGTTTTAAATATTATAATAGGTGTGAGTGGGTGTGTGTTAGCCCTATGATGGTCTGGCAAGCTGTTCAGGGTGTACCCTGCCTTTGTCCAGGGTTGGCTAAGATACGCTTCAGCCTCCCCGCCTCCGGTTTAAGCATTTTGGCGAATAAGTTTTGTCTCAGGCTTAGTAGGTGTCAGGAACATCCACTTCACCTTCAGTGCATAAGAGTGAATTAGGCTAGTTTGACCAATTAGTTTTGAGTCTCAGAAAATGACTGTTTTTAAAACACCATTCAAGTTAATGTTTACACTTTAATCACATCATGACTGCTTCATTTCACCAGAAGCAAATTAGCAAAACAGTCTGTCTTTTATATCCCATGCACCACCAGTGGAACTGACTCCTAATCTACAGGTAGTAAATTCAGTTTAATAGTGCCTCTTTCTGTTCTGTACAGATTACAATCAAATGGTTGTGTTGTGCAGCATGCCTGGCTGCCCCTGGGGATCATATCCCTCTGCAGCCAGGTAGGTTAATGCAACAGGGGAAATATTCACGCTTTTCAAACGACCATGGCTCTTTCATTAGCCATTAAGAGACCAACAGTAGAATCCAAAATAATTACAAGCAACACCGCAATATGCAATGCAGCAAATAATCAGAATGCAACATTAGCATGGTTTACTATGGCACTGCTTCCCAGCCTGAATTCTTTATACATAGCTAGTAGCATAATTTCCAGATTAATGGCACAGTTGTACCTCATGAATACCATTGGGCATGCTCAGACACTTATCTCGGCTAGACAAGGAATGCAGTGGAAAAAAGGACACGCAAAGAAGACTAAAACACCAGTGCTATTCACAGAAGAAATCTGGCCTGAAGGAAATCTCATAGTCCCATCCAAGATTGTAAAAGCACATATGGCTTTTATTTACATATATAGTTTTTAATCCTTTATTAATCCAAAGCACCTTAAGAGCTGAGACAGGACACAGCTGAGCAGTTGAGAGGTTACTGGACTTGCATATGGACCCACAGACAGCCTGGTATTACTGGGGTTTGAACTTTCCGTAACTATCAGTAGCCCCACATCTCTCCACTGAGCTACATCACTTTATTATGGGTGTGTGTAATTGTAATGTACATGCTTATAAGGAAAACAACGCACCTGTAGCTGCTGTATTTGGGTGTAGGTCCAGTCCAGTTCAATCTGGCTGTAACGTTTATGTAAGCGATACATGAGCACCGGCTCTGAAACTGGGTGCACGGTGAAGGCGTTCTTGAACTGGACGCTGTCTTCGCGGTCAGGGTCTGCATTTTTCTGCAGCTCAAAGTAATAGTAGGTCATCTCCTAAAGTATGATAATGATTGGAAAACATTGCGTTATTTCTTTAGGGTAGGATTTTAAAATCTGAGGTAACTATGAGTTAATACACTGAAACAGAAATATACAGTCAATACATCCTTCATTTGTTGAACTTGTCTGTGAATTCATCTGTGAACTTCAGCTTTATCCTTTAGGAGCACTGTCAGGTTATCAGTTCTGATTGGTCAGAAGAGGTTGAATGATTTTCTATAACAACACAACTCTCAAGTTATTTAAGGAAAATCTCCAGCAATGAAAAAGTGATGTACATATTTGAGAACGTCACATCACACGGGAACATGTCAGACTGTCAGGAGTACAGCTGTGTGATTATGGGTGTTCTTCCACTTAAAATGTCTCATCTCTCATCTCGTTTTCTGAATTAATTAGGTCCTAATTAGGTAACGAGGAGGCTGAGGCCCATCCCAGCCAGTTCAATTCCAGGAGAAGGCGGCGTATACCCTGAGCAGTTCGCCAGATCATCACAGGAGTACACAGACACACAACTGATCACACTCACACCTCGGGGCAATCAAGAATATCCAATTAGCTTAACGTGCACATCTTTTGACTGTGGGAGGAACCTGGAGCACCCAGAGGAAACCCACACAAGCACAGGGAGAACATTCAAACTCCACACAGAAACACCCTTGCTAGGGACAGGGCTGGAACCCAGAAACTTCATTTCTTGGGGATGGATGTCCTAGCCATTACGCCACCGAGGTAAAATGTCTCATGTTATATTGACACATCTCACAGCAAAACATAGCATAAGCCTTCATAGTCAGGAAGTGACTAGCAACCATGTCACAACATTCAGTGCAAAAGTTACTACACAGGAAACAAAGCTTCTTCAAATCATCTATCTGTGACCTGAGACAGAGGATTTCAGAAGGAATTTGATTTCACCTGGTGCTTTTCCATGCAGCTCAGTCCTAGGTAGTCAATAATGCAGCGGCCCAGCCACTCGTCAGGCCTGACACTGAGGATGTCATTGCGGCAAGCGTCGAGGTGAGGCTGTAGCCGAGCCAGCAGGCTCCGTGAGAGCAGGTAGCCGTAACCTCCGTGGCAGTACCGGGCTCGCTCTTCACCGCCGATAAACTCTTCTGCGCGACCCATGTAGAGATCCTGCCCTGCACTCAAATGCCCTACTAGGCTCATGATGCGCTCCGCCTGCGTGTATGTGTCATCCTGTGCCAGATAGAACCAGTCATATTCGCTGCCATGGTGTTGATGCAAGTGACGAATGGTTTCGTACATGAGCCAGACGGGTCGGTCATCTCCATGAGCAACCACTGTCATGCCGTGGGGCAGCTTGGCGCTGCGGAGCCCGGTGAAAAAGAAGGTGCGGTGGAAGCGATGGGCCACGGTGCGGTTTACTGCCACGGCCAGTGTGTTAAGAGTGGCACGCGAGGTCAGGATGCCCACCAGAAGGCGCTCACGAATGCCGAGTTCTGTGTGGATATATCGGGTCCTGCAGCGAACACAGACAGAACAGAGTACATCTTATAATAGAATATATTAATATCATGACATAATATTTATTTTCATATGCCAGCACGGAAATGCAGTGGATTATTCTGCCTGTTTATAGTAACACAATGTGCGCTACATGAAACAAAGCTTTTCATTGCCTTTATAATCCATTCATTCAGGTACGATGTATGATTTCACCATAAAATCTACCTCCTGTCAGTGTCAGTTGTCTGGAGTCAGCACTTCAAATCAGGCACTGAGATTAGTCAAGGTGAAGAGCAATGTCCTTCAGACCCTTGATTAAAAAAAAATCCCAAACTACGCTATATAAAAGCTTCTTTGAAGATGTTTTCATGAGTTTGAGGCACGATGAGTACGACCTTCGTTTGGACTGAGTCATATTATTTGCTTGACTAAAGTATTTGAGCAACGCAGAAGGTAAATAAAGTGTGTTTGTCCACAGTCAATTCTATTCAATTCAGTTTTATTTGTATAGCACTTTTTATAATTGGCATTGACGCAACGCAACTTTACATAGTAAAACCACATTTTAACATTTTAAAAGGAATTTAAACATTGAAACATTTCATCTACAAACCCTACACATCCCTAATGAGCAAGCCCGCGGCGACAGTGGCAAGGAAAAACTCCCTCGATTGACACGAGGAACAAACCTTGAGAGGATCCAGGCTCATTTGGGTGAAGCCATGAAATACAAACCGTGTAGGAAAAAACTTCACCACAGTTTAATATGAGGTCCGGTTGGTTATACCACACCTGTAAGTCCTAAATGAAAACTCATCTTTACTGTCTCTGAGTGCACTAGGTCCATATGTCCTCCCAGTCCACAAATGCGCACTCGGTCCTAGTAAGTGATTACCTTTCGTGTGGGCTATACATTATTCATGTTATTATTACTAGACATTTGAGAGCTTACATAAATTGTACTAAAGTAAAGTAATATTACAATAGTCACTACATTTACATAGACAGGAACTTTCCAGTAGGTCTCACACCAGGATCTCATTAGATCATTAAAAGGTTAACTTCATCTTCATGTTAGATAGAGCATGCGTGTGTCCAGAGACTCGGAAGAGGTACGTTTTTAAATTCAAATTTCATCTCTACTAATGACATAGTAACTAATGTCATGACAGTAGTAATTTTATTAGTAGCACATCATTCAGGTAACGTAACTTAACCTAATGATAGGCCCAGGTCAGAGAACATGTGTTCACTCCACCAGTCATTATAAAACGGGATATCCCATACACTATTTGAATTAAAATAAAAAAAACACTTCCCACGACATGTCTCCTTTAAATAAAGTGTATTAAATCTCAGGTGAGTGGCGTTCTCTTCCATTTCATTGAGTGCTACGTTCTTTAAACTTACTGTGATTATTATGCAATAATGATCAATGCTGCAAAAACATTTGGCATTATATGGGAAAAACCCTGGCACGAGAATCATAACAGTCTCCTGCAAAATCACTCATCTTACCTTTAAAAAGCTTTAATTAAATGGGCCATGTCGAGGAAACCACTTATTTGTGAAAAGAAATGTCAATGTGACTGAATAAATATTGCTCCTTTTAAAGACTCGTTAATGTATGAAGTTTGGAGCTGGAAATACTACACACCCGGGACAGGAATTCACACGATGGCATTATTTGTTTATGGCTTTGACCTATTTTACACCTCAGTGATGCTACACAGAATGGCTCTATCTTGCTTGAGGAAACACATCTATGACTAGAAACTGTTTTTCTCCAGTTTTTACTTCCACACTGATGGATTTCTTATCACAAACATAACTGCATTATTTCAACCATCGTCTGTGTGTATAAGTTTCTCCAGTTACTCCTGCAGAAATGTAACCTCATCAAGTAACCCCCGTACACCACTACAGAATTGCTTATAAGTCAATTTTATATTCTGTTCCAGTGTCATTGTTTGGTGAACCAGTTGCTAACTCACTGCTCAAGCATGAGGCTACAGGAACCTTTCCTCATTTCTCCAAAACTTAAGTCATTAAACAACAGAGCAGCTGAGAGTTAAGGGTCTTGCTTATGGACCCAGCTGATGGTTGACATTTGGTGGTGCTGGGATTTGACCTAACAACCTTCTTACTAGTAGCCCAAACCCTTAACCAGTGAAAAACCATGACTTCACACAACAACCTGCATAAACATCCTGCTGTAACCCATTAAAGGAGCCCATTCCCCACGGAATCGCGTGTGTTTTATCTTCCACTATGGCTGAATGTAAAGGTTTCCTAGTGAAACCACCCCAGCTCACTGGCTAAAAATCTCTTATTCACTTGTTCTACATCTTGTTCTAATTGGCTTTTTTATTTGTATTTTTTTACAATAACAGCAATAATAACAAGACCGCATGAAGACGGTCCTGGGTTCGAGTGTGGAGTCTGAATATTCTCCCTCATGCTCGCAAGGGTGTGCTCTGGTTTCCTCCCCCATATAAAGACATGCACATTAGGCTAATTATCTGTTCCAAATTGCCCCTCGGTGTGAAAGTGAGATTCAATTTTATTACCAAAAGATAACACTGTATTTCATCTCTAGTTAATATGTGTGGGAAGTGAACAGACCCCTTTAAGTGATTAGAAATGCCTGTCTTACATCACAGAAGCCAAAAAACACATCAAAACACCATGACTTTAGCAATAACAAAAATCATACTTCACACAGTGCAATTCTGGCACTTTATGAAATTACTACTCTGCTACACCAATGTTTTATAATCGTAAATGATCATGACATTTCTTTGGATGTGACAGAAAAAACAAGAATAATTCGGATAACTGTTCCTTTTACTCCTTAATATGTTCTTTGTGGGGAAAATGCTTTAATCTGTTCAGTCTCTAAACTTGCATTTTATGTTCTTATCCAAAAAACAAACAAACAAACAAAAAACCCCACAATCCCATTAATTAAAAGTTAAAGGAAGTCTCTGGAAGTCTTGAACTCACAATCTTCACTCCCATCAATTCTTAACTGCTGAATCCCCCATTTGCTGAGCATCTAACAAACCCACAGAATGACTTTTCACCTCTCATCACTGACCTGAGCACTTTCTTATGCGGCTTGCTGGGGTCCTTATGATAGGGCACAATGCGAGGTTGGAAATCCTCGTTCCTGTCCCCCCCTCCGTCCGATCTCTTGGGTTCTGCAGCATCATCGCCCTGAAGAAGTCCAAGATGCACTTGATCGCTGCAGACCTCGTCCGCGTCCCCCTGCGTCCACGACACCATAAGCAGACTGAGACTACAACCTAAAGACAAGCCCAGGATAAGAGGCAGGGCTGGCCGGAAAACAGCAAGGAAAGGGGACAGCCGCATGATGGAAAGTGGAGGTTCGGTGTCCTGTAAGAACTCTGGAGCAGTCCGGGTAGCAGGGACAGCTTTCTTCTCCCAGGAACTCAAGTCCCAGTACTGAGAAATGCCTTGTGAATGAGGTAAACCAGGAAACCAGGCTTCTTCTTCTTCTTCTTCTTCTTCTTAAGGGGACATCATTCATTCCTGACTACGATCCATTAAAACCCTGGACAGGATGTCAACTACAGTTTGACATGTTGTAGGGTCAGTGTACATTCTCTTGTTCGGATATCAGTTAGATAACACCTCTGTTAACAGTGTTAAACATACAAAGAGTGGAGTGTTTATAGCTCAAGGTCCATTTTAAACATAAAACCACCTCCGAAAACCCCTCGGTGGATTCCCCAGCTCTGTTCTTCCTGATCTGAAACAGCCACAAACAGAGAAGAGGCGAATACACGTCGCTAATGACAGTTAAATAAAGAAAACCAACCAACAAACAAACAAACAAACAAACAAACAACCCCCTGCCGTCGAGTTTCAGCAGTTATTCAACTGAAACAAACACAGTGTTTACAAGCAATGTTGTTTTTATCCACATTAATAAATCTATTTAAACTATCCAGTCTTTGTTTTTTTATTAAAAGAAGCACTAGTCATGCCCAAACATATTTTAATGTCCAGGGGGGGTTTTATAATCACTTAGATCCGGATTTTTTCTCCGACAGCAGAACCAGCGGCTCCTCTTACCGTTAACTCCGTTAATTAAAAACAAGCGGAGGAATAATTCCCTCTTTCTGTCCCTCTCTCTGTCCCTCTCTCCCTGTCCCTCTCTTGTCTCTCTCCGTCTGTCAGTATCATTAACTAATCTAAAAAATGACATGTATATAAACACATCCAATAAAAATGGACGGGGGTGAATATTCCGAGCCTGAAACGCCGTTACACGACTTACATCACGGGGGAAAAAAAGCACGGACTCAGCGCATACAGTAGTCCCCCAGAAACAAGACCCGAACACAAAGGTTCCGCTCTGATCTGTAACACATGCTGGTTTGTACTTCCAAAGCACTATTTGCTCATTCTCTCACTCATTCGCTGAATCCTACGATTAATCCTACTATTAGGGTTGCTGGGAGGCCGGAGCCTATCTCAGCCGACACCGGGCGAAGGCGGGGTACACCCTGAACAGCTCACCAAACCGTTGCAGGACACACAAACACAACCACTCACACGCACCCCTATGGTCAATTTGGAACAGTTAGTTAGCCTAATGTGCATGTCTTTGGACTGTGGGAGGAAACCGGAGTACCCGGGGGATACCCACGCAAGCACAGCGGAGAACCACTGATCTAGAAATAACTGGATTAAGCACTCAGCCTATCAGCTGTTCCAAAGGATTACAACCATGTCTATTATGTGAACCACTCCATGAGCATGATACTAAGAAAAGTGGTCGAGATGGATATTTTTATAAATACTTGATAACTGAATTATCTTATGTAAAATTTTAAGCTGTAAGAAGTAATTAACTGCTATTACATATAGACTTATATATTTCCGTAAAACAGTGCTCGATACGTCGAAGTAAATAAATCCCCTGATGAGTGGGCAACCACGAAACAGGCTTGTCGGGATGAAATTGTAGTACTGTTATTTTTTCCCACATACAATATATATGTGTATATATATATATATATATATATATATATATATATATATATACATATATATATACACACACACAAAACTTCTCTATATAATAGGCCATTCAGATTACAAATACATGTATAGTACATGTACACAAATTCTCTCTATACAATAGGTATACAGATAATTTCCTAATGGGATTTAATAAGAAAATACATTATTACTGTTTGTATGCATAATCTTAGAGTATCTGAAGTAGAATTTACTACATGTAGAATTTTTACATTTAATTACACATACTGTATATGATACATGTACATTTGTTTCGGTATCCAGATAGTTTAAAATAATAGTATCTAAATATCACATGGATGTTAATCACAATCTAAACTTTTTATATTAACACAGTCACAAAATAATCACAGGTAGTACACGTGTGTATAAATTCTACAAAGATACTTAAAACGCTACTTACACATGGATTGCACAGTTTAATGCTGCACACAAAGGCATAATTAAAGAGTAATAGTACACTATAAAACAATTTTTTAAAAAAAGTTTAAAAGTTTTTTAACCACTACACCACTGTATTATTTGAGATTGTTATAGATGCTGTAGTTATTAGTAAGTTATTATACTCGGTAACTAAATAGCTACAGGAGCCAAACAACCCTGAGAGTAAACCACAGTAGAATTATTACATTTATTTAGTTATTTTTTCATATTTTGTTACTATTTAGTAATTATTGTTGAAGACAAGGGTTTCCTGTTCCATTCCAAGCTTGGGTGATTGTTTCTGTGCATGTCTTCCCATGTCTACACAGGTTTCCTCGGGGTTCTCCAGTTCCTTCCCGCCTCCCAAAGGTAGACTACCTATAGTAAGTTACCTCGAAAGTGTGTGTGTGTGTGTGTGTGTGTGTGTGTGTGTGTGTGTGTGTGTGTGTGTGTAAGGCAATGGACTAGCATTTCATTCAGGGTTTGTCTCCATCTAATAGACTCAGAAATCACCACACCCCTTGATCTTAAATTTTCTGTGTGGAGTTCTACCCGTACACATGGTCTACCTGTGCTTGCATGGCTTTCCTCCAGGCACTCTGGTTTCCTCCTTCAGTCCAAAGAAATGCATTCTAGGTTAATGTAATAACACTCTTATGTGTGAGTGTGAGTGGGAACGGTTGCATGTGTGTCAGCCCTGGGATGGACTGGCGAGCTATTCTGGGTGTACCCTGCCTTCATCCAGAGTCAGTTGAGATAGGCTCCAGTCTCTCCGCGACCCTGGTAGGATTAAATGGTTCAGCATATGTATAGATGAATAGATGAACTTGTACTTTGTATATTTTATATTTTATTTCAGACTAGTGTCATTTCTGCTTTCCTGTGTTCCTGGGTTCTTTTTCTCTTCAACCCTCGCTCAGTGCTTTTTAATTATCCTAGTGTAAAGTGCCTGCGATCTCACCTCTGCTTGCAATTATGACTAATTTCTTAGATTTTCTCAAATAAACACCACACTAATATTATTCATGTACAGCTTACCTCACTTCAGCTTAGAGTCACTGTTTGGTACATATCTACACAATGACATTTTTCATTCAAAAATTCGTCTGCCTCCTGATGAAACCTGCTATCTCCATCATTGGTCAAAATAAAAATATGCATGAATGTAAATCAAGATAACCCTCTGCATCTACTGGAAAAAGCTAGTGGCTCCATCTACCTGTATTGGAGTTAAATTCACTTACACACACACACACACACACACACACACACACACACACACACACAATCACACGCACACACACACACACACACACACACATATATATAATTAGTAGTGTGCAGTGAAGATTATACACCACCACTTTTGCTCATAATAAAAATAAGTAAAAAATTACTTCTCTATATTTTTTTGCTGAAAATGTATTGAACAATGCTATTGTAGGCAATAAGAACCAAAAACAAAAAAATAATTCTGACAAGTATACTGAGGTAAAAGTATGGCTAACAAACGAACAAACAAAAAAAAACCCACTGAAACTACCAGTTTTTCAGAAAAATTGAAAGGTGTCAGGGGCATGGTGGCGCAGTGGTTAGCACGTCCGCTTCACAGCAAGAAGGTCCTGGGTTTGATTCCCAGCTCGGGCGTTTCTGTGTGGAGTTTGAATGTTCTCCCTGTGCTTGTGTGGGTTTCCTCCGGGTACTCTGGTTTCCTCCCACAGTCCAAAAACAGTATTACCCCTAGGTGTGAGTGTGAGTGCGAATGGTTGTGTGACTGTTGGCCCTGCGATGGCCTGGCGAGCAGTCCAGGGTGTACCCCGCCCTCGCCCAGAGTCGGCTGAGACGGGGGCCAGCCTCCCTGCGACCCTAATTAGGATTAAGCGGTTCTGAAAATGAATGAATGAAAGGTGTCACAAATTTTATGTTTTTTTTACTTCTGCATAGCATGAATGAACTTCCAACCAAATGAAATGGTTTAGCGAGTGAAGAAATTAAAAATATGTGAACATTATGCCTGAAAGGTTAAATGCTGTAATCAATGTAAAGAGAATCCACACAGAATATTGACTTTTATTTCTCAAAAAAGAGATTGTTATTTTTGTTATTACTATATACTATATAAATATATACTATATATTGTTGTTTGTTTACTTATTCTCATCAGTATGATCAGATATTACATTAAATAAATACTTGAATAGTACTTGGTTTCTAATTTATCTTCATTTTGTTAAGTTGTGTACTGTATTTTTTTGGAATAAAAGAATTAAATTTAGGACACCTTTTTAGTTTATTAGCCATACTTTTACCTCAATATATTGTTGAAATTATTTTTTGGTTCTCATTGCTTACAATAGTATTGTTCAATACATATTCAACAAATAATTATAGAGAAGTCATTTTTTACTTCTTTATATTAGCAACCCTTTTACACAAAAGTGGTGGTGTATAATCTTCACTGCACACTACTGTATATATAAAGAGTCTGAGTTCAAAAACAGATAAGTCCACCCTTAAAAAAACATTTTTCCAGTAGCTTTAAAATAAAGCTAAAGTGTGACATAGCTTCATAGACTTGATTGATCATGTTCTAACAATCAATGAGTGATCCACAGACTAAAGTATATCTACAGTATATTTCATTAAATGGTTATAATATAATCCTGTGCCTTGTTTTTAACTCATCTCGTAACTGAATATATCCCATACTACATTGAATATTTTGATATTTTGATCACAGTTAAAGCACCCTCACCCACTTGCCATTTGCAAGGCTGAACTTCATTCATTTTTACATCCATTCATTTGCCAAATGTGGAGGAAAGGCCGGAGCCTATCTCAACCAACTCATGGAGAAGGCGTGGTACACCCTGAACAGCTCGTCAGTCCATCCCAGGGCCAACACACGCACAACTATTCACACTTACACTCACACCTAGGGGCAATTTGGAACAGCCAATTAGCCTAATGTCCATGTCTTTGGATTGTGGGAGGAAACCAGAGTGCCTTAATGAAACCCACACAAGCACAAGAAGAGCATTCAAACTCCACACAGAAACACCCTTGCTGAGCCCGGGACTCAAACCCAGGGCCTTCTTGCTGCGAATCAGACATGCTAACGACTACAAGGCTGACGTTCATTCATTCATCAATTTGCCCAAGCGCTTGATCCTACTACGGAGGTGGGGTACCCCCTGAACAACTCGTCAGTCCATCGCAGGTGCGAAACGCGAAGTTTACAGCCCTAAAAAGTATGATGGGTCGGCACATACAAGCACCGCAAACATACTACCATGTCAATGTTACTGCTGTATTATAAAGCTCCACCACCTAATGTTAGTGGTCCTGTGATGGTCCCTCTGCTCAAACCATGCATGGATGGTGATCAGCAGTAGACCGGTGTCCCATGCAGTGTCCAGTTTAAAACAAGTCGGTAGATTCAAGGTGGGTATATCCAAAAGGGTATAATATTATCTTTAAAACACTTGATGATTATGGAGGTATGACTTATGGTGACATGTAAGTTTGAGATCCATGTAGAGCTGACATGTGCCCCTCCCTCCCTGAGAGAGAGAGAGAGAGAGAGAGAGAGAGAGAGAGAGAGAGAGAGAGCTCTGGTCCTAATACAACCTGCTGACTGTCTGCTCGTGTGGATCCCAGCTGCACTCTCTAGCTAAGGCAAGTCTCAAATACAGCCTAAGACACTTTATTAACAACCTATTACTTCACCTGGATCTTTATTCATTCCTTATGTAACATTACATTACCGATTTTCGAGCTGACACCATTTCTCCCCCTCGGGAATGTAATTTAAACAGCTTGATTCATTCTCTGTTTGAGAGTTTTCTTGCTGTTACCCAGTTGTACAGGATTTAACGGACAAAATGTATGTTTGGTACAAAAGTGCTGCTTTTACTAGCTATTTTTAAAATAACTTTAGTTATGAATTAAAGCATATACATCCAGAGAATGGAGGTAGCGGCTATGGGAAGCATTAGCTTGTTAGCATGTCGGTTTGCTAACACGCCGGTTATTGATAAGGTGTATGTCGATTTAAATAAATGTCACGCCGTAATATCGTCTGTATGGTTTGCAAAAAGAGTGTCGAATACAGCAGTCCAGACATGTTGTGAAAAAAATTTGCTAGCACTAATGATAACTGGTGAGTAGGAACTGGCTAGCTAGCGTTAGCTTAGCTCGACTTAGCCGGGCCTGGTTCCATGCTGCACTTGGCACATGGCAGTGTAAATGCACAGCACGTTAAAACAAGTGCCTGTGTCCCAAATAGTGCCATGCTCCCTGTTCCCTACGGACTTCCAAGTACATTATGGGTATTCTGTACACTTTAGTTGGACACTCGTCCCAACAAGTGCATTGTGGGATATCTTAAGTTGTTCAGGGTTGTGCAACAGTTCACATTGCATATCCATCCATATTTTCTTTTTCTTCTTCTTCTTCTTCTTTTTTTTTGTTTTTAATTAAATTTTTTTTTTTTTACAATTTCTTTTCTTTTGAAGTCTATTTTGGTTGCCCTAAAAATTGCAATTTTATGCCAAAAATAATGACCACTGTTCCACAAAGCTGTCTTTTTCTTTCCACAGATAACCAAAGCATGTATTTCCAAGTAGGTATGGTACTAGGCAAACACCATGCAACGTTTCATTTTCAAAATACAGTGTTTCGGACGGACTTGAAGGGCAAGCACATTTGATGTTTGATTGAAATCTCATTATTTTGTTCACCCTCTTAGTTCAAAGTGGTGGGGCCGGTGGCGTAGCGGTTAGGGTGCCTGGCTCACGATCAAGAGATCATGGGTTCGAATCCCTGTTGGACCCCCACTGAGCTAGGACCCCTGGGTGAGGTCTTAACCACAAGGGTGCCTCTGTCCACCCAGCAGTATAAATGGGTACCAGTAAAAATACTGGGAAGGTAACCTGCGATGGATGGACTAGCGTCCCATTCAGGAGGAGTTGAACTCCTAGTCGCCTCACACTACAGAAACTGGAGATAAGCACTGGCCTGATGAGCCACTATGCTTGGGTGTAAAAGCCCAACAGGCAAAGTGCACTGAGTTAAGGAAAAATTGTCAGGTGTTAAACTCCTCTAACTCCTTTTAAAAAGTGCATTGTGTCTATTTCGGAATCTTAAATAGAAGGTTATTGGATTTGATGCCCAGCATTGTGAACACGCTCGATAGTGAATATGGTGCTGTTTCTGAAACAGCGTTTGTTCCGTATCAGTTTAATTCAATCCAGTTGTATTTCTATGACATTTTTTTTACAGTTGACATTGTTGCAAATCAGCTTTATATAGCAAAAACAAATTTGGTTATGATTTTAAATGTTTCTCTATAAACCATATACATCTCTAATGCAAACCTGGCGATGGTGGCAAGGAACAACTCCCTCAGTCAGCATGAGTAAGAAACCTTGAGAGGAACCAGACTCAAAAGGGAAATCCATTCTAATTTAGGTGAAACCAGATAAAAATACAAACCATGAAGCAGAAACTTCACTATAGTTTAACGTGAAGTCTAGATTATTATCGTATAACTGTAATGGGTAATTGTAGTCCTACATCATTTTAGTAAAAATTTATATCACCATCAGTGGATATGTTATGTTCACAGTTTCTAATTGTACATTTAGGTCCATCATCAGCAGGGGCAAGGGGCTTCAAAGATAGGAACTCCAACCAGTAGTAGTATATCAGAATGGATCACAGGATTCAGAGAGCAGAATGATCAGGTTCACTGGTATCTAAGAAGTAGCATGTGTACCTCAAAAACCAGTGGGAGAGAGAGAGAGAGAGAGTGGTTGTTAGGTATGCTAATAACAGTGTAATAGTTAAAGAAGAGCATTTATTAGGGGCGGAGTGCAAGCAGGGACTCCAGCATGGCTGACTATGCCTGCATAACTAAAAACAGAGAACCAGAAGAAGGACAGACATGAGGGCAGCCTGTGATATAAGACAATCAGCTACTCCACTGACATTATCATTACAGAAGAGACAAGTATCATCTTAGTCAGCAATGAGTTATAATTTGTACATATGCATGTGTACTAAATTGGTAACTAGGACAGTGACTGACTTTTCCACTAATCAGCATCTTTAGGAATCATGTGGTGAGATATGGCAGCATCTTAAATAGTACATCATCTGAATAGGATCCAAGTTGTCCTTGCACTTTCCATGGCTCGCTGTGATGTGGCTTCAGACTGAATTTGTGGTGGATTCTTGCTAATTTGCTTACTAACCACATAGCAGGCTTTCTCCAACATTTAAAAAACAACTTGCATACAGTTGTACAAACACTTTTGAAATGTATTATTAGTTCTTTATTTAATACGCATGGACAACCCCTGTATTTGCCCAAATGTGTGGGCAGAGAAATGACTCACTCTAGTAATATAACTTTCTATGTAATGTTCATTCAGTCAGCTTTTTTTCTGCATTTCTCTGTGAGGATCACACTATAGTGTCTAGCTGAGAAGGTCAGTCTGGAATTCTCTATCCCCAGTCATGGATACCAGCTCCTCCTGGGGATCCTCAGATCCTGGGGGATTCCCAGATGATCCCAAGCATACTGCGGGATAGAATCTCTTTCAGATGTCCTGAGTTTGCCACATTGGGCAGGCACAAAACTCTAGCAGATGCCAACTACTGTAATTGGCTCATCTCAAATCTCAATTGGCTCAACTCATCAGAAGGAGGGACTTTACTCTGTGGATCTCCCTTTGTGCCAAACTCCTCACCATTCCACACAAGAACCTCATTTCCACTCCAAGTACCCGTGACCCATTATTCTTTCATTAATAGTCTACAGTCAGTACTTACAGCTTGTTGTCATAGATGTAGATTTGACTAGCCATGGACCTCCTGCGTTACAGACCACTACTATATCAAATTAGTCTCAGGACAATGTGAGGGGCAGCATTACTACAGACTTTATGCCATCTTTCTGGATATCTGACTTCCTGCAGGTTTTATCTCCAACCAAAATCTAGCACACCTCTTTTAGCTGATCAAGAACTTCTAAAGGCAATAATCAGATGCTTATGTTGAAGTTTCCATGAACAGCTCACCTATTCACTGCAGGGTCAACACAGACACAAACTACCATTCACACTATTATTCATGCCTTAGTTTGTAGTGAGTTTTAATTGAAATTTGTGTTGTTGATAACAGCCAACCTTCTTTGTCCCTATCTCCTTGTCCCTACTGGCTGACTCGCAGAATGACATTTTGTTAATTTTTGTAAACTAGCTACCTGCAGGAGATGATAATCAGGACCAACACTATTTTGATTTTAAATAGGGGACATGCAATTCAGTCCTAAAGAGTGCAAAGGAAGTATTATGTAAATGCGACGTAACAGGCACATCCTGTATCCATAGTAACATAACTGACAGGTGTGTATCTACTTTTACAAATCTAATGTAACGAACATATATCTGTTGTGATGGCGTGATGAAGTCACAGTTGGTTACATTAGCTAAATAAATGTGAAGAGAACCCTGAAGTTGTTGTTGAACGGACTACTCTGGAACTTGGACAAACGAAAACATTTCACCAAAAATACTGCTGTCAACCCAAGACTCTACACATCGCGAATCGCCTCCGACCTTCGCCTGTCGTCTCCTGCCTTCACCACAACTGGCCTACTACGATTGCCTCTCTCCCAATTAGGACCTTAGTTTAGCTAGGTTACTTAATCTACTTTTAATTGCTACATTCACTTCCTTTGTCTGACTTGGATTGTTGTGTACACTTCTGGAACTTGCACTTCAGAGAACATCTGCCCAGAAGGCCAGCGTGATGATAAGCATAATGAGGAGTGTATAAATGTTAATGGACACCTGACCATCACACCTATGGGAGCATTTTGAACATTTTAGGTCTAATTCCCCTTTGCTGTTAATAACCAGGCGACATGGTGGCATAGCGGTTAGCACATCAACCTTACAGCAAGAAGGTCCTGGGTTCAAGTCCTGGCCTCAATGATGGAGTTTGCATGTTCTTCCTGTCCTCCATGTACCCCGGTTTTCTCCCACAGTAGAAAGACATGCAGATTAGTTTAATTGGTTGTTCTTAGTCCCTAGTGAATGTGAGCGTAAATGGTTGTGTGTGTGTTTGTTGGCCCTGTGATGGTCTGGCGAGCTGTTTAGGGTGTACCCTGCCTTTGCCTTGAGTCGGCTGAGAAAGGATTAAGTGGATCAGCAAATGAATGAATAAATGATTGTTAGAACAACCTTCACTCTTCTGGAAAGGCTTTCCACTGGATTAAAGCATAGATGTGGGGATTTGTGCTCATTCATCCACAAGTGCATTAGTGAGGTCAGGCAGTGATGTTGGATCAGGAGGACTGGGGGTGCTGATGGTCTTCCAAGTCATCTCAGAGTTATTCAGTGGGGTTGAGGTCAAATCTTTATGGAGGCCACTTGAGTTTCTTCACTCAAACTTTGGTACATCATGTCTTCATGGAGCTTGCTTTGTGCACAGGGGCATTGTGCTTAGAACATGGTTATGCCCTTTAGTTCCAGTGAAGGGGAAATTGAAGACATTCTGTACAAGTGTCTGCTTTAAACCCATCACATAAAGTATGATGATCAGATGTCCACAAACCTTTGGCCTTATAGTGTGTGACAGTTTATCGGTTGCTTCACTGGAAATGGTTATTGTCATCATAGAATAAAATAACATATGTCATTGACATGCCATGATTCTGTGCAGCCCACAGAGCTCTAAAGTCATGCCCTCAGACCTTGCCAAGAAGAAGGCTGCCAAGAAGAAAGAAGCAGCCAAAGCTCGTCAGCGGGTCAAAAAACACGAGGAGGTCGAGCAGCCAGTGGAAAATGGAGCGGATCCAAATGGGGAGACAAATGGAGGTGTGTTCATTTAAATTGCACTGAACTACATGAAAGTAATTTTAATACAATAGACCAGTGATGCCTAACCCTGTTCCTGAAAATCTCCATTTCAAAGTTCTAAGTCAGGTTGGCATGATTATGGCTGGAGAAAAAGTCTTGAGGGAGGATGATCTGCAGGAACAGGGCTGGGCATCGCGGCCATAGAGTGTGCATAAATGAACTATGTTTCTATAGTGAAACTTGTACAGGGCACCCCAGGGTGATTGGGTGTATACCCCAGGGTATATTCACAAAATATAAAACAAATAAAGACAACATATTTTAAGTTGTGTTTTTTCTTGTATAAACTCTTCAGCTGTGTTCCTGTGTTTCAGATGTTTCTTCCTTGGCTAAAGAGCTAGATGAGTTTGAACTAAGGAAGATCGAGGCCCGGGCAGTTACAGGTGTCTTGGCATCGCACCCTAACAGTACAGATGTTCACATCAGCAGTCTTTCACTGACATTCCATGGGCAGGAGCTGCTGAGTGACACAAGCCTGGAACTGAACTCAGGCAGACGCTATGGTCTCATTGGCCTTAATGGCACAGGTGAGGATTATAAGGTAGTCTTTTAAGAAATTACAAACATATGGTGCTAATACTTAAACCACGGTTTGATGGTATTAATGCTAATGCTGACGACTCTGATGCTTTAGTATGACTGGTGTAAGAAAAGCTTTTTTTTTCTTTTGGAAAAACCATCATTTGAGCAGATGGCTGTGTAGAAAAGACAAGATAATCTTTTTCCCCCTCATATTCCTTACAACAGGTAAATCTATGCTCCTGTCTGCTATTGGCCACCGAGAGGTTCCTATCCCAGAGCACATAGACATTTATCATCTGACACGTGAAATGGCTCCCAGTGAGAAGACAGCAATACAGTGTGTGATGGAGGTGGATGATGAGAGGATAAAGCTGGAGAAGGAGGCAGAAAGACTGGCACATGAGGACTGTGAGTCATACTATACAACGGACAGAAACAAAGATGAAACACTATATTGACCAATATGCTGTCCTATAAAGAGTACCGGTACATACACATACATTATAATCATTTTATTGACCTTTTGGAATAAAATAATGGGCAGCACGGTGGCGTAGTGGTTAGCACGTCCGCCTCACAGCAAGAAGGTCCTGGGTTCGATTCCCAGCTCGGGCGTTTCT
>JAOUQZ010000041.1:22459463-22471607 GCA_028564935.1 Neosilurus hyrtlii | reverse complement strand
TGAGATGGGCGCCAGCCTCCCCGCGACCCTAATTAGGAATAAGCAGTTCAGAAGATGAATGAATGAATGAATGAATAAAATAATAGCCATTAGTAAACAAATACATTGATTAAATATAAATTTCAGCCTGACACTGGCCACATCATACTGCCATACAATGAAGCGAAACGCTAATCTATGACTCACACAGACTTGAGACTCGGGCATTTCTGTGTGGAGATAGTGGTGGATATATATGTTTGCAGTTTCTCCCCATGCTTGTGTGGGTTTCCTGTGGGATGTAAGTGTGAATGATTGTGCATGTATTGGCTCTGCAATGGTCGGACAAGCTGTTCAGGGTGTACCCCGCCTTTTCCTCATGTTGGCTGAGATAGGCTTCATCTTCCAGTGACCCTAGTAGGATTAAACAGTTTGGCGAGTGAGTGAGGCAGTGAGCCTAACCTTGCATTTGTCCTTAGATACCATCTTTGTTCTTACCATCCTCATCCTCCTTTATCTTACTGCGGCTTTTGATACCATATGTCACACCACTCTTCTTAATAGACTAGCCTCCATTGGTATTATGCATACTCTATTAGACTGGTTCAAATCTAACATCTCAGGCCGCACTCAGTTCATTAAACTTAAATCTTTCACATCCAATCCTTCCTCTGTTATTACAGATGTGCCCCAGGGCTCTGTCCTGGGGCCCCTTCTCTTCATTATTTATCTTCTTCCCCTTGGCATTATTTTCCGTAAATACAAAATCCATTTCCACTGCTACACGGATGACACCCAGCTCTACCTCACCAGTAAGCCCACTTCCACTCTCCCACCTCCTTCCCTCTCTGACTGCATCGCAGAAATAAAGACCTGGTTCTTACTCAACTTTGTTAAATTAAACAATGTCAAAACGGAGGTTCTCATCGGCACTAAATCTACACTATCCAAAACTGACAATTTTTCTCTCCTAATTGACAACTCCTCCATCTACACCCCAATTATTATTATTATTATTATTATTATTATTATTATTATTAGATAATAATAGGAATGGTAAGATATATACCAGTAAATTTTGTCAGTGTGGTGGTTATACCAACAGAACATGAGCATATTGTTCTTGTTTACATGTAGCAGAGTGTGAGAAGCTGATGGAGATCTATGAGCGCTTGGAAGAGCTGGATGCGGACAAAGCCGAGGTTCGAGCTTCACGCATTCTGTTTGGTCTGGGCTTTACTCCAGCTATGCAGAACAAAAAGCTTAAAGACTTCAGCGGCGGTTGGAGAATGCGTGTCTCGTTAGCCAGGTACACTGTCTGCAGGGTGGACAGTCTCTTATACAGGGTGGACAGTCTTCTGTCTTATACAAGTATATAATAGTAATAATATTCAGTGTTATTTCCTTTCATTTTTTTCTCCACTTTTCATATTTTCAGAGCTCTGTTCATTAAACCTTTCATGCTGTTACTGGATGAACCCACTAACCACCTTGACCTGGATGCCTGCGTGTGGCTGGAGGAGGAACTCAAATCGTACGTCGTTCAGTCTTAAAGCTGTTTTGATCCATTGACAAGATGTTGGAATAGGGGCATGACTCTACTTATATGTTATATATTATACTGGAACGGCATGATATGATTGCTCACCTGATCAGTCCTTGTCATGGTTAAAATATGTAGCTATAAACTATAAACATCTAATTTTAGTTTGTTCTTCATGTGATTCCTTTAGTTTTTACTAAAATTGGAAATTAGTGTGCAAACACACCCTTACGGAGCTGTTTTTCTCATGTATAGTATAAAATACTGTAGTGCTTATTAACTCGGATCAGTTGACCTGACCAGTCTATGTCATGGTTAAAATATGTAAATATGAACTACAAAAATCTTGTTTTAGTTTATCATTATTTTTCCACTGTACTACCAAAACTCTGAAAACGGTTTCAAGAGATGCTGTAGTTCTTAGGCTCTGCACCTGCCTGCACCAGGAGCTCACCTGCATCTGTCCTGACTTAAAAAATGAATAAAACATGGAAATCTAATTTTAGTGTTTGCTTCTGTGCTGGTGCTCCCATGTAATATTTACTAAAACTATTATTTGCCTTATGCTCAGGGGCTGTCACTGAACTGAATAGTCTGCTCGATGCTGGTGTATAATTGTTTATTGTAGCTAATTCTTAAATGCCAGCAGCATGCACATGCAGCCGAATTTTCAGCACTTTAATATAGATGGGACTGTCTTTTTTTTATTTCCAGGTTTAAGCGAATTCTTGTACTCATCTCACACTCCCAAGACTTCCTGAATGGTGTTTGCACCAACATCATACATCTACACCACAGGAAACTCAAATACTACACCGTAAGTTGGTTTTATTCACTTTATAAAGAAGAGATGAATAAAAGGGTCAAGGCTGCAGCAGCTTTGTGTTCCTAGAAATTTTAACATCAACGATGATCAGTTTTAACATCTAATCCATCTGATCAAGGATAACTCAATTAGCCAGCACCAGAGATGGGTTTGTGAGATTATTTTTGGAGGTGTGTGGGAGTTCACATTGTTACCACCACATTGAATAAAATAAAAAAAAGGAAAATTGAGGACTGTAGCTTACGGAAGGCTAATACAGAATACAGAATCCATTTTCATACCAGTGTTACTCAGGGAATCTCCATAATTTGTAGTTTAAATTGAATGCCTTATATTGGTTTATTCCTGTGTACCTTCTTGTGATTTATTGTTAAAATCTGAGCTGTGATATTTTGAGGTCACATTTCTTTGGGGGCTTTCACACATATTGCATGCAGTCTGTTTGAATCAAACCCTGATTGCCCCCCCCCCCCCCCTACCCACACTTAAATTACTTTGCGAACAGCTTTCAAGTGAAACTCCAGTGCAGTTTGATTACAGTGAGAAAGCAATTTAAATCTGAAATGACCAGACCGCAGGAGCCAATTTAACATAAAAGAAAAACCAAAAACCTGCCCTCATCATTTTTCTACCATCTGATTTCCATTCAAGGGCAATTACGACCAATATGTGAAGACCAGAGAGGAGCTTGAGGAGAACCAGATGAAACGCTACAACTGGGAGCAGGACCAGATAGCACACATGAAGGTAAAATATCACTGTGCTATGCATATGCTATGAGCAGCTCATGAGCACTCTCAGTGTTGTTATGGTTCCAAAACAAGATATATACCTTTCACCAGATTTGAGAATAACCTTTCTCACTCACTCATTTGCCGAACTGCTTAATCCCACTTGAGTCATGGGAAGGCTGAAGCCTGTCTCAGCCGACACTGGGCTAAGGAGGGTTACAGCTTGCCGAGAGGGCTGTTAGTTATATTCAGTGAGATATACATATATATGTTTTTTGTAAGGCCATTTGTTCCTTTAGCAGTCCGGTAAAGTCGCGTTTGTTGGAACTGCCTCATACTTTAGTTCTTCCCGATATATATTTTGTTGCTCATCATGGAATTATCCTCGAATTAAACATCTGGTAGTAGCGGAAGCACAACCTAAGTATCTAGTGGCACTTCCAGCTTGCCCCACACTGTGTACAGTGCACTCCCTCTGGACATCAGCATTAGGCCATGCCAAAGACTGAAGGCCTGTTCCTCACAGGAAACTGATAAAGTCATGTTTGCTGAGAAAATCTGTCTAATTCTTGAAAATTTTACCTTCAAACACTTTAATTCCAGATGTTGTTCCTTTGGAATCAGTCTTAAATTGAAATTAGAAGGGCCTGATAGAGCATTTAGCTTAGAATGAATCACTGTTTCAATTTTATTTCCAGGTCACGGGTTATGAACTGATAGACAGTGAGTGTGCACAGTTGCTAATATTTGGTGAACTAGGATAGAGTATGTTATGACTCGACCAACATTAAATTACCAGCTTGTTCCATTTGTTTCCAAGTTGGCATTAATCTTATTTTGCAGTGAAACCTCTTATTTGGTGAAATATTCCTCTCCCATTAAACTTCTCTCAATGTGTCTTCTGTTTTTTTTATTCCGTATTCATGTAACTAGGAGCACATTTACTTAAATTATATTGTATAGTACTTCTTCTCCTCTGTCCACACTGATGTATGCCTTTCTGTCCCTATTTCTCATTGTAGAACTATATTGCTCGATTTGGGCACGGGTCAGCTAAACTGGCTCGCCAGGCTCAGAGCAAAGAAAAGACACTGCAGAAGATGGTGGCCTCAGGCCTGACCTCACGTGTAGTTACAGATAAGGTTGAGCTCACACACGCTCGCACGCACACACTTACACAACTATTCACACGCACACCTAGGGGCACAATTTGGAACAGGCAATTAGCCTAATGTGCATGTCTTTGGAGTGTGGGAGGAAACCGTAGCACCTGGAGGAAACCCACGCAAGCACAAGGAGAACAAACTCCACACAGAAACGCCTGAGCCCACGTTTTGAACCCAGGACCTTCTTGTTTTCAGGTGGAAGTGCTAACCACTACGCCACTGTGCAGCCTGATTTGCATGCATGTCAGAGAAATTCCCATTTCAGAGCTAAAAAGCTGTATTGTCCAGTGTTTTAGCTCAGTACTCAACTCAACAAGCACCTTAGCCATATCGTCATAATATCATATTACCATAGTTTCTAAATTTGTAAACATTTCCACTGTCAAAATAAACTTATATAAATGTACTTTGCTGTCTAATTCACTTTAATATATATTATTATGGGAACGTTGCAATCTAATTGGTTAGTTATCTCGAGATTAAAAATCATTATTCCGTAATGCTTGAATCAAAATGACAGACACATGCTGGCAAAAAAACATTGGGACCCTAAGATTGATTCCGTTTAGTAAAAACATTTGGTACCCTAACTGACCAAATGTTTTTTGGTCAGGATTGGTTTTGCACATTGCTTCTCGTACACTGTACATCCATACCTAAAGACTTGATCATAAATCAGAAACCAGTCATCCTCAACATCAATCAGAGCCAAAAGCAATGCACATCCACCTTCTCCTTGTTCTCCAACATAGCAAGTGTACAGTTTATTGCACTGATCCGTTATATCTATATGTACTGAACTTAATCAACCATCAACCCAGAGCTTCTCTTCTTTCATCCTACAGACTCTGTCATTTTATTTTCCTCCCTGTGGGAAGATTCCGCCTCCAGTCATCATGGTGCAAAATGTCAGTTTCAGATATTCTGATGAGACGGTAAGTGTGAAGTCCACTGTGATAGAAAGTGATTAGGCAGGAGACCGTACACTAAAGCCAGGACTCAAGGCAAATAGAAATCATGAGATGATACTGACACAAATAATACAGTGTGGTACTAAATAAGCATAATAAGTTTATTTTGTAATGGCAGCAAATTAATCCGCTTCAGTTTGATGTTTTATTGTAAGTAAATAAATGAGGATACACGCATATATGTACATATACACATGCTCCTATACACACACACACACACACACATAACAAAATAGAAATAGAAAAAAAGAAATAAAACAAATAAACAAAAAAGACAACGTAGTGACCGTGCCAGCATGCAAAACGTGGAACAAGTGGCGAGCAAAACCGTGTAAATGCAAAACCGTGTAAATGTTACCACACCTCCACAGAGGCCAGAGGCAGACCAGGACCAGACTGAACATCTATTCTTAAAGTGTGGCCATGAAATCTGCATGGCAAAATTATTTGTTTAGGCATTGGTCCTCTTTTGTTTTATTCACGTGCATTTTCTGACAACACTTAACAGTGACACGCTAGCATGCAATCATTCTTGAGTCATGAATGACTAGCTGTGGCTCCTGAGTGGTGCATCGACAAGGTGCATGGCTATCAACCTGGAGATTGCAAGTTCGAATCCGGATTGATGCCACAGCCAACGCACTCATTCGTACGTGGGGGCAGATATCGCTTTCCCTTCGAGTGTGTTAGGCCACTACCAAATACGCATGCGCAACAGTTCGAAAAGAGGCGGGTGGCAGCATTGAATGTCACGGAGGGGGCATGTGCATGCTAACACCCCTCCCTGATCGGTGGTGGTCATGTGATAGGGAAGGCAAAAGTTGATGGATGGGAATTGGATACGACAAAAAAAATTAGGGGAGAAAAATGGGGGGAAATTAAAATAAAAAAATTAAAAATGAATGACTAGCTGTTTACTTAAAATAGGCTGTCACCACCTAGTGGAAGAATAATGAATTAGGTTTCATGTTAATAGTTGATGGAAGAATGTACGGTAATCATATTCTTGAAAAGCTCTTGTGGGCCACATAGCAGGGGCCGCATTTGGCCTGCAGGCCTTGAGATTTATTTTTAATTGTAATAAATGTATTTCACTGCAACATTATTCAGAGTGAAAGATTGTTTCAGAGTAGGTTGTGCCTTAAACAATGACGCTTGTCCCCAAACACCAGGTGTAGCAGTGGTTGTGACCTATTGTAAAAAAAAAACTACAATATATACTAAATAATTCAAATATAAAGATTTAGCAACTGCTTCAAGGTGGAGATGCTGATAGATATCTCTATTAATAGGTGTCCTAGGCTGGTGTTATAAGAGTAGTGCGGCTCCTGTAAGGACTGAATCAAAGTCAGCCCTGGAGGAAGTCAATAAATAAATATCCCCTGGATTTTCTGAATTCGGTCTGAAGCGCAAGAAGGAAAGGTTAATATTGCGTTTTCTTTACACCGCCTTCCTTTTCACAGCTGGTTTCTGCGTTCATCTGTATCACCTATCTTGTTAATTCAATTATCTGTGTAACAATTTCATGTTCTGTGTTTGCTGCTAATGTTAAGTGTTGTTTTGCTCAATGAAAGCTTGCCCGCATACCCGTGTTGGAATGTTTGTTTTTTATTATTCTATCAGAGTCTGAACGGCGGTCTAGCAGCCTGTATTTGTTTTGGTTTCAGTTTCGTTATTGCGCAAGCTATACTAAACAGCCTATAATACGTGAGCTATACACAAGAGTCAATCAGCATCAAGTCAGTGTCAGGGTACTGACAAAGGACAGTCATCGATGTCATGATCCATGCCTATGGGCTCCACTTAGGAGTGATGTATAAATTGCAACTGTTTTGATGCTCAAAGGGTAAATTTGCATGAAAATACAAATGATAAGGACTTCCTCACTGAAATGTGCCTTGAGTTAATCCTTGAGTGTGACCAATGTAATATGTTTCCTTTTTTAAAGCCATATATTTATAAAAGCCTTGAGTTTGGCATTGACCTGGATACACGGGTGGCTCTAGTGGGTCCTAATGGAGCAGGAAAGTCCACGCTACTGAAACTTCTAATGGGAGAGGTCAGATGATTTATTCAACTCTGAAGTTCAGTGTACTTTAAACCTCAAAAATTCTTACCTGTTTTTTATTTGTTTGTGTGTGGGGGGGATTTTCTTGCTTTATTAGCTTCTCCCGACTGATGGTATGATCAGGAAACACTCGCATGTGAAGATCGGCAGATATCACCAGGTGAGTCATATTCTTAATATATGAAAGTGTCCTTTCACGGTGCCAGAATACCACACATGTTATTAAGCACTGAAATGAGGTACAGTGTAATCAGTGCAATCGCTCACCCCCTGTCACTCAGCATTCACCAGCCAATCATGGGCATTTGTGATCTCATTCTCACAAAGGGCCATATAGCTTTTTTTCTCTAGGTGTGTTAGGCTGCCCTTAACTGCACATGTACAGCAGTTCTTAATCATGCGGGTTTCAGCATCGTGTGTCATGTAGGGGGCATGATCATGCTTACGCCTCTCTCTGGTTGGTGGTGGTCATATGTGATAGGGAGGCAATATTTGACAGGAATTGGATATGACTAAATTAGGAGAGAGAAAAAAAGTTAAATTTTTTTAACCCAATTGTTCAGTTTCTGAGATATCATGTCATGTGTTATAGCATCTTACTGAACAGCTGGAGTTGGACCTGTCTCCTCTAGAGTACATGATGAAGTGTTACCCAGAGATCAAAGAGAAAGAGGAGATGAGAAAGATCATCGGACGCTACGGACTGACGGGTAAACAGCAGGTGTGTGAAGGAAACACTTCAGTTCAATACAGCTCTGTAATACTCTTCATCAATATTTTAAAATTTAGGAATACTGTATTTAATGAATAAAAAATTGTGAAATTTCTTTTCAGGTGAGTCCCATTCGGAATTTGTCAGATGGTCAGAAGTGTCGAGTGTGCTTTGCCTGGCTTGCCTGGCAGAACCCCCACATGCTGTTCCTGGACGAACCTACCAATCACCTGGACATCGAGACCATCGATGCACTGGCTGAAGCCGTCAACGAGTTTGAGGGAGGGATGATGCTGGTCAGCCACGACTTCAGACTCATCCAGCAGGTAAATTACTGATGAACACAAAGAACTCAATGCTTATAGTTCTGCTGTCAAACTGTAGAAATGACTGCGGTCCTGTTTGATTCCAGGTGGCCCAAGAAATTTGGGTGTGTGAGAATCGGACCATCACCAAATGGATTGGAGACATTTTGGCATACAAGGAGCACTTAAAGTCAAAAATTGATAAACAGACACATGACGTTTGAAGATCCAGAGTTGGGACTCGTTCCTTTGCATCGTGGATAGATTACTATGCCCTGATCATCTTCCTGTAATGCATGTGATCTAAGAACATTTCCCACGGTCTTTTGCCCAAATTTCAGCGTGGATTGTTAACCGCATTCCAGTGTTTCAACATTTAAATAGAGCACATAAGTTCTCTACTGTTTGCAAAGAACTTTGTACAATCATAGTCTGGGTATCAACTGTCACTTTTTTTTTTATTTAGTATTATAAATGCAATAGGGTGGCATAGTGGCATAGCGGATAACATGGCTGCCTCACAGCAAGAAGTTAATGGGTTTGAGTCCCGGGCTCTGAGAGGGCGTTTCTATGTGGAGTTTGCATGTTGTTCCTAAACTTGGGTTCCCCCCAGATAATAATCTGGTTTTTAAGCTGCTCCAAACTGCCCCGGATGTGAGTGTGAATGCTTGTGTGTGTGTTGACCCTGCGATGGACTGGCGAATTGGTGTACTCTTCCTTGGCCTAGAGTTGGATGTTATTGGCTTCAGCCTTCCCACGATCCCAGTAGGATCACGCAGTTTGGTAAATAAATGAATAATAAATGCAATAATGTTGAATAAATTAAAGTTTAACAAAAAAGTTTACTAGGAGTTGTATAATTACTTCTTTCAAAACCAATCACACAAAAACACATTTATGAGGAAGTAAAATGAGTTTTTAACAGATCACAAAATGCAAATTAATAGGTTCAGTCTGGGGCAATGAGATACCAAAGGTCAGCAAGAAGCCAAGGAAAAGATTGGTAGACAGTAAAGCAAAAGCAAACTAGGGAAATTCTTTTTCAAAAAGACTTCCCCTTCCCTTTCAAATTCACTTCCATCCAGAGTTAGCTTCATTTTTCAACGGCATCTTGAATTGATGACAGGAAAATCGAACCACTGCATAAAATCTCCAGCACATCCCAAAGATTTTTAATAGAGTTAAGGTCAGGACTCCAGTTCATGTGTGAAAATGATTCCTCATGATTTCTGAATCACTCTTTTACTAGCTGAGCCACAGTTTTATATTTCTGCCATCGGGGAAGGAAACAAAATCCATTGAAGGTGTACCCAGGTCATTCAGGTCATCAACTCAAAATTTCCACATAATGTTGCTGAGCCTTGACCTGACCAACTGAAGTAACAATGCCGTGGTGATTATGAGCTGCTTTCAAGGCCAAAGGTGGTCCAACAAAATATTAGAGTGGGACTTTTTTAATTTTCAGGGCAGTGTACCAGCGTGGTATGATGTGGAATTGGACTGGTATATAGGATGCATTATGGCTTGGCAAATCTGTTCTATAAACTGTGTGTCAATAGTGCATTCTGTACAGACCACACTATAAAAATTTACATTTTACACTGTGTAAACACTGGTAACAGGGTTGTCAATAAAGTACTATAAAAATTCTATAAATATATTTTCAATAAGGTACTGTAATATATTTCAGAGAATAGAGTGACAAGTAATCCTGTAGAATATTTCAGGAAAAGCAGCTTAAAACTGAAGCAGACTATAACAGCTGAAGGGTTCAGGAGTCTTCCACAAGGACACGACCATGGTGATTTGTCACTGCTGGGAATTAAACCCAGACCTAATCTGTACTGCAATGTCTTAACCAATGAGCCTACAGAACAAGCACGACTAACTTGTATTGATTCAACCATTCGACCACTGAATTAACTAGAAATAAATGATTGCAGCAAGCTAGTTGTGGCGGCTGATTGGTTAAGAATTGAAGTTACAAAAAAGAAGGTTGTGTTTAACATAGATGTCCTCACAGCAAGATGCTTCAGGGTTCGATCCTGGCCTTTCTGTGTGGAGTTTGGATGTTCTCCCTATGCTTATATTGGTTTCATCCCGGTACTCTGGTTTCCTCCTACAGTCCAAAGACATGCACATAAGGCTAATTGGCTGTTCCAAATTGCCCCTAGGTGTGCATGTGAATGGTTGTGTGTGTATGTTGGCCGTGTCATGGACTGGCAAGCTGTTTAGGGTGTATCCCACCTTCACCCAGAGCTTAAGCAGTTCTTTAAATGAATGAATGAAGAGTTTAGGAATATACTGTGCAGAAACATGAAGTGTTTTTTCTGTGTGCTCTGGTTTTCTTCTCCAAGTCAAAGACGTTGATTTCATCAACCGGCTACCTTAAATTGCCCGAAGATGTGAATGTGAGTGTGAATAGCTGTTTCTCTGTGTTAGTTCTGTAATAAATTTATGTCTCCCAATGTCACCTAGGATTAAAGTATAACGAATTGGAATTATAGAAAATCCATTAATTTTCTGAACTGCTTAATCCTAATTGGTGTCTCGGGGAGGCTGGTGCCCACCTAAGCTGACTTTGCGTGAGGGCTAGAGTACATCCTGGACAGCTCGCCAGGCCATCGCAGGGCAGAAACACACTGACAGCCTACTCATTACGACAGTCAGCCATGGTTCTTTTACATGCCTTTCACCACAGACAGTGAGAGACATGGCCGGCATTTAATAACCCAGTTATCTGCACTGGGGGGACAGCACTGACAACCTGGTGATAGTGGGGCTTGAACCCCCGACCTTGGGATTAGTAATCCTGCACCTAACCACCAGGCCACTACTGCCCCGGTATAGAAAATGAATCAATTTATAATTGTTTTTTTTATTGTAGTAACATCAATCTTACAGATACCATCATAGGGAGTGTAGAAACCCAATGAATTTATTTGACAATTGTATAATTTATATTTATCAGCTAATACTGGTATTCATTCATAAATTAGACAAACAATCCTTTCTTTGCTGTATACAAAATACCCTGGGTCTGTGTTTCAAACAGATTCGTTTATAATTATTCAACTTTAAAAAGTCATTAATACACATGTATTTTTTTATTGGAAAAAAAAAAGAAGTAGCTTTGAATCAACATTTATTTAAACACTAGCAGAATGCTGTGGCCCCTGCATGAACCTGAAAACCCTCAGATTCATAAAAATAAGATAATTGAATACAATTTCTTATCAGTCATCCAGACATGGATTTTAGGATTATGAGCTGCATGCGTATGTGTCATATTAATCAGAAAATTAAAATTAAATTGATCAGAACAGTTGAGAAAATACATTTCATTTTTTGTAGCGCCTAATCCTTATTTGGGTCGCGGGGAGGCTGGTGCCCATCTCAGCCGACTCTGGGCGAGGGCAGAGTACAGGCCATCGCAGGGCAGAAACACACTGACGGCTATGCAGCCTACTCTTGACCAAAGTCAGCAATGGTTGTTTTACATGCTCTCACCACAGAGACACGACCGGCATTTGATAAATTTGATGGGGGGACAGCAGTGAGAACCCGTTGACAGTGGGGCTTGAACCCCTGACCTTGGGATCAGTAATCCAGCACCCTACCACCGGGCCACCACTGTTTCTGCCCCTGCAGTGGCCTGACGAGCTGTCCAGGGTGCACTCTGCCCCGAGTCGGCTGAGATGGGCACCAGCCTCCCCGCGACCTGAATTAGGATTAAGCGGTTCAGAAAATCAATAAATGAATAGATGAATATATATATATATATATATATATATATATATATATATATATATATATATATATATATGTGTGTGTGTGTGTGTG
>JAOUQZ010000041.1:22436712-22459363 GCA_028564935.1 Neosilurus hyrtlii | reverse complement strand
TATATATATATATATATATATATATATATATATATATGTGTGTGTGTGTGTGTGTGTGTGTGTGGAAGCATGTGAGTCATCAGGTTCATGCATGGGGCCACAGAATAATTTTATGTAACATTTATGAAACAAAGTAATAACACATTTATATAACGTTTTAATATAACAAGCATTATTATTTGCTATCTGAAAGATAACATGCACATTCATAACTAATTAGCATTTTTTTGTACTGCTTATTATACATTATTTAAACCCTTCTGCATCTCCGCGCTCGAGCCAGAATCTGACCAATCATGGCGCTCCTAATTCAGAAGGAGGCGTGTCTTTGTACCTACCAGGAAGTGGTTGAAGCCTTGATCACGTGGTGTTGTATTTGTGTTCTTGCCGCCGAGCCTAGGTTTGTGTGGCGCGCGGCGGTTCCTGGCGTTTGGGTAATGAAACATGTCCTCCTCTGAGAGCTCGGCTGTCGGTGGAGTTCAGGGCTTTTTGCTGAAACTTCACTCTTTACTCGGAGACACAGAAACGAGAAACGCAGCTCTGATATGCCATGATATTATCGGAGACCTGGGACAGGCGTGCATGGTGACCAAGAGCGAGAATGAACTGGGTGAGAAACCAAAACACTTAGCCTGGAGTGCCTGTGCTAGCTAACTAGCACCACCTGCAAACTTTATCATGTTTATAATGGGAGTCTCCTGGAAATACAACACTGCTTTATGGTTATTTAGACTAATTTACTCAATTACTTGGGACATAAACTGTAAATTTATTGATTTGGTTTTGATTTGTAGCTCATAAGAATATTTAACCTCTAGATTTATTTAGTTTTGATCTGTAACAGTAGTTTTGTGTATATGTGTATGTACACACACACACACACACAAGATTCAGATGCAAAACCAAGTCCACTGAACCTCTTTTGTTTTAAAACAATGAAATTTACCTGGTGGAAAGGGTGAATGACTTAAATTAAATGAACACTAGTCAGACCGCTGTATAAAGGTGCACAAAGTTGTGCTAAAGTTATGCAAACATGCCTCGCACTCCAGGAGCTCGAGAATTGTCAGATTTTCAGAGAGGTTGAATTGCGGGTCAGTCAGAGGGAGGCATCAGCCAGCGACAAATATCTGACAATTTGAATATTTCTGTCAGCGGTAAAATGTTCAACAGTGAAGGTAAGATCCACGACCAGGTCGACCTGGACCACGCTCTGTCTTCATCAAATGGGCTGTTATGGCCAAGCAGCAAGACGCAAGCCTCTTCTTCGACCAGCAAATATTCATTCTGAAATTTTGGGTGTCTATTTACTTATGTCCAGTGTGTGTGTGTGTGTGTATAAATATATATATATATATATATATCCCTGCAATGGTCTGGCAAGCTGTCCAGGGTGTACCTCCTCCCAGTGTCAGCTGAGATCAGCCCAATGTCTGGCTGCGACCCCAGTGTGCTGTTCAGTGTATGTGTGTGTATATACAAACACCAAACTCATTCACTTTTTCAAAACAGCTTTCCAGGCCTCCTTGTTATTTGCAAAAGAAGAAGGGCTACTTACCTTCCTTCGGAAGTCCCTGGCTTTTGATATGGTGAGTCTTTTGGAACTCAACTGTCATCCCTATATTTTTGTGTGTGTGTGTGTGTGTGTGTGTGTGTGTGTGTGTGTGTGTGTGTGTGTGTGTGTGATAATTTCTGCATCTGATCTCTAGCTCCAGGATGCCAGGGTGGATATCCTCAATCTGCTGTCTAAATTCCTGCAGAGGATGGCTGATTATGTTAAAGGATGGGAGAAGAGCTATGCTGTTGAGCTCAAGGTTACTCAAATTCAGTGCCACAATTAAAACAAACATTAAATGCAGTTCCTAAAAGATCAATTGACCAGCTTTTAATTACCCACTATCTCTTGACAATGTGGTTTCTTTTTTTTACTCATGAAAAGGACACTTGTCTTGTTGTCTACACAAAAGACAAAGCTGCAAAATGTAGGGGACCTGCTTTAGATCTGCTTATTGAGGTGAGTAATGACCCATTATTAAATTCAGCCCAGAATATTAAGCTATTTGTACATTTGCTTCATTCAGTCTACTTCAGAATGATATTTTCCTCAAAATGACATGTGGACTTGTCTGTTTTACAAATATCTTTAGATACTCTATCTAACCAAGGACTCCGGTGTTGCTCAGGACTTCAGAATAGGGGATATGTTCAACAAGTTTTATGGGGAACTGTGTCAGAAAAACAAGATACCTGACACAGGCAAGTTAAACTAATAAATAATGATCTTTTATTTTTTCTTAGGGAAAAACTGTTTATTGACATGTATATATTTTACACACATTTATTAGACCATCTGTCATAAATAAAGCAAATACAAATATTTTGAAGTTTATTACCATGAGCATTTTGTGTTTGCCGACTGAAGAACATTTAACGAATCATTTGTTCATTCATTTTCACCCTCAACAGCTCACTAGTCCATTTCAGGTCCAACACACCCACAGGCATTTATAATCACTCTCACACCTAAGGGAAACTTGGAAAAGCTAATTAACCTAATGTGCATGTGTTTGGACTGAGGGAGGAAACCAGAGTACCTGAAGGAAACCCACATGTAAAATAATTTTGTTTCTGTGTGCCAAGTAAAATGATGTAAGCATCCAAAACAAAGCTAGAATGTTTAGAAATACTGTGTTAAAAAAGACTTGGCAAAATTTTGAAGAAATCCTTTTCATTACACATTCAAAAATTCCATGGGTGGGGTTAATTTTCTCCTCTTTTGTACATGTTCCTCAAGATCTTATGTTTTTTTTTTTTTTGGTCAATTTGTGAATCAATTAAATCTCAAATCCACTCTAGTGGGTTCAAATCTGGAATCTTGGCCAGTCCATGCTTTCCATTCTTCCATGTTACTGTTTCTCATTCAACTAATCTTTAAACAGTTTGTATGAATATTTAGGAATGTTGTCTTTCTGATAGATATATGAATATTCTAAAATGGCCAAAAGCAATTTACATTTCTCGCAATTGTGTCAGGTGGTCTAATAAAATTGATAAGCACTGCATATATTTTAGATATGTGCATATATGTATGTATATATTTAAGAAAGTTATTAATTAAATGAAGTGAAAAAATAAATACAGAATAAAACTGCAGCCATGCTAAATAATTTCCACTTCCACCAGAATCTCATATCAAGCAATGTTAAATGTTAGCAATAGTCTCATTAAGAACTTTTGGTCTCATTTTAATCAGATTGTTCAGGTTCTCAGTGTTGTCACTGTCTGAGTGACCTCAACTGTCTAATAATGAAAAGTAGCCCACTTTGTTACTGTCACAAACACTGCCAGTGATTCTTATACAGTAGATAGTAAATATCAAGACTACGAGAGTTCTGGCTAGAGTAAATATTCTCACATTATTACGACAATAAACATATCTTCATATTTGACACACAACCACATTCTGCACTTTAACAAGCATTCCTGTGCTGTTCTTTTTTCTTTTCAGTGCTGGGGAATATTTATGAACTTCTTGGGGTTTTGGGTGAAGTTCACCCTAGTGAGATGGTCAACAATTCAGACAAACTCTATAAGGCCTATCTCGGAGAATTGAAAGTCCAGGTAAAGAGGTTTCCAGTGTTAAATAAATCATAACACACTAGCACAGTAAGCATACAGTAATACAGGGCCACACAGTTTTAGGGACCCGGAGTGCTCTTCTGAAAAATACACACCTTCTAGGGCTTTTTCTCTGTTTGCATTTACAGTCCGTATGTTTACGGGATTTTCGGGAAAGTTGAATTTAAACTTTGTTGTATAACAAACTGTTGTATATTTGGGTCAGTCTCTGAAACTGCTAACATAAAGTGTGACATTAGGGTGAAAATTCACAATCCCCAAATTTTAATCTAGCCCAGCTTATTTCCTTCTATATTGACCATAAATTCATGAACCGTTGATACAACGGCAGTGAGAGAACTACTTCATGCACATAACTGGCCCTTTATTAGTAAGAAACAAGAATAAATCCGTATAGAACATGAAATTCATATTCAAATTCCTTTATGTATGGACACAAAATTCATACCATTTGTTTTTGGTGAATAAATTAAATACCGCTTGTCTACGTGTGAAATAAATACACTTCAGGGGGAACTTAATTGCACAGTGAATGTCGTAACATGGAACCTCATACCCACAGGAAAAATGGGTCAGTTCTGTATGTAACTGGCGTGGACACCACTGATTACGCACGGAACCGTAAATTGATGTGCGATTCTCAGTCTACAAAGTAAGAAAAACAGGAATTTCTACTTTGGATATAAAATATAATGCAATATCTTTATTGTAAGCTGTACTGTTTGCACTTTGACTTGATACTTTAGCGATAGAATAGCATGAAACATAAGGAACAAAAAAAGTCACAATTTTCATTCACACATTGCAACCAATTTTGCAGAAAACCGTTTATTTATTTAATTATTTATTTTGCTAGATGTACCCGAATTATTTTGTCTGGTATGTTGTAGGTGTCCATGTGGAATGTTTTGGGCGGGAATTGCTCATTTAATTCTTTATAGTTTTTGGAAAATATTAGGTAAAAATGTGAATCATTAAATTTGTCCAAATTTCAGAGAATGAGCCATTTTCATACCTTGAACTCTGAGTTTTTTTTTAAAGTGACACTTTTATCCTAAAACTGCTGCCTCTCTACCACTGTGAGTTTCTAACTTTTCAAAGTTACACTTTTAATTGAATTGAACATTATATTTTAAAGTTAATTTATTTAAAAGCTATTTAATTTTTAATAATTTTTTCACTGCTGGTGATATAAACTCTCTTGCTACAATTATTTAGGACTTACAGTTGTAGTATAACCAACAGGACTACATGTTGGACTCTAATGAAGTTTCTCTTATATGGTTTGTATTTTATGGTTTCACCCAAATGAGGATGGTTTTCCCTTTTGAGCCTGGTTCCTCTCAAGGTTTCCTCGTGTCAGCTGAGGGAGTTTTTCCTTGCCAATGACGCCGTGGGCTTGCTCATCCAAAAAATAAATAAATTAATAAAACACATCTTAACAAGAAAGTGGGGCACATTAAAAAAAAAATAACACGTATGAAAAAAGTAAAGCATATAAAATGTACCAAGCTGTAAAGCAGTCTAATCCGCAGCTCAGCACAGTAGCGATTTTCCGCCAGTCAAATGTTTTGGTTGTCATTTAATAAGTCCGGCAACAACAAAGGTCCAATATTAACAAGGAGAGAATGAGCATATTACCAGGTATAGTATCACACTAGGGACAATAAATATATCACCTTCAGCCAATAAATTGATTCCTATGTTGTGCTTTTATATTTGGAGGAGTTATAAAAAAAAGTAGCTCCACTTAACTGTCAGTAGGACAATTGTTGGTGGTAATGCTAATGTGTCATAAGCCTCCAATGGTTGGTTAGTGCCTGGTGATCTGTTTCTTTTCATCTGTGTCTTCTCCACAAGTTCTTGTGCTGCTGAGAAAACAGCAATTTGAGGGTTTAAACTTTTCCACTTTGTTGTGTTGTTTCGCACTCGTGTTCATGTTTCTGTGGAAATGGATCATTCCACTGTGCTGTAGAATTTGGAGACCAGGAGGTTAAAATATATTCACTAACATGTTAGTGTGGATTATTATTTTATAACAGGTTTTTTTATGTGGTAGCTGTAAAAATCATGGACAAGAACATTTAGTTTAAATGTAAAGATTTTAATCATTTGCTCTAACGTGTCAATCGCTTCGTATTGCTGTTTTACTTTTCTTTTTTTAAAGCTAACCAAACAGCGTACTCTGACATCTGGTCTAATCACTGTACACCTATGCCACTTAGAGTATAGTCGTCTTGTCCTGGGGTGGTACCTACCCTGATGTATATAAAGTCCAGCAAAATAGTATTGTAAGGGCTATGATTGTCCTCCTATAGCGTGGACACACAGAATGGACTTCCTCCAACAGTTATAAGAACTATGGGAACGTGTCTATTTCTTTCAGATGACTTCTGCTACGAAGGAGCCGAAGTTTCCTGTTGTTGCTGGATGTTTGAGGGGAATAACAGCACTGATGGTGAACTTTACCAAATCAATGGAAGAAGGTGTGTGTGTGTGTGTGTGTGAGAGAGGGTTTTATATGATTTAAGGATGTCAACATAGGCCATTCTAACATGTCTAAAATGTTGAAAATAGATCCTGTTACCTCAAAAGAAATCTTTGACTATGCACTTAAGGCAATCTGCCCACAGGTGAGTGGAGCCGGTTTACTTCTGAAACCTATTTGTATTTATATGTGCAGCTTTTTAAAAAAATCTTTTTTCTCCTTAACCTTTCTAGACTGAAATGAAGCGCTATGCTGTCCCTTTCGGTAAGAGATTGCAATTTGATTTGTTAGATCTGTATACAGGGTCCTGTATATGTTTATAGATTGTTATAATATCATATTACCTTTGCCTAAGGAAATTCTTTGTCAGGGTTTGTTAGTGACTAAAAGCAAAAAAGGAAATGAATCTATTTTCATGAATGTTTTTGGTGGGGTAGAGTATTGTCCAAGTAAAGTTTCACTTGTTTGTATGTGTGTGCGCATGTGCTTTCTGGCAGCTGGATTGAAACTCTTTACGAAGCACGCAGGGCAGTTCAGCAGCTGCCTTATGGATCACTACAGAAATGTGTTTGAAGTGATGTCGAAACTATGCGGACACATAAACCCTGAAATGAAGAAAATAAGCCATGTTGCTCTGGAGTCTTTTCTTAAACAGGTGGCTGTACAGATATACACAAGCTCTGTTCTTCATCTCATAACTGTATAATTTTTGGTTTAAACTGACTTTTAATCCTCTTGCAGGTTGCCATCGTAGTGGCTGATGATGTTGAGCAGCATCAAGGCAAACTGAAGTTTTTTATGCAGAAGTTTTGCTCTATTATCAGGACAATGGAGTCCTCAAACAAAGAGCTCTCCATTGCTATAAGAGGATATGGACTTTTTGCTGCGGTGCGTCTTATGTGTAATAAACAAATGCCATGATGTTTCATTGATTAGCCTCTTATATCGTTTAAAGCGTTGAGGTGTGTATTAGCTGTATGACCTAAGTTTTAATTCTACTATTCTGCTTTGTGCGGGTGTAGCCGTGTAAGATGGTGTGCCCTCAGGATGTCGATTTAATGTACGTTGAGCTCATCCAGCGCTGTAAGCAGATGTACCTGATCGAGTCAGACCGTGATGAAGATAATGTGTACCAGCTTCCTAGTTTCCTGGATTCCATCGCCAGTGTTCTGATCCACTTGGACAAAGTGAGTGACAAGTTTTCTGATCTATTATCCACTTATACCATAAATGTCTGTAATCCAAGTTAATAATTACAAATTCAGTCAGAGCTGTGATATATAAAATAAATCAACACTTAATGGGGCTCCATCACAGCTGCTGCACTGGTGACACCTGCCATGGGATTTTGTTTGTGAAATATTCATAAAGCGAGCTCTTATGTTGCGTCTGATGCGATTTGATCTGTTTAGAGAATGAAGGGCTCTGCCGTGCCTGATGTGCATGAGCAAGGTCTTAGTTTAGTGCTCACCTAACACAGAATAGATGCTTTGCAGCTCTTGACAGATATTTGCATCTCTCTCTTGTGTGAACGTTTCATAAAATCATAAAACAACTCACACTTGTGAGACATCTATGATAGAGCCTCTTTTTTTTTTTGTTGATATAAATGTGTTATTACAGAAATTCTAACAGTCGTTTTGTGTCCTGTCTAAGCTTAATTCCAAGTCATGTGACCAGCTTAAACTGGACTGTATTGAATTTTATTTCCAGATTCCTGACGTGTATACATCAGTGCTTGAGCGCCTTCTGGTGGTTCAGATAGATGCCTTCCCTAATTACAGTCAGAAAATGCAGTACACCACTTGTCGCTCTATCATCAAGGTTCTTGTTGCCATGGCAGCCCGGGGCCCAGTGTTTTGGAGTTTTAGCAGCGCTGTTGGTAAGAATCATCTACTAAATGCCGTCATGTAACAGCACAAGGACTTTTTCCTGATGACCTCATTCTATATGTTTTCCTTCCTCTAGTTCATCAAGGCTTGATTCGCGTGTGCTCGAAACCAGTTATTCAAGTAGAGGTACTCTTATTTTAGAGTTTATGAAATAGTCCGGAATTTGGCTTTAAAATACCTAAGTGTCGTTAACTTCACCACTGAATAGTGTACCTGGATTTGTGCAGGAGGATGGTGCTGCTCAGAGCTCGGTCATGACTCAAGAGGAAGCTGGTGAGCCAACAGTGGTGCGCTCTGGGAAGTGGAAGATTCCATCTTCTAAAGACTACTTGGATCTTTTCAAAGCACTTCTGGACTGTGAAAATATGAAGGTGAGAACTTGATTTTTTTTAAATCATTGGTCATTTCAGGAAGTCCAGCCTAGCTGGGTGGGTTAGTAAATCTGAGTCTCCCCTTTTTTTTCAGTGGAAAATCTCACCTGCATCATGTAGGCCCTTTGGATTGAACATCCTGACTGTAGATCTGTAAACTGCTGCTGTAGTCATAAAAACTGTCCTGTGCATATAACAGAACTCCTTCACAGCATTCTTTGAACACATTTACTGTAATATTGTTTTCCTCTACTTCTCTTTACATGGGTACTGTAATGATTTAAAAGCTCAGTGTCGCACAGATGAGGGTGTTTCGCTTCTGAACCCAGTCTTTCTCAAGCTGCCTCAGAGAGTTTTTCCATGCCGCCTTCTGCCTGTTGATTGCTTCTTAGGGATCTAAAGATCTCAGTATCTCAGATATCTTAGTTGCTCCTGCCCCTTCCCGTAATGTTAACTTTTTTACTTACTGGTTTTTGGCTATGTTTGTTGTTAAAAGCTATACAAAAAATTGGTGCATATACCATGTCAAAAAAGTTCCAGGAACCAGTGAAAATATGTTGATCAGAATCCACAAAAACGTGATGAATGTGTAGAACATGTTAAACATATGTTACAAGGAGTAAGCGTAAAATTAAGTATAATTGCCCTTCTGGACATCCTGTACAATGCAAACTGACTCACATGTTTGCGTGTTTTTTAAATGTTGGTCTTTTTTTGCTCTAGGACACGGGATTTCTTGATGGTGCTACATTAACCAGGAACTACAGTCTAAAAGCTCTGAACAAACTTCTGTATGATGCACTGGTGCAGTCTGTCATGAAGATTGTCGAAAAGCTTGATCTGTCTTTGCAGAAAGTGAATACAGATGATGAGGTAATGTGTTTAAAAAGAGCATTGTTCTCCAGCCAGTCTCAATGCAGCTTTAATTTCTCGAGCATATTAATTCTACTCGCATTGCTTTGTCACTGCGATTGAAGGTATGTTTTCGTGCATTTCATGCTATCAGGCACAGCACTCAAGCGCTGTGTCCCTTATTGTTCCGCCAAGTACCCTTCAGGTTTCATTGTTTTAATAAAGAATTTTCAAACAATTCTTTTTTCTTTGTTTGACTTGCATGTAGATGAATGTTAGTACATCTAGAAAACAGACTCACTCATTAAAGAAACAGACTCATTGATCCTCAGACCATTCTATGGTCTTATAAAATACCAAAATTTCTTAGCTTTTCAAAGAAATGCTAACTACACACATGCTTTGCGTGCCTATTTTATATATATGTATACACACACAATTTTCAGTAGCCGCATGCATGCTTTGTGTGCCTATTTTTTAATGTATGGGACTGTAATTGTTGAGCTAGTCACATCATCTTGCTTATAGTATGTTTTTTTTACAATTTCCCCAGGGAATGAGTGATGTGAACTCTGGATTCATGCCCTCTTCTGATCCTACGAGTAACCTGATACCCAACAAGCCTAAAGATTTTACCGCCTTTGTAAATTTAGTGGAGTTTTGCAGGTAGTTTCTCATTTCAGAAAATGTCTGTGTGTTATTTTAGTTTAACATACAGGACATCCTCTATAAACTTTTTTTTTTTTTAATTATCATTGATGTGATGAATTAATTTGTCTGGGATATTTCTAGTGCATTACTTCCATCAAAAAACCCTGAATATTTTACTCAATGGGTTTACCCTCTGTGCCACGAGCTCATCCTTCAGTCAATACATTTCCCTCTGGTCAGTGGCTTCTACAAGCTGCTTTCTCTCTGTATGCTCATTGCCAAGAAGATCAAATACTTTCAGGTAAATTTAAAAGCAGTTCTTCATGTTGTGAAATTTGTAAAGTGACGATTAAGTCAATTTGAGTAATTTTGAGTATTTGGTACCACTTTGTAGCTGATATCCTAAACTTTAAAATTATTCCAAATATTCTTACATATTACTTGTCTAGTTGTTAAATAACTAATCAAAACCTGCCAGGAATTTTAAGCCTTTTAAAGCATGCAACTTTGGATTAAAATTTAAAAGCATTTTCATAATTTCCAGCTTAATACCCACTTTGCTGTGATGGGTCACAAATATTCTTCCAATGCATTTCTTTTTAAATCTTTGTACACACTTGTTTTCAGGGTCAAGGTCCCAAAAGCACCAGTGATGTCTCTCAGGCTGGAGGTGCTTGTTTTGCACTTGTTTCCAAGTTTGGCAAAGAGGTATATTTATATATTTTCATCCTTTATTCTTTACTTCCCACTTACACTATTCCTGAAATTCCACTTATCAGAAAGATGTTAATGTTTTGGTGTTGTTATCATTATTATTATTATTGTTATTGTTGTTATTATACGAAGCCGAAAGACAAAATCTGCTTTTAAATGTTTAGGATCCTATGTTTTACTCACCTGATTTCTGTAAAGTTGGGATATTTTCCAAAATGTGATAAAAATAAACATCTGCGATTTGTTGATTATATGTGAACCTTTAATTAATTGATTGATTGATTGATTAATTAACAGTATTTAGTGACAACAGTGTTCCAAAGTACTTCCCAGTTCGATTGAATGCTTTCTCAGGCAATACCTGACATGTGTCCAACGTTTCTGAATCTTTTCATAATATTAAATACTGTAGAAAAAAAAATTCCTTTGAGCTGATTACCACTTTTACATTTTTAATGCTTTCCCGCCTTTTTTGTATCTGAAAACTTTTACTGCATGCAATTAAGACAGGCATTTATTTTAGCTATATGTGGTCAAATCTAAAATTTAGACAAGTTTAAGCTTATAGAGGATTGATTGGTTTTAAAAGACAGTCATGTCATTACTTTGGATTTACTGAAAAAGTCAAAAATAGTCTTTATGACAAACTGAATTAATGAACATGCATCATTGAATTTTCTGTCTATGGTAGCAGTGAGTAACATAGCCAATTAGTATTAAGTTATAAAGGATTACTCATTAGTAACAAAAATATATAGCACTTCAAGCTTCTTTCTTTCTTTTCTCTTGTATTTTTTCATTCTAAAATGGGAGTAATCACCTTGCATATTGAATTAATTGGCTTTTCCCACAGGTGTGTATGCGTATTAAACAGTATAAAGATGAGCTTCTGGCTGCATGTCTGACCTTTGTGCTGTCTCTCCATCCTGACATGGTGGCTTTAGACATGAAAGCGTACATTCCTGCACTACAGGTTTAATGTTTTGCAATTCTTCATTAGAATTTAGTCAACATGAACCAGAGGGGGAAAGAGCTGAGTGTTTGTGTGTGTGTGTATATATGTATATCAGGCTGCTCTGCGGCTGGGTCTAAGCCACGCCCCTCTGGCCACAGCAGCGCTGGATGCTTTGGAATCATGGTCCTCCAGCATCTCTTTCTCTATCATCCAGCCTCACTATATGGACATACTGCCACATCTGGATGGTTACCTAAAAACAGGCACCAGTAGTGGTGAGAACAATTTCACTTATTCTTATGCATGCATGTGTTAATATTTATTCCAGTATGGTGAACTATACCTGGTGTCTGTATTACTTGTTTATATACATTTTAGTTTCATCTTTTGTTCTCCATATAAATTAAACAGATCATTTACAATGTTACGTATCTTGATCTGGTCTCTCCGCATCAGATAAGGATGAAAGCAGTATGAATGTTACATTTGTGTCCTCGGGCACTGCAAAAGGTTACGGCAAAGTCATGATGAGGCTCCTGAAGAAATCCAGACACCTGTCTATGGTAACACTGCACTCATTTTGCTCAGTGTGGGTTTATCTCAGCAGTCATGTGTTCTAAATATACATACAGCTTGTAGCCACATAGACATTTGAAAGTGTGGAATTACTATGTAATAAGAAGCGAATGGAGTAGAATACAGCACCTGTGTTCCTGAATATAGGAATACTTGTTATGAATACTGACCTTACGCACACTCAAAGTGTATTATATTAATTCTGAATTCCATGAACATTTACTTATGTATACATATCTTATGTAAATCTAATCTAAATCTAAAGATAGAAAAATCAAGTCATCAATTCTGAATGAAGGTTGTTAATGTTTGACCAGCCAGTCAAATACACATCTCCCCTCAGTGCTCCTTCAGAAGCTCCACCCCACAAAATTCATAGATGTACATCATCAAGGGAATGACACTAACAACTCCCCTGTCTCCCCTCCAGCTAATTTGCAATAGAGTAACTTTATGCTGTGCATGGACACACATGCCACCTGTTGACTGGCTGGAATAGCATTGTGTGGCTTGCACCGAGTCACTTTTTTTGCTGTCCAACTACAAACCCAGAGCTGTGTATAAGCACTGGGGTTTTTTTCGGCGCACACAACCAGAATGGCCTGCTAGTGGAGCTTGATGACATATTTGTCAATAAGCGAATTGGAATTGATGATGTTTACAACTGAATACAAATAATTTTACAAAAATTGCAGAACATCATACAAAGAAAACTTGAGATAAAACTCCTAGTAACATTTTATTAAAAATACTAACTGCACTTTTTGTACCTTTACCTAATACTCTAAACCCTGTATATATTGTTTTCCCGCTCTGCACTCTGTAACTACTTTTTATTTATTAGTTGGTATGTTATAGTTACATAGTTTCTTTTCTGTTATAATGTGGTGTAAAGCATACGGTGCACTCATGATGCAGCAAATATATGACTGAGCAAAGTGGATGTTGGTGGCTTTAAATCCAGTATCTTATCTAATGGTAAATTTGTGGCCCATCAGGGAGACGAGTCTCCAATTGCTGCAGTACGACGGCGAGTGGTGCGACTTTTAGGCCATCTTGGAGGACAACTGAACAGAAATTTGGTTACAGGTGAGCTGCTTCTTTAAAAAGTATATGTGAGTTTCAGAAATATTTTTTTTTAGCGCAAATCTAAAGATGGTGGATTACTGTACTGAATTTCTTACATCAGGAATTATTGAACATTTCTATCTTTTTGTATTTCTTAGCTGTTTCTGCGGAGGATATGATGAGACAGTTTGTAGCATGGGACAGTGAGAAAAGGCTGAGCTTCGCAGTGCCATTCAAGGACATTAAGCCTGTAATCTACCTGGACCCCTTCCTGCCTAGAATCACCGAGCTTGCTCTCTCCTCTAGTGACAGACAAACTAAAGTATGTCTGTATGTCTACCTTTCATCTAATTATCTCAATTTCAGAAATATACCTATTCTTGCTCACTTTGAACGTTATGGTTATACAAGATCATATTGTATAGTGGTGTTCACATAAAGTTTAAAATGTAAACATAAAGTCAGGATAAGAAACTAATACTAAGAAAGATGACTGGTAGATTTTTTTAATAAGTAACGTGTAGTTTGTGGCTCTAAATCAAACATTATGAAGTGATTTTGTTTTAGACTCCGGTTGCATAAACACGTAGCTCTCTGTCTGTAAATCTTTACGTGTTTGGTTTTTATTTGTAAAGATAATTTTATTTTATTTAAAGAAGCCATCATGATTTGCTGATTAGATGTGAGGGAGCCTAAATAAAATTAAATGAAGTCTGTGAATGCCAAAACCTCGAACCTTTGGGCTAATCTCTCAAGCGAAATAATTACAGGAACAAAAGGGATTAGCTAGTTACTGACGTGCAGACATTTTTACATTCATGGCATTTGGCAGATGGCCTTATCCAGATCAAGTTACATTTATCGTTTTTATACAGTTGAGCTGGTGAGGGTTAAGGGCTAAAAGGCTTCAGTAGAGGGGCTTGAACCCCTGACCTTCGGATCAGTAAGACAGAGCCTGACTGTTCTGTGAAATAATTCCTGTATGGTATCATTAGAACTGATAAAGGTGTGTGTGTTTAGGTGGCAGCGTGTGAGCTTCTCCACAGTGTGGTGGTGTATATGGTGGGGAGAGGAGCTCAGATGGCAGAAGGAGAAAAGTCAACCCCGCCCATGTACAATCTGCACAAACGTGTTTTCCCGGTGCTGCTACGCCTAGCCTGTGATGTTGATCAGGTCTGTGTGATATGATGAAAGATAGATGCAGTATGTGTCCCATTACATAAAATGAACTGGATTTTATAGTGTATTACACTGAATGTCTCTTTTTTTATTAGAAAATCTATTGAATGATATTTCTACAATAAGTGTAAGAATTCATGTATGTACTTGTTAACTTGTCTCAGGTGACGAGGCAGCTGTTTGAACCTCTGGTCATGCAGCTAATCCACTGGTTTACCAACAACAAAAAGTTTGAGAGTCAGGACACAGTAGCTGTGCTGGAAGCCCTGCTGGTAAAATCCACTTTTGTTATTTCCATACAGAGTCAATCTGTAATAAGCTAATTTGTTGTGAAGGTACTTCTCAATTCTGATTGGTTAGAGTGTGCTGATTTTAGTTTAAGTGTAGTTTAGGTTATACTAATGTACCTCATTCGACAGTTTACACATTGACTCAGATAAAAAATCTGTTATCAGTCAAGCTAGTTAGCATGAATCTGGTGAAGTTTTCGGCAAGGAGACATTTGAAGACATTTGCAGACTTTGAGAACCAGAGTGGTGTAACCATCAGAAAGCTGTTATTAAGAAAAATGTCTTAAAAAAGTTTTTCTATATAATAAAATATGGGATAATGCTCACGACATGATTCAAGGTCATAAGGAAGATGAAAGGACCATTCTGGCATGCATGCACCTTATCCACATCTGTTAAAATATGAAATATCTCTTTTTCAGTTTTTGTGGGATAGACCACTGTGGCTTTCAGCTCCTCATTTATTTATCAGGTTTGCTATGACTCTTTAGTGTTGGCGCTTTGCAGCAGTCACAGCTAAAGCTGTAATACAATGCTGCCATCTTTTTAGAACTGTTGCGCATGTGTATTTGGGGGCGGCCTAACACACTCGGAGGGAAAGCGCTATCCGCCCCCTCGTACGAATGAGCTCACAGACGCCCATGATTGGCTGGTGATTGCTATGAGCGACAGGGAAGTGAGCGCCTGCCATACCTCCCTCCCGTAAGAGAGCTCAGTCAATTAGCTCCCATGGACTCCCGGTCACGGATGGCTGTGGCATCAATCCGGATTCAAACTTGTGATCTCTGGGTTGATAGTCAAGACATGTTATGTATGTGTTTGTAACCCTACAATAATTTGCACTGCTCTTGTTGGATTGCTCACTCACTCATTTGCTTAATCCTACTAGGGTCACGGGAGGCCTTCGCCTATCTCGACTTACCCGGAAGAAAACCACGCAAGCATGGCACGAACATGCATAATTCACTCAGAGACACCCGAAACTGGGAATTAAACCTAGGACCTTCTTGCTGTGAGGCGGATGTGCTAACCACTCCGCCAGTATTAAAATTATTAAAATGAACTGACTGCTCCTGTGTTCGTTAGTCTGCTAATAGACTCCCCACAGACTTGTCGACACCCATCAACTCCTTTTTATTGTAGACTGACTAGTAAGCTCATTTAATTTGTTTTAAGCTATTACACATTGTTAATCTTGTCGCATCTACTATGATTGTTTTGAAATCCAGGATGGAGTGGTGGACCTACTGGACAGCACCTTGAGGGACTTCAGTGGCCGCTGCATTCAAGAGTTTGTGAAGTGGTCGATTAAACAGACCACCCCAGAACAGCAGACAAAGAGCCCGGCCAACATTAAGTCCTTATTTAAACGCATTTATAGTCTTGCCCTGCACCCTAATGTTTTTAAGAGACTGGGAGCCTCACTGGCATTTAACAACATCTACAGACACTTCAGGTGTGCATACTCTTTAGTACTGGTTTCAGGACCATTATTAAGGGTCTGACTTTTTAGTCCACTGTAATGTTGAAATATTGATGTTTGCATTAAGAAAAAGAGTCTTTCGAAGTAAATGTGAATTATAGTGTATAATTTTGCACTCTATCAGCTCCCAACACACACTGTACTGTAATGGCGAGAGGATAAACACACAGATCATGGAGTGTACAGGAAATACTACCTTAAATTTTTTTAGCATAACAGTGAGCGTGCTGCATCTACTTTTGTGTGGAAAGGGGTATATTTGTCTTTGTTGTTGTCTTTTCCAGAGAGGAAAACTCTCTTGTGCAGCAGTTTGTATTCGAGGTGCTGGTAGTGTTTGTGGACAGCTTGGCTTTAGCACACTCAGATGAAAAATCACTGGGTAAGACAGTTTTAAAAGATTACTACTTTTAAAATTTCTCATAATTGATCTGATTACATGTCATGTTTAGTGCTTTGGCATCATCTTTACAGGAACTGTTCAGCAGTGCTGCAGTGCTCTGGACCATCTCAAGAGGATAATCAAACATAAGGCAGACTCGCTGAATCAGAACGCCAAGAGACGCGTACCCAGGTATGAGCCAGGGTTTTTTTTCCTTTTGTTTAATAATTGATGTTTGATTAATTGAATCTGTAACCCAACAGTGTTAAAGAAATGTTTAGCCGATAGTTTTTATTTATGGTCCACAGGGGTTTTCCTCCAGACCAGTCCCTGTGTCTCAGTGACATGGTTGCATGGTTGCTGACCCAGTGCGGACGTCCACAGACTGAATGTCGTCACAAGTGCCTTGAGCTCTTCTATGAGTTTGTTCCCCTTCTTCCAGGTAGCTGAAAGCCTCATACAGTGATATTTATTCAAATGTCGTGAGCTCGATTTTGTTGTCTGTGCTCACATTCCCACACAGGCAACCCAATATATGATTGGGGGGGGTGTCGAGTGTGCGCCACCGCCATCAGTGCACTGCAAAATGTTCTTGTTTAGTCAATGTGTTTTCTTCTTGAGGAGAAATAAGGTTTTGTTTACAATTGAAAAGACAGTCAGTTTTATTATGGCTTTTTCTTTGCAGAAAATAAATGCAAACATTTTTTCGGCAGTCTGCTTTTTTTGGCAGCGCCTAAATATTTAACTTTATATTGATAAGTATTGCTCAAAGCCAGTCTGAGGATTGAGTCTGTATTATAGAAGGATCATACGCTGCCCGGCCGAAAAAAAAGTTGCACACACGACTATGTTGTTGTTCCTCCTTTAGCCTTACGTACAACACGTAATCTTCATGCCATTTTTTTACAAACTTAAGCAACATAACATTTGATTCTATCCAGGGTTGGGTTTATTTCTCACCGACAACTTGAATTGATGAGGGAAAAATTTAACCACTCCATAACGTCTTCTCCAGCGCATCCCGAAAACTTTCAATAGAGTTAAGGTCAGGACTCTGGGATGCCAATACATATGTGAAAATGATTCCTCGTGCTCCCTGAACCACTCTTTCATTATTTGAGTCGCCATTTTATGAGGGAAGAAAAAGTCCATTGATGTGATAACCTGCTTATTGAGTACATTCATTTTATTGCCACATTAATGTTGCTGAGCCACGACCTGACCAACTGGAGCAACAATGCCATGGAGATTACAGCCTGTGATCAAGGCTTAATGCTCTCTATGAAAATAGTGTGACTTTTTTTGCTGCACAGTGTAGCTTTTCTGTCAGTTGCATGTGGTATTAGACTCACTCTGATTTTATTTTCTTTTATGTTCAGGTAAACGTACTGCTGCACAGTGGCTAGAGGAGCAGGTTAAAAATGAGGGTCAGAGCTTTTTAATTACACGTTTGGAAGGGGGAGGCCTACTAAACCAACCTACTCTGAGAGAAGTGGAATCTGCATTCAGTGTCCGTGCCACGCTGCAGTGGATGGATCTACTATTGGCTGTTCTCGACTGTTACAACACCTTCACCAGTCTCCGTCTCGTGCAGCCCCAAATAATTCTGGGTAGGTCTGGGTATCCAAACTTGCTGGAGTCAAAAAAGTACATTACAGTACCACAGGCCTTAACCCTCAATTGCTCAGTTGAACTACAAAAGAAATTATAAATGTCAGTCTCTCTGGATGAGGGTGTCTGTCAAATGCTGTAAATGTACTGTATATGTTTAAAATGACTGTAAACAAGTATTAGTAGGTCGGGGGCGAGCATGATTATCATCATTTTTTGTTTTTGTTTTTCATTATACTCCTCAAAAGGATTGACGCCTTCTATCTGAGCATATTGTGCATATTGTGTATTTTATGTATCTTATTGCTGTGGTCTTAGTCTAAATCAGTGGATCCACTGTCACATCAGAAGTTTTAACACAAAGTAAACAAAGATGGCGGCTCACTTGTTGTCATGAAAAATAATGTTAATAAGAGAAAAATCAGCACTGGGGTGTTAAACCCGTTGCTCATTATTTTCAGATAATATCATGTTATTAACTACTTTATTTTAAAAATCTGAATGATTGAACATGGCCAAGTGTGTGTTTATGTATATATTATGTGTACACGAACATGTTGGCACACTTGTAGAAGTATTGAAAACACTGTAGCACACAAACAAAAAGTTTAAACTACTTACTTTATTAATTTCTTCACCTCAAATGTCTCCATTGTCCTTGTCTCCATCTCTTTTTACCAGACCCTGGTGAGAAGTCCAGCTTCTTGCCAGCCGTCCGTTTCTTCCTGACAGAACTGGCATTGCACGACCTGAATGCTGCCGGGGCCTGTTTCAAAACGGCTGATCCGACCTGGCCACATTTTAGCCCTCGTGAGAAAGAGCTCTACAACTACAGCAAGTGCACCATCATAGTGCGCCTGCTGGAGTTCTCCACCATGGTGCTGCTTAAGTGCCAGAAAGACGTCTGGAAGGTTCGATACTTTTCACAATGATGCGTTGTATTGACATAAATCTCCACGCAGTGACCGAAAATCTTATTCCAGGTGCTGGAGCAGGACGTTTTTGTTTCCAGTTTCTTCATGCTGGTCAGCATGACGGTATGTGAACCCTCTTCTATTGGCTTCAACACGGCTGATTTGGAAGTGATGACTCGGTTGCCGGAGGTGTGTGTACCTCTGCTGAAGGCTCTGGCAGCAACACCCTACAGGACTGATCTGGAGAATTGCATTAGGAAGAAGATAACTGCTCAGTGGTCTGATATTTCTACAACTACTTCGGCTACAAATAATAATAATGCTTCAGTTTCAATTTCCAGTATAAAGACTGTTTGATTCGTTTGCCTGAACAGTGTGGAGGAGTTGTGTGCAGTAGATCTGTATGATCCTGACGCTCATGACAGCCATACCAAGCTGGAACTCTTACTCTCAGCCACTAAACAGCTTCACCAGAGTGGGATTCTCAGCGCTGTTCTACACAGTCAGGTATATTTCACTCCAGCTGTGTTTAAGGTATTTTTAATTTATGCCCTGGTACTGATATTTTATTTCACTTTTTCCTTTTTCTTTTTTTTTTAATTGTTCCAGGATTTGGCTTACACTAGCTCAGGTTCCCGACTTCTCATGGCAGTATACAAAGGCATTGCACCTGGAGAGAACAGGAAGTCCCTCCCCTCCATGGATGTCAGCAGCAGGAAGCTAGCTAATGGTCTTGTGCAGCTGGCTTTCTCATTGGGTGATCAGGTAAGTGCAACATTAAGGCTTTTGCAATTGTAAATTTCTGTTTTTTGAGTCAGTCATGCCGAATCACCTGCGACAGTGACATGACCTTGCTTGGTCTTTTATTACACAGACAGAGCAGTTGGTGGGTCTGCTGCTCAACTCGATCACACTTTCAGTGCCTCTATCTGGTAGCCTGAATCCTCACTTCCTCAACTTCTCCCATGGAGAATATTTCTACAGCCTTTTCCAAAACACCATAAATGCAGAACTTTTGCGGCAGCTGGACTGCTCTGTACCTCTGCTGCTTACTGCAGCCACTCAGAGCCCTGACATGGTAAGTCAGTTACTTTTTTTTCTTGATTGGATAAGGTCATGAATAAGCTGATAAAATGTTGGGTCAGTTTATTATTGCAAATTAAGGGCAAAATAGTATTTTATTTTCCAAATAAGTATGACTGATGAACGAGCTGAGATGTTACTCTAGATTCTAGAATGACAGTTGTATGTGTTTTGAACTGGCCAATATTATCGAACGTCCCTGGATGCCCCAGCCCTTTTCTTTCATCTTTATATTTTGCTAATGACTCTTGTCTCAGACAGATTTTTCCCACTTAACTGATGCATTGATTTGCTATTCATGCAGCAGGAAACATTTTCTATCGCTCTCTCTTTCTCGGAGAGTGCAGACCTCCACCAGGCTGAAAAACTAACAAAGTACACAGCACCCTCTGCTGGCCGTGCTGTAATACCACACTGTAACAGAATCATGTTGTGTCACAATGTTAAAGAATCCTTTAAAAATAATTCTGGATATGGATCATTTCCAAAATTTTTGAAAGGTTACAATAAGTAAAGCCCCACCTCTGATAGGAATTTCATGTAAATCTGCACATAACTTTTTTCATAATCCTGAGACATCATTCATTTCTCAGGTCAGTGTCCTCCTCAACGGCATGCTGGATCACAGTTTCCGTGAGCGTTCTGTAAGAAAGACTCAAGGCTCCCGATTGGCAGAGCAAGTACTGAAGCAGTGGGACTTGCTGAAACCTTGGTGGACAGGCTCTTGTTGTTCACCGGAGAGCAAAACCTCCACTCTTACACTGCTTTCCAAAGTCCTGCAGGTATCAGAAGGGTATCAGTGTACCCTGTCTACCCAGTGTATTAGATACAGTACTTAAACAAAATACATAAAAAATAAACACATGCTTGCTTCTTGCTGTAATCATTCTTATATGTATATTAGTTTTTTCTTGTGTTGTCTACAGATAGATTCTTCAGTAAGCACAAATACTAGTCACCCAGCTTTCTCTGCAGTTTTCACTACCTTTACTTCCCTCGTCACAGATACAGCACTGCCCTTAAATCTAAAGGTACGCAACTTTTTAAAGAAATTCCAAACTTTTTTTGTACATGTGTGATGTTTATATTCACGTTAAAGTGAGACTCATTTAACCAAATAAAGTTACATTTAATCAGAAGTGAAAATAATTATGGTTTCTAACTTGCTGTTTGTTTGTTAGTTTCTAATGCCTATATAAGATCAAGTCTCCATTACAGCTCTTCTGGTTTCCTCTGGATTTCCAAAGTTTTGTTTTCTTGTTTAAAATTGTTTTTATTTTCTTCACAGTACACTGTAAAGGAACTGACCAAGATATATTGAAAGTAGTTTTCAAACATCCCGTGAAGTTACCAAATTTGACCTTTTCTTGGAAACCATAAGAAACCTACACGGTTATATCACAGTTAGGAAAATGTCTGTATAGATAGACGTCTGCAAGAATGATTTTAAGGTGTAATGAGTAATAGTGTTTAAAAAAATTATACAAGTACAGATGCGTTACAGGAAACCAAAATGGGACTTCTTTGCTTAGGATTTGAAAATGGCAAGAAATTCAAACCACTTGCTTTATACTAACATGGCTAGCTGTAGCAATATCATGTACGCCACATTTTCAGAGCCATGCTTTGCCTGTGCTCAGAAAAATGTGCACAGTTAAAGTGAATAATGAAATGCATAACAAGAAACCAGTGCTTACTGTGGTGGCGTTAGCAGTGAAAGCACGATGTTTACCTGTCATAACATTCGGAGTCGCTATGTAAATAGAGGGATCTACTTGTTTTTTTACTGTAACATTTTTTTTCATGTTATTTCACTGAATTTATCAGAATATTTCATAAAACTATAAATTATACCTTGCATAATTTATTTAGGGAACGAACACGTGTATAGCAAAGTTATACCGGCACAATCACTTTTCGCATCATAGCTGACATTTTTCATCACGATGGTTTGCTTATCCTCAAACCTATTAATTTAACTCTTTTGTAGATGTCCTTGATGAATCAAAAATTCCGTTACCAGTAATGCAATATTGTGTTGACATATAACGTGTGCATATGCAGTAAAAATATCCAAATTTAGATTATAAATCTTTTCAAGATTAAAACATACACCGAGTTGGAGAGTACATAAAAAACTGCAAATCTGAGATTTAAGGACCGCAGTCATCACACAATGACCTCTGATCTCCGTTACTGTATTCAGAAACCATGTGACGCACATCAGACAATGGACTTCACTCATTTACATGCATTCATGGTTTTTTAATTCCATTGTATATCGATTATTTTAAAGTGTTAAAAACACAATGGGTAGGAACCAAATAACACAAGCCACATATTTTGCCAGTTATTTTCAATTATTCACTAAGTTATTCAGCTCACTTATGCAAATAAATGTATATTATGAGATTAATCAAATTTTTACTAAAGTTATCAGATATAAAAGCAGTAATTCGTCATGTGGAAACCATGTAGCTGTAGTGGAGACTTGATCTCATATATA
>JAOUQZ010000041.1:22413362-22428648 GCA_028564935.1 Neosilurus hyrtlii | reverse complement strand
ATAGAAGACTGAAGAAACCTCATATAGTCGCTGACCAGAGAAATCTAATTATTATTAAGATTATTATTATTTTATTTGTTTATTCCTGGTTGATTGATTTTATTTTATTGTTAATTCTTAATTTGTTTATTTATTTTTCCATCTTATTTTGTGTTAAAAAAAATAAAGAGGTTTGAGAAGATTGAAAATTTAAAAACAAAGCTTTTCTTGTGGAAAACCTGAAACCAAAGCCTCACCCAGAGTCCAGTGGCCCCCGGGTAAAATTGAGTTTGAGACCCCTGCTTTAAAAGGAAATGAAACCCAAACTTATTACAAGCTTGCATATGCATAGCTTGTGTCTATTAAAATGCGATATTTCGTGAACCGTTTTTCATGTAGGGAAATAAAAACCAGCAATAACACTGCACACAGGGGGTGTCATTATAATGCGAAAAGTAGCGAAAGGTCACATGATCACCCCTCATTTTCTTCTGTAATACTGAACTAATTTGCATATAAATATATGGAGCAGTATGTATTTTAGTATGTACGATCGGACTCTTGTTTGATGCATGTAGTGCGAGTAATTTGTATTTGAGCCTAATTTTATTTTATTTAGAAGTTCGCTACTGTATATCTGATTTGTTTGTTTAATGCCTGTATACTGTTATTATTGCTTGCATTATATGAACTGAGGGATTTGCATCCTATTTTTGCTATTTCACGCACTTGCGAGAGTGAAATGGCAGCGTTTTCAAATTGGCTAATATTAAACGGATTTTAGCAAATTCGAAATTGTAAATAAAAAACACCAGGGGCCTCATGTACAAAGGGTGTGTACGCACAAAAACGTTGCGTATGCCCTGTCCCACGGCAAAGTTCAGATGTATCAAGAGGGAAATGTCCGTGGAAATGTGCGGTGCCTCAAGCCAACTCCATCACTGGCGTACGCATGTTTCTGCAGCTGTTGGTGCTTCGGCGACACTTCGAGGTGATTCTGGGAAACTGTTTATTATGTGAAAATTAGTCCTCAGAGTTGATTAAAGCGCAGTTTGCAGCGAGAGCCGGTTTTCAGAATGTAATCGGCGCTGTCGACTGCACACACATTGCTATAAAAGCGCCATCACAGGATGCATTTATGTCAGCAGGAAGCATTTTCATTCCATCACTGTAGAGATCACATGTAATGCGCAAATGCAATGAACGAACAGTGTGGCGAGGTTTCCTGGTTCAACCACGATTCCTACACCCTGAGTAACAGCATGTTTGGAAACTACATGCTGGCACTGTGCGCGATGGTGATTTCAACCATTCACCAATGCATTAATTGAGTCACTGATATTTGTGAAGATGGCTACGAGCAGGCGGTCATTTACGCCACCGATTGCACAGCGCAGGGAGGACACGGCCAGTCGGGCGGGCAGCAGGAATCCCCCATTTCTGTGACGCCAGAGCCGCCGTGGATGGTGGAGGAATCCCCGAGTCTGTGGCTGTGTGTCCTCCGTCTCACTGTCTGTTTTAAAAAATAAATAAATTGTATTTAAACATGAGTCAAAGTCTTGGAAATCCCCTTCCTTGTACTGGCATGTTTAATTTGCCAAACCAAAGAGCATACACACATTTCCACATGAACCTCTATCTTACAGTGCTGTGAGCTTGGGGGTGATCCGAGACCCCACATGACCCCACCCCCGAAAGAGCAGTGTCCCCTATAACTGCGGCGACTCTCTGCTCAAGTGGGGTGAGGTCCTCCTCTCCTGTCCCCCCGCCTGAATGTGCCAGACTTTGGCGGTGGGCAGCCCAGCCTCCATTTAACAGCCACCTTTAAGTCTGACCACTTTTTACCACAGTTTTTTTTAACTCTGCGTGTGTTCACCTTTCCGACCCCACAGCATTGACGAGCTCACACACTCTCTCCCACTCAGACCTCCTGTGTTTGTTGTTAATGCTGGAGGACAGCATGCCAAACAGTCCATTTTTGCGCGCCTCCCCGTCTTCCCCATATTGTAAGGGTTTTCTGATCCTGCAAAGTGGGGAATCTCTGGTGCAGGGTTCATTTAAATATAATTTGCATATTTAAATGAGGGTGTGGACAGGAAGGGGTTGGGTACTCCTACATGTGCGCTTAATTTCACGTTGATTCGAATGTTCAAAGGAAATGTGCTTGGATTCATGCGTACGCACAGATTCATACATCTGGATTATTTTGTGCGTACGATGTTTTCTGTATTTAAGTGTACACCATTTTTCAGTAAGAATTCCATGCAAGTCTTTGTACATGAGGCCCCAGATGATGAAAATGTTAATGTGTAAAAGGAGAGTTTGGAAGGTTTGCATTTCACTTCTCTTTAAGTGTGGTAAATTCCTAATTTTTGCCCTGAGTTGTATTTCTTCCGCAAGCTAAGTACATGTACGTTTATCAATTTTTTAAACCATTATTTTTGCAGGTATTTCCTGACTCTAGTCAACAATCTGTCTTTTATAAGATATAAAGAGATTTATTCTGCTGCAGCAGAGATCATCGGGTTAATTCTGAAGTACATGAGTGGCAAGGAAAGTGTACGTATAAAGTATATTCATTTATTTCATTTTTTTGTACAGTAATGTAGAAATGTGGACATTTATTGCAGCTGTTGTATGTTTTTTTATCTGTTTTTATGCAGGAAAATAAGGATCCATTATTTAATGCCACTGTGACCAAACTAAGGGACTTGAAGAAGAAGGATCTGGATGACAAATTTATTATTTCTTTGTGCAAACTGTCCAAACACTATCCAGTTATAGTGGATCAGTAAGTAAAGCTGGAAAGTCATTGTTTTTGTGTTTTGATATTGAAAAATCATACTAAATGTGTGTGTGTGTGTGTGTGTGTGTGTGTGTGTGTGTGTACAATAGATTTGTGAATGTTATTTTCTACCTTCTACCAAAACTACATGGTGTGCTGAAAACGAACTGCCTGGAGTGTGTTCTGAGCCGAGCTGATACTATCCCTGATATTTTCCTGCACCTCAAAACCAAGGGCTTCACCCAAATGATGGCTCACAGGTCTGTGAAAGTTTCGATGACGGTAGTAACCAGTTAAAAAAAAAAATTCTGGAGTTGAGTCCTGAGTTCTGATTACAGCTTTACATGTTCTTGCTACTGTTCCTTTCTGCCTCTTAAAAACAAAATGGTAGGTGGATTGAGTACTGTGAATTGCCCCTAGATATGTATGAATATATGGATATATGTTTGGTGTGATTGATGCCTTGCAGTGGTGTGGTGTACCATTTCTGGCTTGTGTTGAATTACCATGAGCTCACCTAGCATTAAGCAGTTATAATGTAATAAATGAGCTTGAACTCTTACACTGATTCATTTTCAATTTTATTATTTTTCATTAATTCACCACATAGTCAGTAGTTTACATTAGTTAGTAGTTTACACTCAGTCAGGCTGGGTTACATGAATATACATGTTCTAAAGCGCCATCATTTGTGCGGTGTTGGCTAATTCAAGAGGGCTTGTCCAACAGACAATAATCTAGTTCTGATAAACAGTAGTGTTTGAATACATTTATTAATAATGAACCATGTATGATTGTTAGAGATGGGGTAAAACCAATTCACTTATGTGTTGCAATTTTTTTGTGCGGTGATTTATGTATTGCCACGCTGGCTCCAAAATCGTCATTTTTTGAAATGTATTTATTTTTATTAATTCCCAAGTTATACTTTTGAATTCTAGTTGGTGAAACGTTCTTGTTTCTTTATAGTCCTACAAGGGGGAAGTCATATTCAAACACTGGTTGCTAGCACAGCATCATGTGTGATACAAGCTAATTATTTGCTAATCTTGTATAGAATTAGCATTTAATATATATATTTTTTTTTTACATGGTTCATGGTTTAGAAAATTGTAATAATAAAGCAATAAAAATTATTATTGACTTGGGATATTAATAAAAGTTCCGTACTTATAGAATCTTGCACCTAGGTATTGTGATATTTTATTGGGTGGTCCCTGGTTGTTTCCTTGTTTAATGATTTATACATTCTTTCAATCACTGTTGGGATAATTTCGGTCTCGGTCTCTCTTCGCTATGGGCTCGCGTGCTTCTCCCGTGTAGTCTTCTGGAGCTTCAGGAGCAAAGGAAAAAAAGAACAAAGGGTCACTCAGGTCCCCAAAATGACAGTTTATTATTAAGCCACTGAGGACGCATTACAAGACATGCAGTGTATATATAGTCTCAGAGTGCATGTATGCATTTCTGAGACAGTATGGTGATGACCTTCTGCCTTATGCCAGGCTGTATCAGGCCTTCTGATTATTTTCTTTCAGCAGAATGCCCAATTGACTTGCACAGCTTTAATGAGTTAATTATTATGAAACATTTGCTTTCTTAGAGATGAGGCAAGGCAGCGAGTGTGCCTGGACATTGTGCATAAGATCCAGGCCATTCTGAAGCCTGAGGAAATGAAGGAAATTTTGGGAGCAGTGAATGCCATGGTCTCTCATCCCTCCCCTGCATGCAGAGAGAGAATGTACGATATTCTCATGTGGATTCAGGACAATTACAGGTGTTTATAAACTCCAGATCCTCTTTACTGCTGTAAACAACATTGATCTAAATAGATATACAGTGGCACCTCGCAAGACGAGTTTAATTTGTTTTGGGACCTAGCTGGTAGAAGGAAATGCTCTTATAGCAAGGCGAATTTTTCCACAGGAAGCAATAGAACACCCATTAATGCGTTCCAGCCCTCCAAAATGCCCCCAAATATGCCTAATATAAAACTTTTTAAAGGTTGTTTTATTAATAAATAATATCCTCTGGTTAACAAAAGTAAAGACAAAAAATTATTAATAAAATGCATAAAAATGAAACATAAACCTACACTTTCCCTTTAAGATGCAATGAGTCTGGAATAAGTGGCACAAGGAGAGGGAGGTGGAGGGGCGTTAGTCTTTGAAGGAGAATCTCGTTCCATGAGAATGTCCGGTCTTTTAGGCGGGGGCGCACTTGTGTTGGCATCACTAGCATATGGTAGCAGAGCATATCGATAATCTCTTTCTTCAATTCCACAATTATTTCATTTCATTCATTACTGTCCTCCTTTCCAGTATCCTTTTTAGTCACCATGGTAACACAGTTTTCAATGTAGTAATTAGCATCAGGAAGCACAAAGCTAACAAATAACTCGTAAGAGATGCTAACATGAGGAGAAAACAGGTGCGATTTGACTCCACAGCCACCGAGAAATTCTGCGTGATCACGTGAACAATGTGTGAATACTTGTTTTTCTTACGTGTGCACGGGGCATCCTTGTGCTATGAGACATTCCTCGTCGTTCAGTGCAGAAAATACTCCAAAGTGTCCCTCGTTATGCTAGCTCCTCGTATAAAGGGACACTCGTCTTGCGAGGTGCCACCGTAGATATAAATGTTTGCTTTTATTTGTACTGTATTTTTTTGCCTCCTGTTTCTGTAACTGTGCATTAACAGTGATCCTGAGAGCAGAGAGGATAGCACGTGTGTGGAGGTGTTAAGTGAGGCCAAGGAAACACTCCTCCAAGGGCTGACTGATGAAAACCAGGGCTTACAGTGAGTCAATCTTTTTTTATTTTCTCACAGTGATGACCTTCAGATCACTACTTTATTGTACAATGCATTAGTACAGTGTAATGCTTAAATTCTGCTGATCCGTTGTACATGTGCTTTTTTTAAGGCTGTACGTACGAAATTTCTGGAGTCATAAGGAGCGTTTAGCTCCTGCCACTCTGGAGAGGCTGCTGATGGTGCTAAGCTCTCTCTACTCAGCTCGCATCGAGGAGCGCTTCCTTAGCTTGGCTACAGACCTGCTGCTGGAAATGACCAGTCAGAGTCCCGACTACACGCGCAACATGTTCGAGTTCCCACTTTCTGAGTGCACTTTTATGGTACATTGTGGGTTGTATTTGTTTGCACTTTAGTGTCTTTTGTTTATTTTTATTGCTGTATTTTCTTTAGTTCTGTTTCAGCCATATGCTCTCTCTCTCTCTTTCTCTCTCTCTCTCTCTCTCTCTCTCTTTATCTATCTCTCTTTCTTTTTCCCTTACTCTCCTTCTTTCTGGTTCTCTCTCTTTGTGTGTGGGACACCCCCCCCCCCCCCCCCCCCTTAGGATTACACGATTGATGCTAATTGGCGTTTGAGGAGCACAGTGCTCACCCCGATGTTCATGGAGACCCAGGTGACCCAGGCAGCAGGAACACAGCGGGTGGATAGTGCAGAGATGCAGCTAGCCAGTATGAAAGGCCAAATCCGAGCCACTCAGGCTTCTCTGGAATTTTCCCAGACTCAGGCTCCTGGTGCAGGTGCTTATCACTACAGTTATATTCATGTGTAAAATTCAGTGGTGTGTTTTTCGGGTTCTTGATCTTAGTAGTTTGTATAGTTTTAATATTTTTTGTTGTTGTCAGCCTGATTGTTTTTTTCTGCTGTTTGTTAAACTGATTCTTACCTAATGTGAGCTTCTAATTAAAAAAATGTGTTTACTGTTTGACAGAAATTAAATTACTTTCTGCGATTACCCTAATATTAAAGCAATATTCATTTATTATTTATTGTTTGCCTTTGTGCAGAAAAATACAGTGGATCCTCGGTTTTCGAACATAATTAGTTCTTAAATGTTGTTCTAAAACTGATTTTGTAAATTGAAACATATTTTCCCATAAGGATAATGTATATAATAATGTTTAATGGATTAATCCATTCCTGCCCTCCTTCTCACTCTACAATCGTATCACAATGTGACATACCAACCGTATAAAGAATAAACTTTAAAATAGGAAAGTTTCAGTCACCAGTCACTGTTTTCATACTTTTATATGATTTCTTTCTTCACCTCTCTTGATTGATCCCACGGTTTTCCTTATTACCTTTACACTTTCAGTAAATTTCCCAGGTCCCATAGTGGCTTATTGATTAAAAATATAAAAGAAATAACACACAAGATATATCACCAAAAACTGAAAATTTCAGAGTGGGCATTCTGTGAGCAAGCGCTGTGTGACGAGACTGACACACACGGCTGGCTGTTATAGATTGCTTGACAACTGTGCATTTGTGCTGCAACCGAGTGCAATCATGGCTCCTCTCTGTTTGTGAACCGATTTGTTCGAAAAGGGACTCATTCAAAAACCGAGATTCCACTGTACAGGCAACCTAAAAGTCTAACAGTTTAGTAAGCTTTGATTGCTTCAGGCATCATGTTACTCTGGTTACCTACCCAAGATGATATTTTTGAGCACCCAGCCAACGTTAATTTTCAGTTAGGTCCACAAGTATCACAATTTATGCAATTTTTCCTCCGCAATATGTTTGAAATGAAGCAGTCAGGATGTGATTAAAATGTCTCAGCAATTAGATTAGATTCAACAAAAGTATTGCATTAACCTTTTAGGAATTACAGCCACTTTTACATGGAGTCTTCCAATTTTCACAGGCTCCAGAGTAAGTGGACAAACTAACATTGTTATAAGCATAAATTTTAATACTTGGACACAAATCCTTTGTGTTTACTGACTTCCTTAATTCTGGAACCCATGGACATCAACAAATGTTCAATTTTCTTCCTCATGATTCTTTACTATGCCCTTATTGTAGCTGCTTTTAGTATACCTTCAGTTTTGTGGTTATTAAGCATGATCAGTTGAGTTGATTGACCTGAACAATTAAGATCATCTTGACTACTTCAATTCTAATCCACTGCAGTGACGCTGTCCAAATACTTATGGATCCAACCGTATTACAGTTACATATCGTAATATCTTATTATATAATCTAATGTAATATAATGTATTTTTACTCACATGTACTTATGCACTTGCAATGGACTATAGACTGTGATGAACTGCTTGTCAGTAATTAAACTGTCAGTAATTAAACTGGTTGCTTATGTGCTTTCAGGTCGGCGATCAGCATATAATTGGTTAACTGGAAGTAGTGTGGACACACTAGCAGATTATTCCCTATCCTCTGAATCTGCATCCTCTCTCCTGGTGTTTGAGAAGAAGAGAGCAGAGCGGCCCACATCCTGGCGAGCCGTAGGTGCCAACTTTGGCTCTAAACGTCTTACTACCCCAACAGATGAGACAGACAGTCGAAGTGCAGGTCAGTTAATAGTATACCGGTCAGTTAAAACTATCCTATGTCCAGGTGTCTTTTTTATTACCTAAAAGAAATGTATTTATTTCTGTACAGCTGAACGGGAGAAACGTGCTGATATCCTAAGACTGAGGCGACGGTTCTTAAAAGACAAAGAGAAAGAAAACATAAAATTTGCCAAGAGGGAAATCCAGTCACAAAGAACTGAAAGGGTAGAAATCATACCACATGACTATTTTGTTCGTCGTGTTTATGACTAGATTTGTAACTTTTTTTTGCTGCTGCTCACATTTTCTGTGTTATTCAGGAAAAAAGGGCGACTCAGAAAATACAACGAGAAGCTCAGGTGACCTTGTACCGTAGCTACAGGGTGGGAGACCTGCCTGACATTCAGATCCAGTACAGCAGTCTTATTGCACCCTTACAAGCCCTGGCACAGGTAAGAACTTCTCTTTAATCAAAACAAAGTTTCCTATTCATCAGATTATTCGACCTGTGTGCCGTATTGATTATCTTTCTTGATGAACTACACTTCCACAGAGAGACTCCACCTTTGCTAAGCAGCTGTTCAGCTCCCTGTTTTCTGGCGTACTCTTGGAGATGAAGCGATCTAAGCCTGCTAAAGAGAGGGAGGGGATACTGACAAGTTTACTGCAGGACATGAACAACTTTCTGAACAAAAGCACAACATACTTTCCACCATTTATTGCTTGTGTACAGGTATCAGGAAAGTTTATAAAGTTCTAGTTTTTACTCTGTAGAATAGTAAGTAGTATATAAAATATAAATGTAATCTCAAAGTTAGGGTGCCTGGCTCAGGATCTAGAGATCAGGGGTTCAAATCCTCGTTGGACCCCCACTGTGCTAAGACCCCTGGGCGTGGTCTTAACCACAAGTGTGCCTCTGTCCACCCAGCAGTATAAATGGGTACCAGTAAAAATACTGGGAAGGTAACCTGAGATGGATGGACTAGCGTCCCATCCAGGAGGAGTTGAACTCCTAGTCGCTTCACACTACAGAAACCGGGGATAAGCACCGGCCTGATGGGCCGCTAGGAATCGGTGTAAAAGCCCAGACTTACCATTTAGTTAAATACACATTTGGCCTCTTATGTACACTTATTAACTTACTTGCTTATGCGGTTATCCTATTAGCCAGCAAATCAGGTGGCAGCAGCACAATGCATTAAATCATGCAAATTGTTTTTCAAGCTGTTGACTTCCTGGAATTTTCACACACAACCTTGTAGAGCACAGGTGTCAAACTCATGGCCCGCAGGCCAAATCCGGCCCTCTGATATATATTCTTGTGGCCCGCGAGAGCTTTTAAGTGTATGACTATCGAACATTATTTCTATCACCTGCCATTCAATTCATCATCCATCCAGTAGGTGGAGCCAACCTATTTCAAGTAAACGGCTAACTGTTCATGCTAGCTTGACACTGTAGAGCATTGTCAGAGAAGGAAAGCGAATAAAAGAAGAGGACAAATGCGTAAACAAATAAGATCATGCAGATTTCATGTTTGCTTTTTTTAAATAGATGAGTGATTATTCTGCCCTTGATGATCTCAAAATTTAGTGCCGTGGCCCTGGGTGAAAATGAGTTGTATGATGTATGGCGTAGAGTTTACATAGAGTAGTTCGAAAAACAAAAAACATCCTGTAGGGATGCTTTTCATCCTGCAGGCAGAAACACCTTGTTTATGTGAGAGATCAGAGGAGAATGATAAGACTAGTCTGAGCTGAGGCTCTGTCTATTTTGGGTGAGTTTGTGCGTATGATCGCCTCAGATTCTTGTTTCTGGTTGACAGGCATGAACCTCATATTGGTCTTCTGCTGTTGTAGACCATCCACCTCAAGGTCCATTTGTTTATTTATTTATTCTGAGATGTTTTTCTGCTCACCATGGTTGTAAAGTGTGATTATACAGTTCATTGTATCCTTCCTGGTAGCTTTCGTTTTGCACCATTCTTTGTAAACTTTAGTCTATTGTGTGTGAAAATACCAAAAAATCAGAAGTTTCTGAAATACACCAACCCCTCAAGTCATTGACATCACACCTTTTGTCCATTCTGTTGTTTGATTCAATAACTGAAGCTTCTGCTCCTGATCTGCATGATTATAAGCATTGCACTGCTGCTGCCACATGATTGGCTTAGTGGATAATCAAATAAATGATCAGGTGTTCCTATTAAGGTGGACAGCGAGTGTAACATTTTTGTTGTGTAGCAAATTGAGGTTAGTTGAAAAAAAATTCTTACAATATATGAGATGTCTGTAAACTAACCCCACTACATGTCTATAATGACTTCGGTGTAAAGTGTTCTTCTCTGTGCTATCTATTTCTGTTTTATCCTGTAGATAAATATGGATCATTTTAGCGTTATATTTTACTCTTATAATTCAAATATAATGAACCTATTTGAATTTTGTGCAGGATATGTGTTACCAGCACTCAGGTCTACTGGATGTGCAGCCTGGCAGTGTCAGTACCAGCTGTTTGGCCAGTCTGCAGCAACCCATGGGCATCCTCCTCTTGGAGCAGAGTCTCATACACGGTAGCCATGTGCCAGACGAACCCCCTTCCAAACGGGCAAGAGGCAAGAAGGAGCTACCCCCTGACACAGAGCGCTGGATTCATCTAGCCAAGTGAGTTTAGCTTTCAGTCCTAAATCCTCTATTTGAATCACTGAATACTAGTACAGTACATTTATTCATGAAGTCTGTCCTCAGAGGTGGAATGAATTCTTCTTTAGGTTGTACAGGTCTTTGGGGGATTATGATGTTGTGAGGGGCATCTTTGGTGGAAAGATTGGCACAAAGTCCATCACATGCAGTGCACTGCAGGCTGAAGCGAAAGGTGACTACGCTGAGGCAGTCAAATTTTACAATGAGGTAATACAAATGTCTGTTTAGTTGCATAATGCTCTTAGTGTAAGGAGGTGATCACACTAGTTGTGCGATAGAAAGGCGACTGATGCGAGCGACAATTGGCGGTTGTAGCTTTTTATTTTCAAAATGTTCTCAATCTGCTCACGACATGCGTGAACCGTTTGAGAAGAGTTTGAGACTACTCTGTGTCAGAGCCTTGTCTCACGTCATTTGCGGCGTCGCATTTTGGTCGCCTAATTCGTGAACTCGTAAATGTCGCAAAACAAGGCTCTGCCGCAGAGTAGTCTCAAACTCTTCTCGAACGGTCCACGCATGTCGTGAGCAGATTGGGAACCTGTTGTTTTGCTCGCAAATTCTTCTTTTTTTCGTTTGCAAGGAAAAGTGACAAGTTGGTGACTCCCATGAGGAAAGGTTGAGACTTGCTGGCGTCCACCATATTCCATGTATTTTGTCATTATTAGTACTTTATTCACATTTTCTTTGTGCGAATAAAAAGCGAATCGTTTGGGAACAACAAGTGAACAAAACGTGACACTTATTTTCTGCAAACATCCGCAAAGCAAACGCAACTTACTTGCAAATCAGTCGCAAATTCGCAGAAACACGGCCCGACCTTCGGATCAGTAAGCCAGCATCCTACCACCGAGCCACCACTCCCTCGGATGGTTGAGATATGTGCAGTATAGTAGCTACAATATTCAGCTCTATATGTAAAGGGTTCACCACACACACATCTACAGTTTCATCAAAGCACATTTACAGCAGTGAGGTATATTATGTAACTATAACAGTCTTCACATACTTGTTTTAGATTTTTTTTTTATTTGTGAAAACTTACTGTTATGACAGAAATGCGCCTTTCAGTAGTGATGGGACTGTGTTTCATTGGTTCAGGCGCTGAACACAGAGGAGTGGATGGATGGTGAGCCTACAGACACAGAAAAGGATTTCTGGGAGATAGCAGCTCTGGAGGCCTACAATCACCTGACTGAGTGGAAGTCTCTACAGTACTGTGCTACAGTTAATATTGACAACAGCTCACCAGTTAACCTGGACAAGATGTGGGAAGACCCATTTTATCAGGTTATACAGCAGATTGGGGGGAAAGCTTGTATTTTGTTGTTTTTCATTCATTATGTTGATAGTGTTGATTTTGTTGCCGCGTCCGTGCTTGTGGGCACAGTGCACTCGCACTTTCATATTTTCACTAAGTCAGTGTTTTTTGTTTCTGAGGAGACACAAATTTTTCGAAAAGGTTTTTTTCAGAGAATGAAAAAAAGAGACTTTTTTTTTCAAAAGTTTTTGCATACTATCGAAACGACAGTAAGTTATATTTTGGCTGTTTCTTTACTGAAAGTCAATGTAAACATTTTCAGAGCTCTGCTTTTAGGCAGCGAATAAATATTTAAATTATTACAGAATTTTATCTTACAGAATTCCTTTATGCATCAACTAAATATTTCACTAAGCATGCAGGTGTGAAATGGTCCTGTGCCCCTAGCAGTAGTTCATTATCTGTGTGTACTATATATGTATTTTTAGTGTTTATTGAAGTGACCACTTGCTCGAAGTGAAGATAAAGTTGCATGTTAAATGCTTTTGGCTCAGGAGAGGTTCATGTTGGGCTTTGTTTAATAATAATGTTAGTAAACCTGTGCTCTTCGCAATTTAAATTACTTATAAAATCATTGCTACTTCTTAAATAAATGAGATTTCAAGACCAGAGATGGTGAGAGATGGGGCGATGAAGGTTGAGTTTCCACTGCATTTTTGTACAAAATCGAAGTGATGTTTTTACAAACATTTTCAATTGAGCTACATGCTGGAACTATATCTGTGCAACATTTGAAGCCAACTGCTAGGTGGTTATGCCAATCATTCTGTTTCTCGTTTGAATTGCTTATCATGTCATTTATTATAAACCTGCAAAGTTTTGTGTGAATCGTTTTGGTGATTTTATTTCTTTTCTTTTTTTTTTACTATAAGGGTTTTTTGGGGGTTGTTGTACTACAGGGGATTTTGGGGAGTTTTTTGCAATTTGAAATTGTATATTAAGAAGGTTGATTGAAACATGGCTTGAAAGAGTGTTTTACTTTTTAAGGGATTGCTCTCATTTCTTAGTTGTAAACTTGCAGTGCTTTATCAGTAGATACAAACCCCACCCTGCCACTTACTTCCAAAAGCACTCTTAAATATCTGCCACAAGTCAAATGAGCTGAGTTAAATTGGGAAGTACGAAAAAAAAAACCACATGAAATCCTTTCAACATTGTGTTTTGGTTCCGGTCAGAGTTCTGAGTGGAATTTTGGATAAACTGGACATTTGTGGACCAGACAGTGTTAAATGTAATTATTGCAAATGGCACGATCCATTTCCCTATACTGCTGTGCAACAGGCACATGATAAACTCGTGATTCAGTGCACTTCTCCTGGAGCAACCGATGGTATTCATGCCAGCATAAAAGTAGCATCATAAAATGCTGAATGGGTTTATTCTGTATTTTGTGATCATGCACCTGATGTCATTAATTGGTTATGAATAAGAGTTCAGAATATTCTACTAGAAATTACATAAATATCCCAAAGCTCAGCTTAATGACTTTCTCTTTCTCTCACCAAAATTCTAAATCTTTCATGTCCAACAGGAAACCTACCTGCAGTACATGATGCGCAGCATGTTGAAGCAGCTGCAGCAGGGCCAGAGGGACCAGGCTCTGTTGAGCTTTGTTGATGCTGCCATGAAGGTGGAGCAACGAAAACTGGTGATGGAGACACACTACAGTCAAGACCTCAGTCTCCTCTACATTCTGCAAGAGGACTATGATCGTGCTAAATACTATGCCAACAACTGCATGCAGGTCTTCATGCAGGTCAGTTTTACGTTTAGAGATAAGAGTGGGGATTGTGAGCTTTTAGTCTTAATGTAAATTTTCACAAGTACATGAACCCTCATGCGCTGGTCTCCATAGTTGTTTTTATTATTATTATTATTATTATTAGTTCAGCCTTTTTTGAGTGTTTTAAGACCAATACTGTTAAACTTAGCCTCTTTTTAACCAAAGTTTTATTTACATATATTCATTTTCTGAACCGCTTAATCCTAATTAGGGTCGTGGGGAGGGTGGCGCCCATCTCTGGGCAAAGGCAGTGTACACCCTGGACAGCTCACCAGGCCATCGCAGGACAGAAACAAGCTGACAGCAATGCAGCCTACTGTTTACGAAAGTCAGCAATGGTTCATTTACTCGGGTGTCAAGCTCATTCCTACTGAGGGCCACATCCCTAAATTTAAAGGTGTTCGAGGGCCGAATAATCACTCAGCATTTATTCTAAAAGGGCCACCATGAAATCTGAATGGCAAAATGATTAGTTTAGGCATTTGTCCTCTTTTCCTTTAATCACTCGCTTTTTCTGGCAGTGCTTAACAGTGACAAGCTAGCATACAATCTTTGTTGAGTCGTGAATGACTAGCTATTTACTTGAAATATTTTTGCTGCCACCAAGTGGAAGGATGATGAATTAGGTTTCATGGTAATGATTGACGTGAAGAATGTACGATAATCATAGTCTTTGAAAGCTCTTGCGGGCTACGTAAAATGAGTTGGCGGGCGGGATTTGGCCCACGGGCCTTGAGTTTGATACCTGTGATTTACATGCTTCTCACCACAGACAGTGAGAGACATGGACAGCCTTTGATAACCCAGTTTGCTGCACTGGGTGGTTTAATTCACATATTTTGGAAATTAGTTCCAAATTTAAGTAGGTCCAGTTAAATGGCTCAAGAGACCTGGATATAGATTTCCAAGGTATGGAAAGGGCAAAACCTAGAAGGGCAATTGGAGAGCCAAAAAATAACACTATTCACAGCACCCCTGCTGAGTCTCCTATAATACCACAAATTTAATTTTAACAATGTAAAAGAATCTTTAAAAAATTCCTGAATCCAGAATTTAATCCGATTCACCACCAAAATCTAGTGGGGTTTTACTTGGGCCATAACTTTTTGTCATGAGGTTGCTAACATTCAAACATACAAACAAATCAAAGCCAATGAAAGCGTAACCTCTTGGCAGAGTGTTAAAAAATGTCTTGCCTCCCTGAAAAGTTTCATCTGCATGAGTTGTTGCATTGCAGAACAGTACATTCATTCATCATTCATTCATTCATCTTCTGAACCGCCTATCCCTACTTAGGGTCGCGGGGAGGCTGGCACCCATCTCAGTCGACTCTGGGCGAGGGCGGGGTACACCCTGGACAGCTCGCCAGGCCATCGCAGGGCCATCAGTCAC
>JAOUQZ010000041.1:22381904-22395012 GCA_028564935.1 Neosilurus hyrtlii | reverse complement strand
CACAACACACCGATCACTAGCTGGAACGGACATTTGCAGGCAAGTCAATAAAAGTCCGCTCATTTGCCGCCATACTCAGACTCCCGTGTCCCGGATTACGCACCGTCTGCTTGCCATAAAAATGTCATACAGGCAAGTCGATTTATTTGGGCGCGTAAAAACGCCCCAAACGCCACTGATCCGACCCAAAAAGCGACAATCTGAGCTGCCAGAGAAGAGAAGAAAGCGTTTGTTTTGTTTTCGATTCTTGGCTGCAGGTACATTGAAAATATTAGTTAGAAATTGGTGTCGTTCACTTTCCAACCAAGTGAGGGTGCTACTGCATATCAAGTGCTATCAAGCTATCTTCTGAAACACTCATTTTGAGTGAGAATTATGATTTCCGTGGCATGTTGAATTATGAAAACAATGCAGGATGAATAAAAAAAATTTGATGGAGAGTGAATCTGAAATAACAAAGTTGTTATTTTTAGTTAGAAATAAAATGATATTTAATTTATTCTTATAATACTATATATTAATATATATTATTAACTTCTGTTTTTTTTTTTTTTGACTCCACACATGCACTTCAAACAAAGCAACCCCTGAAACAGAAAAAAAAACCCACTAGAAATCATGAAGGAGGCTTTTTTTTACTTGGAAATTACATATTATATTCGGGCACCAAGAAAAAACTACCGGGCACCAAAAAATGAAAAATCACAAAAGCAAGGTTGCCCGACCGGGCACTAAGGCTCCAGAAGATTTTTCAAGCCCTGCGAACCCACTGGACTCCAGACAATGAAATGGAGGGTACATGTAAAATATACAGAGACAAGAGCGTAAAAAACTCAAACAAAGAAAGCACTTGGATTTGTTGTATTTACATTTTAAGGACAGGTTCATTAGAATACAAGAGCTGAATAAGCCTAATTCACACACAGCCAGTGCAGGGTTACACGTGTTTGACAATTTCTCATGATGGCTCCTCAGTTCAGCGTTGCCTTCTGTGCCATTTCTTAAGTTGGTCAACAGTAATGATGTCATCGTGAGGACAGAGGTACCTGCTGATTTTTTGCTACTCAAAAACAATTTGAAAGCCCTGAATAAAGCCGTTTCTTGGTAGGTATATCCACAATTTTTCTGTAGCATGGTTTATATACATATAGATTTTCTTCAATCTTTTACAAATTTATATTTTATATACATACACATATATAAAATTTTTCCCTACCTACCAATCCAGAACAAACTTGGTTGCGTTACAGGAACCAAATATTTTTTTGACTGGCCTAACCTTATACACACGTTTATAAGCAACTTATAGGTTTACTGTGTACTACCTGATCATTCTAATGCACTGCTGTTTCTGTGCTAACAACTTACTCACAGAGACTGTGAAGGGTGTTCTTACAAGCCTAATAATGGATGGATTTAATAACAATGTTAATTTCTATAACAAATTCTTTTTCTCATTAAACACCACTCAGTGTACTTCAAATTAAGCTTTCCCACCTTATTTGTACATTTTGTCCATGTTATTAGCTTCAGGAAATCGAGGCTGGTGTAGAAATGGCTGTTTATAGCTAATATACCGATTTATGATCCACGTGAGATTTTTGGGGGCTGCTTCTTTTCTGTGCTACGCTACATAACTTTACACCATATCCTCCAGACAAATCAGTAGAAACACTCCCGAAAGTACCATTTCAAAAATAGTAGTTTTAAAAATAACCTAATTGTTTTGATGGCAAAAAAGAGAGAAACTTTTCAAAAACTCTCAGTGTTCATTCCCAGATGTTGGCACATGAGTGAAACTGAAGAGTGTACAGCCAATCAGCATTGCAATGCATACACACATTGGACAGATTGATGTACGAGCCATCCAAAAATCAAGCTGATCGTTTTTGTTTCTTTGATCTTAAACACAACAAGATGTCTTAGAACAGTAAAAGTACCGTACGCTGAAAAAACGCACAGTATTTTGTTCTTTAATAAACAAAAATAATATGATCAGGTCACTTCTTATTGTTGTTGATTATTTTTCCTTTCATGTTTTCACTGTTTATACAAACTGATCTTGTAGAAAGATAAGTGTATGTTGGTACATACAGATTACTCAAGTGCTTGTCTTCTATTCCTAATGGACTTACAAGAGTCAAACGTGAAGTTGATGCTGTAAATCATGAATATCTTTGTGTCCTTGCTCATGTGCAACTATGCTTCAGAGATAAATGGTGTCTCTTATGCCTTATAAATACTTCTGTATGAAACACTGCAACACCATTCCTGTTAAAAGGGTGTCACAACATGACTGTCCTAGATATCGATTGTAAAAAAACTAAACAGATATGACTACTCACAGCTTCAGACTTTGGAGGCACAGGGGGTGGAGGTAGATTGATATCAGCACTGAGGAAGGCAGCACTTGAGCCCACAGTGGGGTACGGCAGCCCAGATGGGCAGCTGGAAATGCTGACGTTTCCTCGGGCGGCCTCGTTGTGCTCGTGTACGGGACTGTGCGTTTGTGTGTGGTCCAGCCACAGTTCCTCGTATGGCAGATCCGCTTTGCAAGGACTAGGTGAACTGTCTAGCAGCTCTGGAAACGGATAATCCACATCGGGTGCTTCCGGAGGCACAAACTCCCCATAGAGGCTAACGCAGCCCTGCAGGTTTACCTCGCTGTTGCCATGCAAGTTGTTTCCATAGACACAGACGGACAGGCGGTGGAAGGACTGCGTGAGCTCGTCCCGGGCTGAGCTAAGTGAGCTGGGCACGTGGGCAGGGCAGCCATTGGTACCAACTCCACCTCCGTTCCCAGTCCCAACTGTGCATCCTGTTCCGCTGCCGCCTTTCTTGGGACTCTTGGTGTCCTCGGGCCAGTCAGCCCTCACGTCACGTACTGCTCTTGAGTAGTTCTCAATATCAAGCTGTTCCTGGCAGTATGCAAACCAGCGATGAACTACGCTGTCCAGCCAAGCCTCTCCATGCAGCAAGCCTTCAGGTACCAGTAAGCGAGGCATCGCCGTGGCAACATGTAAGGGAAAGTGTATGGGCAGTACAGCGTTGGGGCGGAGTACACAGCACACCACCACCGTCTTGGTACGCACATTGACAAGCTTATAGCGGTGACCCTCTCTGATTGGATGCAGGTCGTGTGGGTTGCGTGGTGGACACCCGGGCACTGTCACGTTGACAGGCAGTCGTGTCTTCTCCACTATGGCACGGATGCTGTGCTCGCCTTCCTGCATCTGCAGCTCCAATGGTGAGCATGTGCTGAAGCGGCCACGGCATTGGAATGGCAGGCTCACACTCTCGTTGGTGCGGTGGTTCATACAGATCAGACAAGGCATCTTGCCCCGCCCTGGTCGACCGATGGAGTTCAGCTTGCCAATGCGTCTGAAGATGGTGTTGAGGCGCGATTTTTCTCTCGACGTTTTTGCATACAGGATCTCGGCTTGGCCCATAAGTGTTAACTCGTCGCCGGTGTTCAGGGTGATGCTGTATACCTCGGTGTCCTCGTTGCATTCTCCAGACGCCATCTGTGGGGGACACGATCGCTTTAGCAACTGAACACCAGTTGTTTTTAATTTCCTTTTAAACATGATCTTCATAAACATAGGCATTCAAAATATTTTTCTATCAGCAGAAATTAAAAGCCGACCACAGACAACACAAATATAACCTTTCACTCTAAGACAAAGGGACTTTGCCTTCTGGTCAAGGCCGTGGCATTGTGAATTCAGCTCTGAGGACAATGAGCAGTTTGTTTCCAATTCAATGGCCCACTAGCAAAGTTATTAGAATGCTGCCAGTCAAGGTTGGGGATTAACAGGACACACGGAAAAAGATTACATATTATACACCTCATAAAAATATAAAGAACAGATTCCCATGTCCTGTGGAATAGTAGTGACAGCAGAGATCATAAACCGTACTAACAGAAATGAAGACACCCCCATGTAGGTACAATCTCTGGATAATTGGAAAAAAAAAGAAAAAAAAGAAACATACCTTAACATTGAATGTTATTTCCTCCATGACATAAACTCGTTCAGGAAAAGCTTTAGCCACTTCCTCCACGCTGTTGAAGTACTGTACTGGCTCCTTAATATCCCGGTCCTGTTCCAGCAGTTTGAACTGACCTGCTCAATAAAGGAAAAGTAAAATTACACAGGTACAACTTACTTTCAAAATGTTTCCTGACTGCCTCTTATTCTGTTCCTCGAAACTGAGGAAACAGATTGATAGCTTTTTGAAGTGGTCTTTGATTGTATAAAACTTTCACTGCTGAATTTTTACTGCTTCCATCACATCAACATTAAATTTTTGCACATGAGAATAAACTGAACACAGAAACACAGAATGCATGTTCACTGACTATTTTCGTTAAGTTTCTGTCACCCATTTGACATTATTAAAACCAGTAAACATAACTTGTGTAATACTGAGTGCTTTTAAGTCCCTGAATCTGCAAATCTGCTTTAAAATCTACACCAACACTGCTAGCTTGCAAACAGGGCATGTGATAAAAGATCAGTTACATAAATACTATGGAGAAATAATAACACATTTAAAACAAGAGCACTCAGATCACAAACCTTCACCAAGCTACATTAACCAAGATGTCCAAAATCATCTGCAACATTAAAGAATCTTTTTTTTTTTTTTAAATCCAGGATCTAAAATGTCTAACGGAGTCTATCTTGTACAAATCACCACCTCTGGTAGAAATTTCAAGAAAATCCTCTCATAACGTTATAACGTAACTTAAAAACACACCCACCTTGGAGGTAAAAAAAGTGAAAGGTTGCACAGCAGGCTTCATATTATTTATAACATTAATTATATACTGATGTATTACAGCATTAATAAAGACTTTAATCAGTATTTAAGTGGTTTTAACCATGAACTATTTTCAGACAGGAACAGTGAGCCAATGAAAAACTCACGATTTCACACCTATATTGGAACCAGGATGATGTGCAGTTACGGGCTAGGCTTGCTGCAAAAAATCTCATTTTATAGACGTCTCAAGACGTCACAGACATTATAACCTGTTTAAGAGAAATACATTTATAAATGTGTGTGATTTCTTCAACATACCTCAATATATTTTAACAAAGAATAAAATGCATTATACTTGAATTTACATCTTATGTGCATATCAATAATTTAATTTGTACTTTAACATTTAATTTTTTTAACATTTAACTAAACGGGGCATTTGAAAAAATGAACCAGTGTTTTACAGTCTTAGTGCTAGCATTAACAAACACTTTGTTACTACATTTCCAAATTTAAAAGTTGCTTTACTCAACATAAATTGAATGAAAGTGCTTTTTTGTCACCCTTCTTTTTACACAGTGGTAAAGTAAAAACCTTCTGACTACATAAAATACCACACTTACTCAATATAATATTAAACAGCTCACTATACACAACAACCATATTTCACTTGAACATTTTATAAATTCATTCAGTAGATTGTCTGAACCTGGGGTTTTATTATTTTTTAACTTTCACGTTACTACATTTGTTACTTTACTGTAAATTTTTAGCAGTTTAATCCAAGAGATGTATCATACATGTGTACGTCACAAATGTTATCAAAGTGGAAATTAGCATTTAGTAATTTTTTCCCGAAGCTGCTTGCCACTATCTCATTCTACAGTAGTATACCTTTTTGTTCTATGCTTTACAACAGTTTAAACGATGTAACATGGAGCACGACATCCCTGGCTCTGGACCGACTGGTGAGTTCCATTGTGTGCATGGATTTTGCATTAATTCTTAATATTATTAATAATCATTAATTTCCTGTACAATATGGGCGAACACGGTAGTATATACATAGAAAATTATGGCGCTTGAGAAATGTCTTATAAAGGCTTAATAGATATTTCAGAGAACATGCAGGGTTTTTTTTTTTTTACCACACAAATACTGTTACTGTGTTTCTGTACACTTCTTAAAACACTGGAAAATTGTATTCCAGTATATAATAAATACATCCATTAACAGTACATTGTATAATATTATACTACCAAGCTTCTAATTGAAAAATAAGAATATAAGTCCTTCTAGAATCAAGATCGTAATTATACTTTATAGAGATCCAGATCTAGAACAGATCTAGTCTAGACAGTCTGACAGACTATAACAGTTATTCATAGAACTCACCCTAGGCCTAGTCTATATCTAGATATTAATAGGTTAAAAATTGCGGAACGTTATTGCAGCTCTTCTGGATTCTACGTTATGGTAATTATTGCAATTTATAGCGTAACACTCTGTCCCTTTAGTGGATTTTACTTTTTTTTTTTTCTTCAGTATGATAGCTGTGGTCTCCCATCATTCACAAACGTTCTAACCACCATGTTCCTGTTTCCAATATGGCGGCGCCGTGTCACATTTCCATATAACGTACAAACCGAGCAGTCACCGTTCCAGTCTAAATACAGTTCAATGGTTTTAACATCCTTCTCAGAAGAGTCACATCGATACAGAGAGGCCAATTAGATAATTGCCTGCCAGCGTAAAACTGATGAAAAACTCTGCAGTCTAGATTCAAAAACCTGCTCATCTGGTTTGTCATTTACTTTCTTTACACCACCCCCCTTACACTCTTTGTGAATATTACACCACAGATGTTTCATATCCCAATTGCTTCCATGATAGAAGAGATCACACAGTTAAGAGTCACAGACTGAGAGAACAAGAGCATAAAGCACAGCACAGCACACAGCCTCACCCTCATAATGGACCGGGATCTCGATTTTCGGTCCAATGACATAATGGCCCTCCTCCAGGCTATGGGCGGTGATGGTAGTCCACTGCCGGCACGAATGAATCAAGAGGTAGTCGTTCTCTCTTAACCCTTCCACCAATTCCCCTGGAGAGAATGACAGGTCTATCACTTTATCTACGTCAATATGGAAATGGGACACTTATCGCATCAGCACCGGAAGTTAGCAAAACAGAGTATGTATAGTGCGTTTAAAGACATTATCTTGGTATATAAATGGTACCTGTCAGTATATCACCTGAACAATGTAACAGAGAACTATGTGGGCTTTATTACAGGCATTAGCTTATCAGGAGAGATGGAAAAAAGAATTGATTCCTAAATGCTTCATGATTCTGCTTTGCTACAAAAGTAATCGGTCCTTTAAATAGGCTTATGCATCATTTATTTCCCTTTTGCATTTCACTATAAGTGGTATGAGGAACTTTATACAACAGACACTTTCCTATGCTATCAGAAAATCCATTTTCAATTATAATAATTTATATGATTATCTTCCTGCTCATATGCTTATCCGAAATGATCGGTTTTGGTAACTGTTTTACTTTCATCTGGGTCATATAATTCTCTTATCTGATCCACCTTGCCGCATATTTTTGGAGGTACAGAGGAAAGAAATGCAGACACCGAGAGAACATGAACAGAAAAATCAGATAGGGGTCAGGTACAAATCCAGAACCCAGGATCAGTGAGGTAGCAATGGCTACCTGCTGTACCATCTGTGGTGTTTCCGAATCTCATCTGTAATTGTATACTACTAGTCCTGGTGTCCCTGATGGGGCAGTAGTGGCTCAGTGGTTAAGGCTCTGGGTGACTGATCAGAAGACAAGGGGTTCAAGTCCCATAACCACCAAGCTGACACTGAGCAAGACCCTTAACCATCAACTGCCCCGTTGTATAAAGGAGATGATAAGTGTAAGTCGCTCTGGAGAAGGGCGTTTGCTAAATGCCATAAAGTGCAGCCTGTCTGATTCTATGGGCCACAGTGGCAGAGAAAACCCCTGTGAGAGAAGAGATTTTTGGGAAGTGCAAACCTTTCTCACCTCCATGTGAGACAACAATTCTTTCAGAGAGTTTTCATACACGTTTCGCATACAATCAGATGCATCACTTCAAAAAGTGAGGGGGGTAAAAAAAAAAAAAAAAAAAAAAACAGGAGGGACATTCATTAACTTGAACCCAAAACAAATTCCTTCATGATGCCTGATTTCAGCAAAGCCTAAATATGTCAAGGACAGTGAGGTGCTAGACTGAGCTTCATGTTAATGATTAAACTCGGTGTGTGTGTGTGTGTGTGTGTGTGTGTGTGTGTGTGTGTGTGTGTCCACATAAGAGAATAAGCCAGTGTAGTTTCTGCTGTGGGAGGTTTGTCCTAAATTCCATGTCTCCCAAGTCATATTACATGCACATAAAATCAGCAGAAGACATTCTAGTGCAGATTTGGGGTAATACATTTAGTGCCAGTGCATTAAAAAAACTCTTATGGGAAGCTATGCATGTAATCACAATTCCTGACCCACTAAGGCCACAAAAGATTTACAGGGATTCTGTGACTAGCAACGTAACAAAGTCTTACATAGAAAGGACACAAATAAAGCAGGTAATGAGTGTACTATTGGTTTTATTTTGTATTTACACACAGTTAGCAAACAGCTGTGGTCTCTCTCTTGCTGTAAACAAACCGATTCCTTCCTACAAACTGCCGTTCAGTTTGATCCAAGAGGCTGTTTGCAGCTAGGCTAGCTCTCACTGTTTTAGCAATTTAAACGCTTTCATGTATATATACATATATATATATTGTTTGTTTGTTTGTTTTTGGATAGCTCGCAAAAACAAAAACAGGCAACATGCTGCGGGTCAAGTTTCCAAAAGATTATCCAGACACAAAATATCCCCCAGCGGGATAGCATGCTAATGCTAATGCTAGTGCTAATGCTAGCTGCCTGGCTAATTGTTGGAATTCCATCCGAGTAACGCTGCCACCCACGCGCTCAGGACTGAGTTCACACTCGAACAAACCTCACAAAATACCCACCGCCGAGAAAACGAGTTGAGGAAAAGAGTTAGCACCGTGTGTGTGTGGGGAGTTTGTTTACTAAATAAAATCTTACCGCTGTCCAGTTTTACAATCTGAGGCAGTCTGTAGGCGCTCACCAGTCGGTCCAGAGCCAGGGTTGTCGTGCTCCATGTTACATCTTTTAAGCTGTTGTAGAGCATAGAGCCGAGGTCCATGTTAGCTCGCTAACACACCCGCGTCGTCAACCCGCCGCCACATTCATCAGCACCCGGGGTGGCTCTTTCATGGAGAAAACGTTCGTTAAGTCTTGCTTTGCCTACTTAAACACGGCCATGGTGCTGCTGTGAAGCCATGTCGGCTCTACTGTGTATGTTTACACTGACAGGAAATGCCATGTATCCCTGACCATACAGATCCGAGCGCTGCACAGGCCATTTCCTCTTCCCAGCTAATCCATGACGTTACCCAGGCAACCATCGCCGTGTAACCTGATTGGTCCAACCAGAATATCAACGTCCCAACCCATATAAAAGCCACCGATATGTTTACACACGGTACTATATATATCACGGTAGTGTTATACCAATAACATGGCACTACCCTGTAGGGATGGGGATGAGACGCACCGATTCAAAAGATACTGAAGCATTTTGTATTCAAATTCCATCATCTTTCATTTTCTGAAGCGCTTAATCCTAATTAGGGGAGCGGGGAGGCTGGCGCCCATCTCAGCCGACTCTGGGCGAGGGCAGAGCGCACCCCGGACATCTCGCCAGGCCGTCGCAGGCCCATGTAAACTTTTTACATTTTATTATGTTTAATATTTCATGGCGTCGGCGTCGTGGTTAGAATGTCTCCCTAACAGCAAGAAGGTCCTGATTTTTGGGCGTTTCACTGTAGAGTCTGTTCTATTCAATTCCATTCAGTTTTATTTGTATAGCGCATTTTACAATTGACATTGTCACAAAGCAGCTTTACATAGTAAAAGTAATTTAAGGAGGAATCTAAAAATTTTTCTAAAACCCCCTACACATCCCTAATGAGGTGCACGTGTTCTCCCAGTGCTCGCGTGGCTTTTCTCCAGGTGCTCCGTTCTCCTCTCAAAGTCCATAGACATGCACTGTAAGCTCATTGGCTGTTTCAGATTTGCCCCCAAGTGTGAGTGTCAATGCTTATGTGTGTGTTGGCCCTGTGATGGACTGATGAGCTGTTGAGGTTGTACCTCACTTTCACGCGAACTCCAGCCTCCCTGCAACCTTAATAAAGAATTAAACAATTTAGAAAATGAAATTTTAAAAAATAATAAATATTTTATTTATTGTATAAACAAATTGTTCTGAAATCAGACGTACATTCAAGCTAAATGCTTCAAGTTTGTTCTGGAGTTACGCAGCACTACACTTCTCACTCATTCATTTGCCGAACCACTTAATCTTATTAGGATCGCAAGGTGATTGGGGCTTATCTCAGCCGGTACCGGGCGAAGGCAGGGCACACCCTGAGCAGCTCGCCAGACCATCAGGGCCAGCATACACAACCATTCACACACATACAGGCAATTTGGAACAGCCAGTTAGACTGTATATATACCCTCAATAATATTAACACTATAGCATTGTCCTTCCTTAAACCATCTTTGGTAGGTACTCACCACTACATACCAGGAATACCCCACAAGACATGCTGTTTTGGAGATTAACAGATTTAGCCATCACAATGGGGTCCTTGTCAGAGTCATTCATGCTTCCAACACATCAACTTTGAGAACTGATTCACTTCTTGCCTTACTGATACATCCTACTCCTTGGCAGGTTTCAATGTAAGGAGATAATGAATGATATTCACTTCAGGTGTCAGTGGTCATATTGTTTTTAATGTTATGTCTGATCAGTGTGTCTACAAAATACTGTAGTTTTCTGAAGAAACCTTCATTCATAATCATTAATTTTCCGAACCGCTTAATCCTAATTAAGGAGGCTGGCGCCCATCTCAGCCGACTCTGAGCAAGGGCAGAGTACACCCTGGACAGCTCGCCAGGACATCGCAGGGCAGAAACACGCTGACGCCAATGCAGCAAAAGTCAGAAATGGGTCTTTTTACCTAAAGTGAAAGTGGGGCCTGAACCCCTGACCTTGGGATCGGTAATCCAGCACCCTACCATTGGGCCACTGGGAAACCTTAGGGAACAAAATTTTCCTGGAAAACCAGAAATTCCCAGGGTTCCGTCTGTAGTGAATTCACTTCTCAGAGGTCCAAGGCCCTATTTATTATTCATATACCCACAGATAAAACCTTTTGCTCATGACCTTCAAAAGTGAGAGAATGTAATGTGTATTTCCTAAACCCAAAGCTCAATGAATTTAGCTTTTTTTTTTTTTTTTTTTTGTAACTATAGAAATAAAACAAAAACACTTCCTCTCTGACAGATGGGGGTTGTCCAGAGTTCAGTTTCATGTTCTAACTGGATGATAAAAAGGGAAGAGTGGCTTTCAGTCAGGTTTCAGCTGCAGTTAAGGCAACATGTCCTTCGTGAGCACTCTGCGTCAGTGGGATGAAGCGGTGGCTTGTGTGGAGAAAAAGGACACAGTCTCTGGTCTCAGGATTTTCCTGGATATAGAGGAAAAGACGTCGAAAATCAACTTCAACATCGGGTGCCTCCATCTGAACAACAACGAGCTGGATGCTGCTGAGAAGGTAAAGAGACTTGGTATTGGGTGACTTATTAGATGATGTAATGATATTGTAGTGAGATAAAAGTGTGTATACATTATAGTATTTGTGTTGTGCTAGTTTTGTACTGAATTTTGTGGTTAAATATAAAGCACCTCACTGAAAAAAAGGAAGTAAAAGTTGTTTCAGTGTGTTACATAGAAACTTCTCTCTTTTGAAGGCATTCGATGGCAGCATCGGCAAAGATGAGCATCTGGCCGTTGCTTTTTTTCAGCGGGGAATTACATTCTATAAAAAAGAAAGGTGACACTGCCGATCATTAATCAACACCATATTCCGAAAAAATTAAAAAATAAAACGACATACTGTAACTTCAGTGTAATAATAGAGGAAATGTACTGTAATAGGTTCAACATTGCACTGCCAGGAAATTTTGTAACCCCCTTCCTTCTTTATACCTATGCCTCCTTACTTGGATCACACTAGAAAGAAAATGTATGAACTGCATGAGATATATGAGTGGTATGAAGAAAGTATCCTCTGAACATTCGAGTATCTTTTAAGGTTTGAAGAGTCACTGATGGATTTTCAGCAAGCTTTTAAGGAGCTACGAGGGAATCACCTGATAGACTACAAACCTCTTGGACTGATGTATAAACTTTATGCTTGTGAGGTGCGTATTGATATGTATTGATAGATTTATTCTTCTTGTGCAGATATGTACGTATATAGATAGATGGACTTGAAAGGAAACTAGTTGGAAACTAAAAGGTTCACTCGCTTTCACTCACTCATTTGCTGAACACCTTAATAATACTACCAGGGTTACGGGGAGGCTGGAGCCTCTTTCAGCCGACATTGGGCGAAAACCAGGAACAGAAAGGCTATTACTCCTAAATGGTTGCATCAGATTCTGTTAACAATGTTCCTCCATTTACTCACTCACTCAATTGCCAGGCTGCTTAATCCTACTAGGGTCACGGGGAAGGTGGAGCCTATTTCACCCGACACTGAGCGTAGGCAGGGTACACCTTGAACAGCTTGCCAGAACATCGCAGAGCCAACACATAACCATACACAACCACATCCATACCTTGGAGCGATTTGTCCCAGCCAGTTAGGCGAATATGGATGTCTTTGGACTGTAGGAGGAAACTGGTGTACCCAGAGGAAACCACACACAAACACGGGGAAAACAGGCTAAGTCCACATGTGTTAACCACTACGCCACCGTGCCACCGTCCTTCAGTTCATGAATCCATTATCTAGATCGTTTATCCTTGAGGTTCACTTGGGAAACTGCAGCCAGTTCCACCCTGTCCAATTCCATCAATCCCACAAACAACTCACATTCACACCTATAGTGACAATAGCAGTATTACAGTAACAAGTTCATCTAATGTGCATGTTTTTGGACTGCGGGAGGAAAGCGGAATACCCAAAGGAAACCTATATTTTATATTATGCTTACAGTACTTCAAGTTGTGTGCTTAAAAACGAGGCATTTGGGCCCTTGAGAAAGGATTAACCTTTAATGTTCAATTTCAAATTCAAATTCAAATTTTATTCAAATTTTATTTGTCACATACAAATTATACACAGTACAATATGTAGTGAAATGCTTAGTACGA
>JAOUQZ010000041.1:22361573-22375387 GCA_028564935.1 Neosilurus hyrtlii | reverse complement strand
CATTTCACTACATATTGTACTGTGTATAATTTGTATGTGACAAATAAAATTTGAATTTGAATTTGAATTTGAATTAGTAGATACAAAACATTCTATACCAGGAACACCCCACATGACCTGCCATTTTGGAGATGAATAAACCCAGTCATCTATCCAGTCATCTGTGGCCCTTGCCAAAGTCAATAAGATCCTCATGCTTGCACATTTTTCCGGCTAACAACACATCAACTTTGAGAACTGACTGTTCACTTAATACTTCCTACCCCATTACAGATACCACTGCAGAGAGATAATCACTTATTCTCTTCACCTCTCAGTGGTTTTAAAGTTATGGCTGACTGGTATATATGTACACAGTATATGTATTAGAAAAGTTATATGCACAGTACCAGTGCTTAAAGTTTAATAACTCTTCAATGTTAAAACCTTACCAGCTATTTTAAGCCTGGATCTACTGAGAAAGTAACAATCGATGAGTCGGAGATGGAGATGTTCTGGACCTGTGTGGACAACAATCGCCTTAAACTGTGGTGTTCAGCCACCGAGGTACCACAATTCAATCCTCTGGAAATGAACAACAAAACAAAAAAAAAGCACTTGGGAAAGTCTTGAAGAAATTAAAGGGGCTAATGATTTTGTCCTCATCTGTTAATCCCATACCAGCAATAATACATTTCTTGATTTTTATGTATATATGCATGAAATGTCATTTACCTTTAGAAAGGCTCCTGTTATTAATACAATAATGAATACTAAAGTATTAGTACTAAAATACTAATAATTTAATACATACTCATGAAACTATTACAAATTGCTTTTGAACATCTTTTCACCTTCAGCTTTATGACACATCCAGTGCAATTTGAAATAGCTAAATACCAGGTTATCTGTTTTATAACATGTTTATGATTTTAGTATATTGCTATGTATTTCCACCATTTCCAATTTGTGGACACCTGGTCATCACATCCATATGTGCGTAGTTCCCTTTTGCTGTTATTGTAACTGCCACTAGATTATGGAGCTTGGATCTATGGATTTATATTCATTCAGGGAGAGGAGCATTAGTGAGGTCGGGCACTGACAATGGGTGAGGAGGTCTGGAGCCCAGTTGGTGTTTGAGTATCCCAAAGGTTTTCAATGGGGTTCAGCTCAGGGCATTGTGCAGGCCACCTGAGCTTTTTTCCCCCCATTCCAGCCTTGGCAAATCATATCTTCATGGACTTCTCTTTGTGCACAGGGGCATTGTTATACTGGAACAGGTTTCGGTACACCATACAAACAACAACCCTTTGTGGCAATAATTTGAGAAAGACACTAACAGGTGTGATGGCCACGTATCCACAAACCTTTGGCCATACAGTGTACCTACCGTTGTGTAATCATTCTGTGTTTTAGGATAAAATTGTAAGTCAGGAAAAGGTAGTGGCCCTGTATGATTATGAATCGGCCAACTGGGAAGATCTGAACTTTGCTCAAGGTGATGTTATTACTATCCTGTCCAAAGGTAAGCCATTAGAAATGCCTATAAGTAAAAAATTAATATATATAATTATGAATCAAAACATTTCATTTTCATGTTTTTTATTTTCCACTTCAGTGAATGAAGAATGGCTTGAGGGTGAGTGCAACGGGAAGAGCGGCATCTTCCCCTCATCATTTGTTATAAATCATGAAGATAATCAGTAGATGAAGACATGTCTAACTGATAAATAACAAAATCTTACTGCCAAAGAATACTAAATTATTGAAAGCTCAAGTGCAGTTTTAATGAGGGTCAGTGTGTACCTGCACATTCTCTGGTTGTAATAGACTTGGATAATACATGTCTATACATTATTTTTAAACATATTTTTCATTTTTACAAATAACCAGTGTACAATTAAAAAAAAATTACCACTAAATCAAATACTCTTTCATTTTCCTTTGTTAAACTACTGCACTTGTTATCCGTTAATTATTGGTCTTATATATTACATGGAATGTCCATATGTATTAACTGTTCCTATAGAAATGATAACATTCAAATAGGCATATTAATATACTGTAAACCTATTGTCTGAATTAAAGATGGCTATCAGAGGTGCTGTTATAGGAAATAAATCGACACTTTCTGACCAATGTGAATCGAGGAGCAAGAGCACTATGGTCTTATACATGTTTAACTGCTTTTGCAATTGTGTATTTGAATAAAAAACAACAGCAGATACAGAAAAAGGTTCCTGACTCCACTGTCTGTTATGATTTTTATTTTTTTTTTTTTTACAACCAAGTTCAAACCCTATCAGAGCCACAGCCTTCCATGGCAAAGAATCCAGGACCACATTACTGGCCACGCTTCCTGTGTAGAAGAAAAAGCCTCAGTTTCTTCAGATTAGAGAAATATGAGCCAATCGCAGGAGTCAAGTCTGGTACCAGAAGCATAACAGACTCATTTATTTCTCTCCAAAGGTCAAGAAATGTGGTGGTTTTATGTCTCAGTGGAGACACAACCCTTACTTTCACTGGACTCACTTAAAACAACACTGTGTAAACCAGAGCATTAACCACTGATCACAAGGTCAGTGGTTCAAGCCCTAGTACCACCAATCTATCTATCCCTGTTGGGCCCTTGAGCAACTGCAAATGCTCATTTGTATAAATGAGATAAAATGTAAGTTGTTTTGGATAAGGGCATCTGTGAATGTTAAGATGTTTTCAAGCTGCAGTCTCTCAAAGTTCAGAAAATGGAACACAGTGTAAATTAGTGAGCTTTTCTGCTCACTGAGAACCTAGACAGAAGTATGAAGGTGAAAAAACGAAGACACTAATTATATTTCTTTAATAGTTGTTATTCATTGGCTTTTAATAATAAAGCATGACACATTTATTTTTTGTGTGTATACAGTTTGGGTTTCTGGTTTGTTCTTGATTATTTTTCTCCAAAACCCATGACTGTGACTGGACTAGTTGTGTGTAGAAGCTCAGAGGTCGCAGGTCACCCAGGCCATAAAAAGCAATACAGAATTGCTTAGTAGCGCCACCTGTTCTCATCCATGTCCTTTATGTAATTTTTATGGTGGGGATTTAAAATGACTTCAATTAATAGCTTCTCTATTTCTGAAGTCATATTAGCTTAAACATGGGTTACTACACTTACTTCCAGTCTTAAAGGACTGATACATGAACACACCTCTTCTGTGCTGTACAATTAATATGTAAATATGTTTAAGCCTTTCTTATTTCCTTTCGGACTCTACACTATTTTGTTTTGTAGTTTGGTGATTTCAGGTCAGGTCAAATAGTCTTTACTGACAGTACCCTCCTCCTCATAAGCAATAGCAATACCGCGTCTTCCCTCCACAGCTTTTACTACTGGTGTTTCACCCAGCTTGGGCTCCAAGCCCTGCCAGCTCCGGCCTGCCAGGAAAGATGCTGCCAACAGAGAAATCATTAAGAATAATAAATACATTGTTACATGAATCAAAATAGCACTTGGATTATGTCCAGATTAACTATTTACAGTCCAGTCATGGCTGTGTGATTTAAAAAAATCCTTAATATTTACATCTCTGGTGGGGGGTGTTGAGTCTTAAAATAAAATTTTGCCATCATGTTTGATCTAAAATGTTTTTTTTTAACTTTTATTCAGTTGACCACTGAAGGATGACTGATGCCCCCCGCCTTCAACCCCCAAATATAATTTATTCAAACTCAGGGCAAAATCCGGGGTGGTACCACACTCAGAGGAACACGCTATCCATCATACAAGTGAGCTCACTCATGATTGATTAATGTCATTTTTGAATGATAGGAGAGGAGAGACCCTTCCGTCCGTGAAAGCATAGATAGTTTTTTTTAGCGGAGCTTCCGCTTATGGGGCTAATGTAGTGGAGCCCCATTGATAAGGAAAAAGTGTCTTTGTGGAACGTCAAGAAGTGCCTGTCTGTCCGTCCCTCAGGCGTATGTGTACACATGGGAATCCTGTGGTGATATCTCACATGCCAGTATATAACTGTTGTAATGGGAATGAATGTCTGAGTAATGGTATCTTCGCTGCCAAACTGTTACTATGTGCCATATGCAGTAGGCATCTTCGTATTTTTTAGCTGGCAAAATATACTTCTGCCGTACAATGCGTTACTGATTTGAATAGAAAGGCTTTGAGCCCAATCACACTGAAGAATCACATGATGTTTCTGGCGCGTATACCGTGCTTCTCACTCGCACTCTTACTAAGATTAATGATTTCTTCGATGTTTTGTAGCTAATTGTCATTGATTCTGTCAGCAAATCAAACATTTTGCAGAGTAAGCAGTTCACATATAAACAACTAAATAATGAAATTCTTGTGTTATTGAAATGTTCTCTAAAGCCACCGTTTCTAAGTGGTGTAGTTTACATGCCGAGACTAAGACCGTGTGATTGGTTACCTCATTTTTATTCCCTTCTATAAACATGTTATAATAAAATTCATTAATCTTGATATATGTAGGATGCGTGTATGGGGTTTGTGAGTCCCCACCAAAAACTTGTCAAGTAAGGAAGATCATATGGGAGCTCCGCATTTTCATCAGTGCCTAAATCTATATATATATCCAGGATTTGAACTTGTGATCTCTGGATGATATGGTTAATACTTTTCTGTTGCTCCACTTGAGGGCCCTGATCCCTGATATTTTAGGATGATATAAATCTTATCCTGTAGGCATTAAATGGTAAAAAATGGTGACGACCAATGAATCCCTAATCTAGCGCATTTGGTCATGCTTATCAGCTAAGTTTGAACTAGACTTAATTGGTCATCACTTCAAAAATTTAATTCGTACACTAAGTGCAAAAAGTGAATTCTCTCAGTGTTTCTTCGAGTGGAAGCAGAAACATGTGAAATTATAAAGAGTTCATAGTTCTTTACCTGCAGTATTCGTGTTGGCCACAGTTAGCGTCTGATTCCTGACCACGACTGAAGACGACGATGATGAACCATCTGTTGACCCAGAGGAGGGTCGCAAACAGGAAGTGCGTAGTGCTCCGGTGATCAGTGACACATCTGTTGTGTCGTCATTAGTGGACTGCTCTGACTCAGGAAAGTTTACATGACTGCTCCCTCCTGTTAAACATTTGGTAATAAATGTTATAATTAGCCCAGTGTGCAATAGTACTCTATTTGCATCATGAAAAACAGGAACAACTGTAACTGAGTGAACTCGTTAGGAACCTCTGTTAGGTTAGCAGTGGAGTTCAACAATCTTGTCTTCATGTCAACATGACTCTGGCAGTGGATATGGTGTTATTAAACCCAAACTAATATCGATCCAGCATTTCTGCAACAACACCTGTACGCAGTGCCACATCAGTACATCCCTTACAGTAATCCAGAAAACTAATATTATGTGACCCGCTGTAGCATCATACGGATCTAGTCGCAAGGTAATGTTTTAATTAAGAAGTTGAAAATGGGTTACCTGGATGATAATGTGACATTGCCAAAAATGCATCCTTAAAGCATAATCTTCAACATCACCAAATTCAAATATACATAAACACAATCTATCCATGCTAAAATACTTGTTCAAGAAAACCCCACTTACGTTGCAGCTTTTCAAAACGCTTTTGTGATTGCTCAGGGTGTTTCCTTATTATCCACATTCGGTACCAGACTCAACCTACTTACAGAATCCCAGAAGGATTCCCCGAATTATATAATGGCTAACCAATGAGAAGCCTCAAAACAGACATGACTCGGTGTAAATAGAACTCATGCTAGGAAGATCGCGCTGATCGGCTGAGAGCAGAATGCATTTAGTTTATGGATGCTGAATGCGTACATTCAGAAATTCATTGCTATTTTCTAAAAAGTAGCATTTCCTGATTAGCGTCATACAAAATGATGTAACTCAGTCCATTTTCATGCTGAAGCTTATTCAATTTTCTTTCTAAAAATATTAAAATATCAGTATGTCAAATGTCCTGCTTCATCTGTATTATGCTGGAGTGGGTCACATATGTCAAAAAGTGTCTCGGGTGGCTACAGTAATCTAACTAGAGTAAGAAAGAGGCAAAGAAAAAAAAGAGAGAAAAATCAATCTGAAGCCATAAATATACACAAAGTTCTGCTCAGTGAAATATAGACACATCTTTACTGTCAGAAATAAAAATATGCACATAAGGATGACTGACTGTTTAAAATTGCCCCAAGATATGATTTGTGAGTGGTTGTGTGTGTTGGCCTTGCAACGAAAAAACAAATTTTATGTAACCATCTGGTTTCAGACCATGACTACCCATGAAACAACCCTAATGTCCTCAGTTACACAGTCATTTATAAATTTGCAGACAGCCTACTTGTAAGTGGACAGTGAAAAACTAGCCTATGGGTTACTTTGGCTGTGATGATCAGCTCTACCTACAGAACATGTTCTCATGACTAGGGATGGGTTGGTTCCCATCAAACAGTGCATCACAAGTTGAGAACAATTCCCACTACGCTTCTCCAGAGCTGTTCATCCAAACACACTTTAAAAACTGGCATGCTCATAATGTAACCGTGGTTTGCCAGGATGACAGTAAATCATTTGTAGATGTTTCATTCTTCATGACCTGAAGAAGGGCGTGTACACATACAGGTCTGGTTCAATGGCCTATTCATTTACAGCAGAACAAGTAGCACAAAGCGACCTTTGAAGTGTCCTGTATTCAACGCTATCACACACAAACACATAACCTTTGAAAGATGAGATGATTGACTGGCCCTGAAAGTGCCTCATAAGCATTCCTCAGCAAATACATTAAGCCATGGATAAAGAGAAATCGAACATAGATTTAACGCGTAATGATAATCACACAATTAATATTTTCAGCAGCCGCTTTTTATAAAAATTTATTCAAACTCTTTTTATAGAGTTTATATTTATAAGGCATCAAAAATAAAAACTAACAAAACCCATTAAATTCTGGTTTCAGTGAAGAATTGAGCCTCTTGTATATCACTAGCTAGGGATGTAATGTACACTTTAATGTACTCTGAATTAAAAAAAAAATTTATAAAAAAAAAAAAAAGACATACCAGGCAGCAGGTCTTGAAAGTCAGTGACGTATTCTCCATTCCACTCGCGATGCTTGTTGCAAGCCACTTCCATCTCAAACGGTGTCACCACAGGCCTGTAGAACTCGCTAGAATCCAGCATGGAGTTCTCTGGACAAGCAACTAAAACATACACATCAATCTCCAGGAAGTTGGCCAACTTTGATACATTGATCTTGCCCATCGCAAACACATAGCTCTTCTTGCCGGCCTTGCGTATAATTTGTTTTAGCTGTTCAATAATGCTCAAGTAGTTGGTGACTCCCAACGTGCCCACCAGGATTCCCACCACACTGGCATCCTTCGCCCGCTCAATGGCATAGTAGCGCTTCATCAATGCTCTGTTGATGTTGATGGATTCAGCTCGGGCGGTCAATAAGTCAGGGTTGAACGAACTGAAGGCACAGCGGTTCCATGTCATCATGAAGTTGGTGAGAGTAAGACCCTCATGGCCAATGTAGAACATACTGTAGTCCTCCACATTCTTGCCTTGTTTTAAACTGAACCGCCGACCAAATTTATGAACAAACCCATCGTCCTGACAGTTTGAGTTATTGCTAACTTTCAGATGTCCGTAGACCTGACCATGTGACTGATCCATTCTTAGATGAGAGAACACAGCATTGGGGTAGGTGTCCCCCAAAAGCCTTTCGACATCATCTGATGAGAAGCAAACATTTAAAAGAATTTTATGAAGGCAGACTTATAAGATAAAATAATCAGGCAAGCTGATCTGACAGCAACAAGAAAAACAAAGCCCAGATCAATTTCATTAGGAACCACAAGCTTTCCTCATATCGGAACACCAAACAGTTTTGGATAAGTGGTACTTCTGGAATGAGTGGCAGGGCTTGTACGTATCGCATTCAGCACATCTTACAAGGTTCGGCTGTGCTTTTTGAACAGCCTTGTCACCGGTGTGCCGTATCTCTTGACATAAAGCTCAAATGAATGGTTTTGTTTTCCCACCAGTCATAGGGGGTAAGATATGGGAAATCAATCATGACCCCACATTTTGTCTGTTTCCGCTACCAAGTGAGTGGTACTGAGTGATGAGGTTCCTGTGCTAGAATTTGGCAGTCTTTTTGCCAAGCCACTTCATGAGCTGAGCCCAGGAATATGGGTGGAGCTAAAAATAGGCTCCAATAAAATAATGATAATGTAGAATTTGTACTGACTGTGCAGCGGAGTGCAGCAGAGCACCGACTTTGCCAAAATCTCCTTCTTTTTACAATGTTCTTATTCTCAATCCAATGTCAGAATTTTATCATTCAATATTAATCTTTCAAAATTGTTTTTATTCCCCTACAGCACTGACTTTTCATTATTTACCTGGATTTTATGTCTTATTGTGAGGTCACGTGGTTAAATGTGATCGTGTTTGTTCATTACATTGGGTGGCAGAGTGGTCCAGTGCTCCTGGATTCAAGTTCTGGGCTCTGTGAGAGCGTTTCTGTGTGGAGTTTACATGCTCTCGCTGTGCTTGCATGGATCTCCTCTGGGTATTCTGGTTTCCTTGCACAGTACAAAGACATGTACTTTATGCTTGGTGGCTGCTGCAAATTGCCCCTAGTGTGAATAGTTGTGGTGTGTTGACCTTGTGATATACTGGCGAGCTGTTCAGGGTGTACCCCGCCTTCACCCGAAGTCAGTTGAGATAGCTTCCAGCCTCCAGCCCTAGCAGGATTAAGCAGTTCGCCAAATGAATGGGTTTTCATTATGACATATACATACACTACCCTTCAAAGGTTTTGGGATCACCCAATAAGAAAACACTAATTTACATTCATCAAGTGAGCTGCAATATGAATATGAAATATAGTCAAGACATCAACAAAACTTAACAATAATAATTTTCAAACTTCGCTTCTGTCTAAAATCCTCCATTTGCAGGGATTGCAGCCTTACAGACTTTGTTATTCTAGCTGTAAGTTTGTCATTGTAAAATGAAGAAATTTCACACCAAGCTTCCTGAAGTGCCTCCCACAAGTTAGAATGGCTTAATAGGCACTTATCCTGTACCATACAGACAAGCTACCCCCACAGCAGCTCAGCTGTTTTGGGTCACTGCTTTATTGTAGGAAAAAACTGGCTTTCCAGTCAAGCTTTATCCGCAGGTACGGCATGGCATTGCAAAATGGAGTGACAGCCATACAACAGCAGTGTATATTTCAAAGCAATTTTGGATTCAGTCACAGAAAATACACAATCCTTTGTTTTTGTTGCCTGTTAACATCATTTAAAAAAATATACTGGAGATGAAGTATTGGCACCCCGGCCATCTGGATGTCACTTACTGCCCTAACAGAAACTTGACTTAGCTTATGCTTTAGAGGTCACTCTGTGAGCGCCGCACTGCAGCATTATGCACAGTATAACACAAATGGCTTTTTAAAAATTTGATTCCAGATAAACTCGTTTGATCAACGGTGAGAGTCTTTTAACCACTTGGGCTGATTATGAACTCACCATGAGGTGCTGCTTGCTGGGAAAGCAATGTGAATTCACATAAAGCATTTTAGATTCATGAATAAAAATAATAATACCCAAACAATCAGGCGTTTCATTAAGCTACCTATAGCATGTGAGTAGGTGACATCATACAGTATGATCACAGGAGTCTCCGTGTCTGGGTAGAGTCCCCTGAATGCTGTAACACACTTCTGCACACTGATGGGTTTCTTCCTGAACACATACATAAGGGGCAGCCGACTGGACGGACTGAGACATGAGTGTCCATAGTGCACAATGCAGTCAGCGCCAATGTGCTCAGCAGCCACTTCATCCACACAGCAGCTGAGGAGGAGAACAGAACATATGTAGCACAGTTACTTCAATCAGATATTATAATCATACTTGGCTAAACAATAATAGCACATTTTACCTGCCATAGGTAGTGTCACCTAAAATATAAGTCTTTGCATTGGTTTCATTCTCTAATGCTGCAGATACTGCAACACAATCTACCAGAAGCTCATCAGGAAACTGCAAAGCTACCTGTGATCAATAAGAGTTGATGATAAATCGCAGTAAACAGGCTGACACTGGAGTAAACATTTTACAGAAAGGACACAAAACACCGCAAAAATTATTTTCTGCCAGATGAAATGATACCTTTTTGAAATTATTACTGGTAATAAAGGAACAGGTCTCCATGATCTGATAAAGCTCCTGCAGCTCTTCAGGCCGGCTGCCTGATCCACTAAGGGTCACATCCACACTGCGCTGCAGCGCCAGCTCACTGTTGCTGCTGAACACCTCCGTCATGCTGTTTTAAACAGCAGAGCTACATCCAGCACCTGAAAAATACAGAGCAAAGAGAAAGCAAGATTGTTTTAATTGTTAACAGCCAGGTGATCAGAACTTCTTTGTTTTCTAAATCCAGGCTCTTTATTAGTATATCTACATTATTATCTAAATTAACTACATTATTTAACTTGAATTATTAGCACTTTAACTTTATTAGTATTTTTATTTTTACAAAAATAGATGTTCACTGAAACTCTACGAGCAACTGACTGTAAGTCATAATACTTAAAACAAAGAATATTCTGAGGTAAACACAAAAGTCTGCATCCTCAGACTCTCATAAACTTACTTTAATAATTCACACCTATAAATTTGGTCTACTTATTTTGGATATATACTGTGCATAATTCAGGTAAAAACTAAATTTGGAAATGGGGTAAACATGAGCGACGAGCAGAAGGAGAAGCTGTAAAATACAACTGGAATAAAAGATCATCCAGAAATTGATTCACCACTAAAACATTACACTTCTTTGGTCGTCACTGTAATAATGTATGAAACTGTGCAAAACTTAAACAATCATGAGGTCAGGGACAAAAATAAACAAACAAACTAACAACAACAACAACAAATCTCCCTTAAGTATCTGTATAAATCACACACACACACACACAGATAGTTTAGTGAATAGTTTAATAAATAATTTTAAAATTTGCAATTATATATATATATATGTGCATGCATGCAAATTTTTGTTATAATTTGGTAAACTATTCACTAAACTATCTGTGTGTGTGTGTGTGTGTGTGTGTGTGTGTAAGAGACCGATTTATACAGATACTTAAGGGAGATTTGTTGTTGTTAGTTTGTTTGTTTATAACAAAAATCTTGTTATAGTTTCCTTTTTATTTTTTAAGTTTTATTGTAGTATATACTAAAACAGTTATTTGCCCCAGGCTCAGAAAATAAAGATGAACAGTCCCCTTGGTGTTTTATCTCTAACCCTTTGGCAGATCATTGTTAACTATATAAAGATTTAACTATAATGCCATGACAGTCCCACTCTTTATGAATGAAACCCACGTCATGAACTTCATATACTCTCTCTCTCTCATTTTCTCAACCGTTTATTCCTACTGGGCTTGCAGTGAGAGGTTATTTTGCAGAATTTGTCTCCGGACACTAAAGAGATTTCGATTAAACTCAAATAAATGATAAGATAAACACGCCTGCTGTCTGTAACAGTTAGCATGCAGCTAATCATAAACACAGTTCATCACAGCAAATGAAATAACAATGTACACTTGACAAAATAAACACAGATCTATTTAAATATATTTATCAGAAAAAGCGTGCTGCAACTGGCAAGCTTAAAAAAATGTTTTACATACTATAATAAAAGCTCTTGGTCCAATATAACTCAGTTCCACGTGAAAACAGTTGCACTGTAGAAATGTGATTCTTCTTCGAGGAGTTTTAGCCGCATTACTTTGGCGCACTGCTGCCCTCTAGCGGCCGAGAGCAACAGCCGCGTCTCCCGCTAGGCGCTAATTACAGGATCTCAGTAGAGTCAGTATTACTCAATTTTTCAAAATGTTTCGATTCTCAAAAGAGACTCGATTTACTGGAACACGGACCTCCAGGACTCTTGTGGGAAAAAAAACAGTTGAAGTCAACTTGGGCTTTTATGCACAAACACTCACACAGAGAGGATGTGTAGGTCTCCAAAACATCATTTCATAAAGACTAACAACAACAACAACAACAACAACAACAACAACAACAACAATAACAATAACAATAATAATAATAATAATGAGGATGATAACGACAATAATAATAAGAAGAACAAAATAATAATAAAATAACAATAAGAACAAAATATTAATAATAATGAGGATAACAACAACGATAATAATAATACAAATAAAAACATAATTAGAACAACAATAATAATGATGCTATTACCATTATTATTATCATTATTGTTATTATTATTATTATCAACAACAATAATGATGATAATTATAATAATAACAATAATAATAACAACATTATCATTATTATCCTTATTATTATTATATTAACAACATTAATAATAACAATAATAATAATAATGATAAGAATAATAATGAGTATAACAACAACAACAATAATAATAATGACAACAACAATAATGATAATAATAATAATTTTTTTTATATAATATTATGAAATAAAATCCAATCAAGTCAAAGTCAAACTTGTAGTATAGGGCTTCCAGAAAATGAACATCCTGTATTTTTCCTTTATTTTCTTCTTCCAGACCTGACCGTTTCCAGGCCATATCTCGAGAAAGACTTACACTCATCAAACTTTGCATACTCATTCATTTAGGGTATTCATTTTTCTGAATACTACCATTAGAATTTATATGTGTTATTGTCTATAAGCCACTAAACTACTGTGGCCAACACTCAGTCCACACCCTGCATTGATGGAGTGTACTATGTGAGTCTCAGTACTCAATCTGGTGCACTTTACAAAAAAAGCAACAACAACAAATAACAAGCCATCAAAAACAACAACAACAATAATAATAATAAAACCATGATTATTATTATTATTATTATTATTATCATCATCATCATCATTAGTATAGAATCAGGATGCCTTCTCTATTGAGCTTGCTGTTAAACTGTACATCTAGTTAACACTGATGGAAGTCATATGAAAATCAAGAAATTTATTATGTCTTTGGTCGTCAAACCAGTCATTTTCAAAAATTCTTACAAGTTAGATACCATCAGTACTCCACTGAGAACTTTACACATTAACTAGAACACTGAGTGAAAATAACATCATAATATTTACAGTTCAGTTCACAACAGAACATTTAATACCATGCATGTCAGATAAGGTGCTGCACAAAAAACTATAGCAACGACGTGTTCTCAGCAGCAGATAATAACTTTACACGCAGCAGATGGAGAGCACACCTTCCTCAGGAGTGTCAGAGCCTGACAAACCCAGACGATCATAGATCAGTGTGAGAAGCAGCAGTTAATGGAATACTCTGACATGATACTTATTTCTTTGATAGAAATTCATGGTGGTCCGGATCAGAGATATTTCTGGCAAGTTCTGGGGAGATTCTTCTGCATTCACATCCAAATCCGAAAGAATCCAAGTACTACTGTGAGACACGTGAACACTGACCCTGAGGGAGGCCAGAAGACACAACACTAAATTGTCAGTAATATTTTACTAGAGGCACAAACTCGTGAAAACATTTCAAAATCACTGAATCCCACATTTGTTTATTACACAAACACACACAAAAACAAACAAATAAATAAATAAACAAACACACACACACACACACACACAAATATATAAATTATATACACACACACATAAATATATAAATTATATATGTGTGTGTGTGTGTGTGTGTGTGTGTTATATATATATATATATATATATATATATATATATATATATATAATATAACAGAGAGTGT
>JAOUQZ010000041.1:22326770-22340177 GCA_028564935.1 Neosilurus hyrtlii | reverse complement strand
GGCAGGGTTTCAGTAAAGGGCCTGTCTTTACATCCAGTTCATGGAGAAGAAGAGGCGCTGAACTTGCTATTTGAAGTGAGCAATGCTGTGTTAATCTCACGCCCTCATTAAAATTTTACAATCACATTTTCATTTTAAAGCATCAGTGTTCACATCACGTCATGCTGATGACAGTAAAGCCCCTGTCACATATTAACGATTTGCAGAACTTATGCAGACATATGATAAATTTCTATGATATGCTGAAATACACTAAACTATCGATGTTATTCAAGTATCGAACATATACATAACTTATAAGTAACTTATCCAGAACCTATCGAAAACTTATAGCTAACTTAAATCAAACTTATCTCCAACGGATATTAATGTATGTAGACGTATCTGAAGTGTTCTGGACGACCACAGAACTTTTATTGAACATCGTTCTAATCTACAGCTAGCATATTATTGGTGTATTGGCAGCATTTAGGCGTTGGCAACCCGTGGCTCCGGAGCCTCCAGACATGAATGACTCAGTTTGACCTCCGGTAAGCGAGCAATGGAAAAGAAAAGTTTCTGACGAAAAAATAATGTTTAATGCAGGACAGATTCTTTTGCTTTCATGGCTGACAAAACTGCATGCTAAATATGTGGTGAGAAATTAGCAAACAACAACAACAACAAAAAAAAGTCTTCCAGAATAAAGTTCCTTTCATTATTGGATGAAGTTGAGAGCACAACTAAGTCCAGTGGCTGTCCTGAGGGGAGGTACTGAATTGGTTTGCTATGGGTTTGAGCCTCATAAAAACTTTCCTGAGCTGGATCAGCCAGATTGGCAGGAAAACCTGCACTTCTGGTACATGGCAGCACATCTTGACATGCTGAACAACAGTCTGTGGCGGGGAAGGAAGCACAGCTCTGCAGATGCTGGAGGAGATTTCAGCATTTGAGCACAAGATGATATTGTTTGGCAGAGATGGACAGGGATGTACGCTGCTTCACTTCACCTCTTTGAGGGAGTTCAAAGAGGCACACAATCAGCCTCCCTGCAACCCTGGTAGGATAAAGCGGTTCAGCGAATGAATGAATATCTATTTAGTGTGAGACACAGAAACAAAGCACTAAGCCAAATTAATCTAGAAATAGATGCAGGAACAAAATTAAAGTTTTGTGATCAGACATTTTTCTCAATGTCTGTGTTTGAACTCAATTAGAAGTGTGTGAGGAGAACAGTGCACATTCACATAATGTAAACTTTGCTCAAAGGAAATTGCAATGTGCCACATTAATTAAATTTGTGCAAAATGTACTAACATTTGTTCTTGCTGTAGTTTAGTGGACAGTCTATACTACTGGTGAACAGCCTATAATACAGGTAAACACCTTGTGTCATCACTGTTTTGACAGGGAGAGATGAAAAAAATGATAGGAGAACATGCTTTCAACAAGAAGTCTTCTCGATCACATTGTATCTTTACTCTCCACATCCAGGTGAGGAAAATATGCAGACACACTTTCTCTACATAACCATAATGGAACTGTACACATTCTTTCAATCTGTATGACATGGATGAGTTTTAAGCTCTGTGTTTGTGTCTTTTCTAGTCTCATTCTCGCACACAGTCAAATGCAATGTACGTCTTGTCCAAACTCAATCTGGTGGACCTTGCAGGTTCTGAGAGACTGAGCAAAACTGGGGTGAGCTTTCATATCACTGTTCCACTGTTTTGATCAACTAACTCAAAGTTAAATGAGTTAAGTTTAAATCCTAGACTAACAGAGTTTTGTGCTTTGTTTCCTCTCTGATTGACCAATGGGTATCTCTTCAGGTGCAGAGAGAGGCCTTGTACATTAACAAATCTCTGTCCTTCCTGGAGCAGACCATCTTGGCCTTGGCTGACCGGCACAGAGAGCATGTACCCTACAGACAAAGCAAGTTGACACATGCTCTTAAAGATTCTATTGGTCAGTTTTGTACCAACTAAAAAACACCCACATTAAATGGCCAAAAGTATGTAGATACCTGACCATCAAACCTGTACGTGTTTGATGGAAAGCCCGTTTTAGATTTTGTCCCGGTTTGGTATTATATCAGTCTACACTCTTCTGCAAAGGTTTTCCACTAGATTTTGGAGTATGGATGTTGGGATTGTGTTCAGTCAACCAAAAAAGCATTACTAAGATTAGGCAGTAATTGGTTCAGGAGGACTACAGTGCAGTTAGTGTTGTAATTTGTCCAAAAGGTTGCGATCAAAGCTCTGTGTAAGTCACTCTTGTTCTTTCATATCAAAACTGGCAAATCATGTCTCCATAGAGCTCACTTTGGTACATGTTTGGACCTCTTACTTGATTGGTGAAGTGATGGGAAATTTAAATGCTAAAGTTTACAAAGATTGTTTCATTTTTCTGAGTAATGTTCTTCCAGATGTCTGGCAACACATATGGATGTAACATTCAGGCATTCTCATATTTTTGACCATAGACTGTAGCAATCTATTAATATTGTGCATTCGAGTAGGATGAAGGCTGCAGATTTTTGTTAACCACAATCATGATATTTGGTGCATATCAAACATTTTTTTATATCTTTACTCTTTTTTTCATATGCCCTGTATATCATTTCTTCAGAGAGATTGAAAAATTGGGAAAAAGCTCTAATTTGCAGAAATCTGGATTATTGTAGTTTAAAATTCCCACTGGTTCTTTTAAGCCATTTGAGACTGGTATGAACATCTTAGTGTCAGATTCTGGGAGCACTTTTAGAGGGAAAAAAAAAAAGTCAGGCAAACAAAAGGGTATGGGTTCAGCATGCCGGCTTATTTACATACCATTATAGGGCAATAGCGTATAACATTCTTTACACTTTTGAACTCCATCTATCCATCTATCAATTCTCTGTCAGAAGGCTTCCTAATTTTTTTTCCTGGCGCTGCACTTTAGCACTTTTCCCGCTCCAGACCATCCTGATGCAATTGCCATCACTTCCTGAGTTAAAGTAGGTGTGTTTGAGCAGGAAGACACCATGTGAGAGGGGAGGGAGGTGTGTGAAATTCAACTTATCTTTGTGCAGGTGGAAATTGTAACACAGTGCTGGTGGCCAACATTTATGGTGAGGCAGCACAGATTGATGAGACGGTGAGCAGGTTTCTCTTAGAAAAGCCCAGGTGACACAACAGATCAGTAACATAGCCCTTGTGTTCCCTCAAACTTACTTCACCTTGGCATCTCATGTGTGTTTTGTAGCTCTCCACTCTCAACTTTGCAGCCAGGATGAAGCGTGTTTGCACTGAGGCATCAGTCTACAAATACATTGACCCTGCTGTAAGACTCATGATATGAAAATTTACATGATATGTTAAAAAGAGACCTGCGTCCCACAATCTGGGGAAACCAACAACTGAGTGAAAGAAACACTGTAGCTGTGAATCTAAAGTAATCTCTAGATCAGGGTGAAACGATAATCTAAAGCTCAACAGAATTCGTATTTATAACTAATAATAAACATATTTAGTGCCTTCTGAGCATAAACTTATGCTGATTACTCAAATTATTCTTGTTTAGCTCCAAGTCCAAACACTGCAAAAGGAAATCCAACTTCTGAAGCAGGAGCTTTCCTTTCACAACACACTGGTTAGTATTCAGTTTGTATCTTACACTCATCAATATTAGTGTATTGCTATTGCACTTGTCCCCACAGTCACGCTCCAAAATTTAGTCGAAAGCCTCCCCAGACAAGTGGAGGTTATTAGAACTTCAACATACATTTGGTCATATTGTTGTCTCATCCTGAGAAATATTCTTATATTCTTACAACTGTAAAGATTCATCATCATCATCATCATAATCATCTTCTGCTTGATCCGGGGTTGGGTTGCAGGGGCAGCAGCCTAAGCAGGTAGGTCCTGACGTCCCTTTCCCCAGCCACTTCCTCCATCTCTTTTAGTGGACACTGAAGCGTTCCCAGGCCAGCCGAGAGACATAGTCCCTCCAGCGTGTTCTGGGTCGACCCCGGGGTCTCTTCCCGGTTGGACATGCCCGAAACACCACACCAGGGAGGTGTTCGGGAGGCATTCTAATCAGATGCCCGACCCACCTCAGTGGGCTCCTCTCACCACGGAGGAGCAGCAGTTCTTCTCCGAGCTCCTCCAGGATGGCTGAGCTTCTTACCCTATCTCTAAGGGAGAGCCCCACCAACATGCGAAGGAAGCTCATTTCAGCCGCCTGTATAAGCGATCTTGTTCTTTCAGTCACTACCCAAAGCTCGTGACCATAGGTGAGGGTTGGAACGTAGATCGACTGGTAAATTGAGAGCTTTGCTTTTCAGCTCAGCTCCCTCTTCACCACGATGGACCGGCACAAGCTCCGCTTTGCAGCAGAGGCTGCACCAATCTGCCTGTCAATCTCCCGTTCCATCCATTCTTCACTCATGAACAAGACCCCGAGATACTTGAACTCCTCCACTTGGGGCAGGACCTCATTTCAGACCCGGAGGCCAGTGGGGGTTGGAGTCCGCCAAGGCTGTCCTTTGTCACCAGTTCTGTTTATAAAAATTATGAACAGAACTGGTGACAAAGGATAGCCTTGGCGGACTCCAACCCCCACTGGTAACCTGCGTCCGGGCAAGGGAAACGTGGTCTTTATCCATGGGATCTTCTGAACTGTGCTAAGTCTGGACCTTCACCCAGGACCTGTTTGCCTTGGGAAACCCTACCAGGGGCATAATGCCCCCGACAACATAGCTCCTAGGATCGTCAGGACACGCAAACCCCTCCACCACGGTAAGGTGGTGATTCAAGGAGGGGACTGTAAAGATTAAGATTTGGCATTACATACTGTCTGAGGTACTGAACCTATTAAGAAACAAGAAAGCATTCCTGCAGAAAAAATGGATATTCAGGGATTAACATTCATTCATTATCCATGCCATTTATCTTGTGATTTTCATGGGGAAGCTGGAGCCAGCATAGCCACAAACAACTATTCACACTAACATTCAGAACTACAATAGCCAATTACAAAAAGTACGTGTCTTTGGGCAGTGGGACAAAAATGGTGTACATCAAAATCACCCTTACCGACCATGGGACCATGGGGAAAAAAGTGCTAACCACTACCGCACCATGTCTCAGGGATCAACTTCTCTCTCATAACAAATATAAAACCCTATGCTTATAAATTTCTGTAGATTGAAAAGTGACTTCATTTTTTGTCATGTTTGTATGAGGCAAATTATAATCAGGGTGAGGAATTCAGTGCATTAGTTTTCCATGCCTCGGATCATGGAATTGATGTTTGTTTTGCACACGGTACCATCCAAAGTTCAGATACAGCTTATAATTCATTTAGAATGAGTAGGGGTGTAGAAACCTTAGACTTCTGTCACATAACATTGTACTTATAAACATAAACCGAACTGGTAATGTATTCCGTTGTCCATTATTTTTGTTATGGCATTTTGCCAATTAGTTGTTGTCTCCCTGAATAAAAGCAGTAAGGTAATGCTGTATTCTCTCACACAGGCTAATCAGGCCACTGTACCATATGAGGACCTGTCCGAGACTGAGGTAGCTCTGGTAAAGAGTGAGGTTCAGAGGTACCTGGACGGCACTCTGGATGAGATCACAGTAAGTACTGTTGTAAAATATAGTCAAACAAGATATGTTTACTGTCTGCTGTTGTTTATTTGGAATGAAGTTACAAAGTTACTATACAAAAAATGTTTCTAAAACCATCATGTGGCAGTTAATAGTCTCAAGCAGAATGTCACAGTGTGCAGCAAAAATTTTAAAATAGGCAACCACCGACTCAACCCTCCCACAAGCCTCTGTGCAGCGAACCAATTTTTTTTTTTATGTCCTCAACATTCCACAACAGTGTGCAAAAATTAAATGTGATGTGGAAGCTGAAGATGTTTTTTCATAGTAACTATGTTTAATTATTCTGTTTTCCTGTAATTTTCTGAACTGTTTCAGATTGTGAGCACTCGACAAATCCACGAAGTATTTTCTCAGTTTAAAAAAGCTTTCCAGTAAGCAAGCTCTCTACCATCTATCATCATTATAATATCAAATATATGTGAATATAATGATGAAAAGCCATTATTATTGTGTGTGTGTGTGTGTGTGTGCAAAACAGAGAGCAGGAACAGTGGATAAAAGAGCTGAAGAGTGAGAGGTGCACTGTGATGGAGAATACTCAAAACATGTTTTCCACTTCTGATACTACAGTAAGCATGAAAGTCTGTTATATCACTGCACTGTTGATGATTTCTATTGAAAGCAGTTCTATTCAAAAGGCGCGTCGCAGGTTTATTACATGCTTGTTCTAATATTACTGTAACATAAAAAAGTCAAAACAGTTGGTTTTCTGGTTTCCTGGTAATAACAAGGTACAATTTGTCATATTATCGTTATCATATACAGAGATCACATGCTGCTGTTTATATGTTACACTACATGATATAATATGATACAATACATGAGCTTCAAATGAATTAAAAGTATGGCATATAATAGAAAAAAAAGAAAAATTATTTGTGGTGGGTTGATTATTTCCTAAGGGGAGAGTGGTACAAAGGATAGAGTGCTGGGCTCATGATCGAGAGGTGAGTTCAATTCCATCAGACCCCCACCGTGCTAAGACCTCTGGGCAAGGTCTCAACCATAAGTGTGCCGCTGTCTACCTGGAAGTATAAATTTAGCTTTTACCCCTGAACCTCGTGGCTCATAAGCACCAGAATTATCATGGTTTTTGTATCGTAGATCAAAGTATAAATGGGTAACAGTAAATTAGTTACCTGCGATGGACTAGCATCCCATCCAGGAGCGGTCAAACTCCTAGTCACCATGCTATAGAAACTGGGATAACCGATGAACCAGTAGACTCGGGTGCAAAAAGCCCAGCAGACTTTACCGTTACTGATTATTTTCCTATAAGTGCTCACCACCCTTATTTTTATTTAAAAAAATAAAAGTTTATTTTTGCATTTTACTAATTGTGGCCATCATCAGTTAATACATGACAACTCTCATGCAGAGTGATGGAAGACTAGTGTAAAAAAAGATTATTCCAGTTGTAGGTACACCAGGATTTGGTATCACATGACTTTCTCTGGTGGAAACACACAGAGTGAGTCTTGTACTACAGACTACTTTTCTTTTTTTAACCACGTTCTTGACTTTTCATGTGCAGGACACTGAAGAGGAGGAGGAGGAGGGTTTAAACAGGCCCAGCATGTCTGCATCTTCACAGAGACCGTTTGTGTCACCTGGCAGAAGCAAATTAAAGAATGTCCAAGAAAGCAGCAGGTGATTAGTTTATCAGCCCGGACACATTTTCATTTTGTCAGGAATGCCTGAAATTTTGTGACACAACAGTGTTTTAACCTGCTGCTTTTAATCCATCCACAGAAAAAATGCTCAAGCTGAAGTAGGCCCGAGTGAGCAGCTCAGCATGACGCAGAGTGAGACAGAGGTCCTTATTCCTTCTGATGGGGCTGCAAGCAAGGAGAGTGCCAAAGATGTGGTGGACAAGAGATGCGATTATGAATACTTTCTTTGTTCATTACTTGTCAGTAGCCATTTTATACAGGTCAAGGTTGCAGTGAAACAGGAGCCTATCCCAGGAATCTGGGCACAAGGCTACTGCTAAAAGAAAGAACATCATGGTTGCCTCAGTCAACACTTGTATTCACAGCAAGCATATGATCGGTGGGATCCTGCTTTTTACCTGTGTGGTACAGCATTTTTAAGACCACCACACATGCATGGACCCACGCACACAACCATAGTGTAGTGGATTATTAGACAGGCTTGGTAGGCTGTGGTATTTAAGGTGAAGGTTAAAGTGAAAGTAAAGATAAGCCTTCCAAACTCTCCTGTTACACTAAACATGTATATTTTTTAATATATAAGTGTGTCTTTTAATTACATTTATGAATTTGCAATCTGCTAAAATGCATTCAATAGTTTGCAATCCCTGTTTGTAAGGACCGCACTTTGTAATTCGCTTTACTTCCCTGAGAGTGCAAACATTGCATGAATATGATGTAGGAGCATCAACTCCAGAAAGGCAAAATAACAGCAATAACAATGGTATACAGGTAGTAAAATAAATCATATATACAATAAGGCTATCTGCACATAATACGACATTTCATTACAAAATCAGACAGGCATCTGCTCGTTTACATGAATGCATGGTATATGTACACTGGTACATGTACTGCACAACACTTTGTCAGCAGCTGTAGCATCAACGTCACTTTCATTCCACGTTTCGCTGTATGATGGTGCCCCCTCTGTGATAGTTTATTACTCTATTTTATTTTAATCCCATGAATAAGATTGTGCTAAAAATAACAGATTTTTCATGAGTGTGGATGCACCATGTATGCAAGCTTTAATTAGGGGTTGGGTTTGAATCCACTTTAAGACCCACTTGTTTTCTTATGTGTAAGAATTGTGATGTGTGGTTCTTTTATTAGAGTCATGAGAGTTTTGTGTGGTTCTATGTCCTATCTTACAGTGTCAAAATGTATTTTTTTTTGCACTCATGCTTGTATGCTGCTTTACAGCATTTTGGGTTGAACGTGTTTCATAAATAAAACAAGTTTAATGCTATCAGGAATGATTAAGTTTATTAATCCATCTGCTTTACATTCAATCTTTACTATGACCACACAACTTCATACAATAAACACCTGAAGTAACTCATCAGAGGTCATTCTAGTATGTTTATGGTGTTACAAAGCCAGGAAGGAATTCTGGAATCAAAATCGTAAAAGCCATAGGAGGATCAACAAAGTATTAACGGTGATTTTTTGCTGTTTTAATAATGACTTTTTCAACATTTAAGGAAAAGACAACGCGTGGTTTAGTACACACCAAAGGAAAGGTCATTATTGTCATTAATAAAAAGAAGAAAAAATTACTTCTCTATAATTTTTTTTGTGAAAATGTATTGAACAATGCTATTGTAGGCAAAAAAAATTCATTGAAGGTAGAGGTAAAAGTATGGCTAATAAACAAAAACACTGAAGGTACCAATTTTTCAGAAAAATTGCATAGCATGAATGAACTTCAAACCATATGGAATGGTTTAGTGAGTGAAAAAATAAATCATATGTGAACACTATGCCTGAAAGGTTAAATGCTGTAATCAAAGTAACAGGTGGCCCTTTTCCATGACAATTCTATGGCAGGTTTTAGTAATAAAAAGCAGCAGATATGATGTACTGCGTCTTTGCAGACTACAGAAGTAAAAGACTTTAATGCAAGCTACAGTGAAACATTTTAGAGCATATAAAACATTTTAGCTCACTTCAGCTTATGTGTGTCATGTATGGCAGTGCTGAAATGCTATTCAGCTATGTAAACTATGCTAATCTGCTAAACTTTGAGTTTTCAACAGCAGACATGCGCAAGTCTGCCATCCTGCAGCTCCTCAAGCAGTGTAAAAACTAAACAGCAGTGCATGAAGCTCTGCGGGTGGGATGTCCCAGTGTAAGTGAAGAGTGTGTGGCACATAGCAATGCTTTATTGTTGGAACAGAGTTCCTCTGTCTTTTTGTCACTATGCCCTATGACCTACGCACTCTGTGGTAATGTCACAAAGGGGGCGCTACCCCTCTCTGCGTCATCACCTACTAATTGATCTACACACTGTGATGATATCACTGAGAGGGGGTGCTTCCACATCAGGATTTTTAAAGCACTGCTTCTGATTCGGGTTTTTTTTTAATAACAGGAGTGATGAGTGCAGAGAATGAGGTTAGAGTCTATGCCCGAATCAGACCAACAGAACAATTTGCCCAAGAGGTCATTAAAATCTCTCCTGATAAACAGGTACAAAGCAAAGAACTTTAAACATTTCATTCAACATACCTTATTTTCATCACTTACATTGCTTTCCATGACCAGAATAGAATGCATGTACTGAACTGATTCATTCTGTATAATGTCAAAGTAACTTGCATTTACATGTTTATTATCTGGTTTAGACAGTGAATGTGCAACAGAAGAAGAATACCAGGAAAGGGTTGTTGAATAATAAGATGAGCTCATGGTCTTTTCGATTGAATGGGGTGCTGCACAATGCATCACAGGAAGAAGTCTATCAACAGGTCGCACACAGTGTGATACTTGGAGCTCTGGAGGGTTACAATGGTCAGTAATACTGATGCATTAAGAAATACTGTGATGTAGTAGTAGCTACATTAATACATACATAGATATAATTCACAATCTGATATAAAAATGTATGAGTGAACTTTTTCCATTTCTCCTGATTGGATTAGGCACAGTTATGAGCTTTGGCCAGACTGGCGCTGGAAAGACATTTACAATGACTGGTGTCATGGGGAGTTACAAACAACGAGGCATCATCCCTCGTGCCATACAGGAGGTATGTGAACTATACTAAGAATTCCCAGTTTGTAACACGCTGCACAATGGAGAAACAAAGGGAAATACAAAAATGTATGGAAAAACTTTTCCTCTGCTCAGGTTTTCCATGAGATTGATAATCGTGTAGATCACTCCTTCTCAGTGCACCTGTCCTTTCTGGAGATTTACAACGAGACTTTAGTGGACCTTCTAGCCTCAGTAAATGGGGGACAGATGAAAGGCTGCAGAACTTTGGCTGTGGTGGAGGATCCAGAGGGCAGGGTTTCAGTAAAGGGCCTGTCTTTACATCCAGTTCATGGAGAAGAAGAGGCGCTGAACTTGCTATTTGAAGTAAGCTACGTTGTCTTAATCTCACTTCCTCATTAAAATTTTAGTCACATTTTCACTTTAAGCCATCAGTGTGAACACTTGTTATGCAGATCAGAGTAACATTGCCACCTGGTCAGATCTGGAGGTTTTACTGTTTTAATTTTAGCTGCTGACACTCATGGTCACCTACACATTAGTTCACCTACACATATATACCTCAAATGCAGTTTGTTCGTAAATGTATCTAAAGCTCGGTGGAAGTATTTGATATCTACTGAAATCATATATGTACTCATTCTTCATACATGGAGACCTCAGACAGCCATGTGAAAAGATGTTGTGCAGGGCTGCCAAGTTCCTGTATTACACAATACATGAAAATATTTTACGCCTGGATTTGATTTTCTATGATTGCTTTCCAAATTATAATTGTGAGAAATTATTTTAATCACAAATTTGGTTCTGGAGATTTGTTGTAGGATTCTTTACTATTTTGGGATAGGGGGAGTTTAAATGAAAAATAAAGAAAGACCACCGTTAAGAACATTTTTGTCAAATTTTCTGAGTGTGTCTACTTTTTTGTTTATGCCTCCTCACACAAAATAAGGCTGTATACTAAATGGCTTCCTATTTACTACATATGCTCACTACATGCAGTTTGGCATATTAGCATTGCGATATCTGTAGTGTGAGACCAAACCAAGTGAGAACCAAAACACTCAGTCAAAATCAATGCAGAAATGGATGCAGGACCAAAAAAGATAAACACCTTGTGTGATCAATTTTGACAGGGAGAGATGAATAAAATGATAGGAGAACATGATCTCAACAGGAACTCTTCTCGATCACATTGTATCTTTACTCTCCACATTCAGGTGAGAAAAATACACAGACACACTTTCTCAATACATCAAAACTGAAGTGTACACATTCTTTCAATCTGTACGACATGGATAAGTACTAATGTTTCTGTCTGGTCCAGTCTCGCTCTCGCACACTGTCAAATGCAACCTACGTCATGTCCAAACTCAATCTGGTGGACCTCGCAGGTTCCGAGAGGCTGAGCAAAACTGGGGTGAGCTTTGATCGATGGATGAATGATCAATTTACCCAAAGTTTAATATTGTAAGCTTAAATCCTAGACTAACAGAGTTTTGTCTCTTCTCTGATTGACCACCGGGTATCTCTTTTTTTCTAGTCTGAGGGTCAGGTGCAGAGAGAGGCCTTGTACATTAACAAATCTCTGTCCTTCCTGGAGCAGACCATCTTGGCCTTGGCTGACCGACACCGAGAGCATGTACCCTTCAGACAAAGCAAGCTGACGCATGCTCTTAAAGATTCTATCGGTCAGTTTGGTAACAGAAGTAAACTGCCATTTTCCTATTTTGTTATCTTACAACGTGGAAATAAATTGGATATTTTAGGGGGTATTAGTTTATTTATACAACATGGCAACAATTTTGAAGATGCTAAATATTTGTTACTATGAAGCAAACAAGAAATAGTACAAAAAACCACCACAGAAAACCTGAGCATATAACAATTTTTACCCCAAAGTCACTACTTGGTAGAGCCACCTTTCGTAGCAAGTAGAGCTGCAAGTCCATTCTTCGAAGCAAAACTGCTCCAGCTCCTTCAAGAATCTCTTCCTCAAGAATTTGCCTGTATTTAGCACCATCTCACATTCCCTCAATTCTGACCAGTTTCCCAGTCCCTACCAATGACAAACACAGTATCATCCTCACAGTATCATCCTGCCACCACCATGCTTCACTGTGGGAACAGGCTTCTTGGATTGATGAAAGGTGTTGGGGTTTGCATTTTCCATTGCTAAATTTTAGTCTCATCTGACCAGAGGACTTCCGTATGTTTGGGGAGTCTTCCACATGCCTTTTAGTGAACTTAAACGTTACATTTTTTTCTGGCCACTCTTTCATAATACTTTGCTCTACAGAGTGTACAGCTTATAGTGGCTCTATGGACAGAAACACAAATCTCCACTGTGTAGTGTTTCAGCTCCTTTAGGGTTTCCTTTGGTCTCTTTGTTGCCTCTCTGATTAATGCCCTCCTCGCCCACTGTTTTGGTGGACAGTTCTGGTGGACAGCCTTCTTTAGACAAGTTTGTTATGGTACCATAGTTTTCCTTTTGTGATGGTTTTAATGGTGCTTCACTGTATTTTCAAGGTTCCAGGCATTTTTATAAGCCAACTCTAATTTGTACTTCTCCACAACTTTGTTCCTGACTTAAATTAACCTGTACGTTTCTGCAAAGTCTTTCCAATACATTTTGGAGCATGACTGTGAGGATTGTGTTCATTAAACCACAAGAGCATTACTAAGATCAGGTAGTGAGTCATAAGGACGCATGTGGTAGTTCATCCCAAAGGTTGAGGTTGAGGCTCAGTGCAGACCAACTGAGTTATTTCACTCCAATGCTGGCAAACCATGCCTTCAGTGAAATGATTTCATTTCTAATAATACTATTTAATTCTAATGAGATTTCATGAGAAATCTAGATAGATTATTGCAACCTAAAATTCCCACTGTTTCTTTTTAGCAAGTCAATAATGATATGACTATCTCAAAGTCAGTTTTTGTGTGGAAAGGTACAGATTTTATTTTTTTTTAATTATTTTCATTCATTCATTCATTTTCTGAACCACTTATTCCTACTTAGGGTCGCGGGGAGGCTGGCGCCCATCTCAGCCGAC
>JAOUQZ010000041.1:22301544-22326670 GCA_028564935.1 Neosilurus hyrtlii | reverse complement strand
TCCACAAAGCACATGTGGACTAGTTGGGCAAACTCCCATGCCCCCTCCAGGATCCTGCAGAGTGTGTAGAGCTGGTCGAGAGTGCAACTCTAACACACCCCCCAAGGACTCCAAAAAGGGTGGGTATTCTGAACTGTTATTTTGTGCATAAGCACAAACAGTCAGGACCCATTCCCCCACCTGAAGGCGGAGGGGGGCTACCCTTTCGTCCACTGGAGAAAACCCCAACATGTGGGCACCGAGGCGGGGGGCAACAAGGATGCCCACACCGGCTCGCCGCCTCTCCCCTAAGCAACTCCAGAATAAAATAAGGTCCAGCCCCCCTTGAGAAGGGTGGTTCCAGAGCCCAAACTATGTGCTGAGGTGAGCCCAACTATATCTAGTTATCTCTCAACCTCACGCACCAGCTCAGGCTCCTGAGAGGTGACATTCCATGTCCCAAGAGCCAGAGTCAGTAGCCGAGGATCGGTCCGGCAGAACCCACGCCTTCGGCTGCTACCTGGCTCACACTGCGCCCAACCCCTATTGCCCCTCCCACAGGTGGTGGGTCCATGGAAGCATAAGCCCGAGTGAGCAGCTCAGCATTATGCAGCATGACACAGAGGTCCTCGTTTTTCCTGATATTTTGTATTGGGATTTTATGTGATAGACCAAAAATTAAGTGCAGACTCAAACAGCTTATCTTCAAAGATTGCCCTGTATTTGGGTCTATCCATCTTCACATCAACTCTAACCAGCTTTCCTGTCCCTGCTCAAGAAAAGCATCCCCACAGCATGATGCTGCCACCACCATATTTCATGGGGGAGATGGTGGTGTTTTTCTACCACACAGCGTTTTGCATTTAGGCCAAAAATTTCAATTTTGGTCGTATCTGACTAGAGAGCAGCTTCCACATGTTTGCTTTGTCCCCCACAGGGTTTGTGGCAAATTGTAAACAGGATTTTTTTTTATGGCTTTCTTCTTGCTACACTTCTGTAAAAGCCAGATTTGTGGAGTGCTTGACTAACATTTATGTTTGTGTTATATAAAATACATTTATGTTTGTGTTTATAATGTGACAAAATGTGGAAAAGTTCAAGGTATCTGAATACCTTTGCAAGTCACTGTATATCTGCTGTCATTTAATACTTCCTCTAATTTTTACCAGCACTCTACCATCCAAGATGGAAGCATTTGAGGTCTACAAGTTAGAAAGGGGCCATGAGATCACCTGCATCCTGAAGAAAAACGTGTCTGTGTTGAAAGAACGTCTGGAGCAGCGCCACCGCCTCATAGGGATCATGAAGTCCATTAAACGGGACATTAACCACATTATCTCTCAACTCCAGCTGTACAGAGATCAGAGTCAGTGTTAGTATCATGTATTTAACAGCCATGTGAATTGCCCTACTACAAACAACAATCAGCCATAACATTAACATCACCTGACTGGTCTGCTAGTTTAACAGCAAGTGTCCAACCTGACATAATGAGATTTCTTTCCATTACTGAGGTGTGTCATTCTGTGTTCAGGCCAGATGGTGAGTGCAGAAAGCAAACCCGTACTGGAGGAGTCCAGGGCATCTCTGCTCATAAAACTTAGAGAGGCCAAGGATCAGCACCGGCAGATCTATGAGGACTGGCTTAGCACTGATGCTGAGGTGCGATACTGCAGGCATCTTGTGGAGAAATGCCATGTTCGCCTGTTCACTGGTAACCTGATTTACAGTCTTGTGCTAAGTACTTAAAATTGTGATGTGTATACTTCAATTTATTATTTAACTTTTTAGCATTTTTAACATTCAACAGAGGCTTGATATTTTGTTCTTTCATACAGCATCTTATACTCGTTTGTTGTTTGTGGCAGAGTTTGAGAGCTGGTATAATGAATCCTTCCTGCTACCAGATGAGATTCTAACCATCTTCAAAGACGGAGAACCTATTAGACCAGGTTTGGTCCCTGTGGACAAAGCTTTGGTTAGTAAGCCTGCAAGAAAAATAAGTATTGTGTTTTTTTAACTAAACAAATGAACATTGCTACTGCAGTTAAAAAAAATCTATGTAGCCTAATTGCTATTTATCAGCTCTCTCGATTTTGCATAATATATCAAGTGTACACATCTTAAGTGCACTTTAGCTGAAACTCAGTGTGGTGTGCTTTTGTATAGGAGGAGGATGAGCAGAAGCCTCCTGAACATAGCAAGTTGCATGCAGAGAGTCCGAGCGCCACATCCTTTCCCAACGCGCATAACAAGACAGTACAGAAAGTAAGACACACATACATGTAGATACAGAAACAAATGAGCTGTACATAAAATAACACATTCAATGAAAAACACCACATAAATGTGCATTTTACTAAACAAACTGAAATGTGTTTTCTCCTTGCAGAGAGCACATCATACCTTCACCATAAGGAAACAACAAAACAAGCTCAAATCACTCACCACCGTCACCCAAAATGAGTCCCAACACTAGCACTGCCATCCTTTTCCCAAAAACTTACTTCCTTGTTTTGGTAGCAATCCAACTATATGACATGGAGGTTATTAATTATAATTCCATGACATTTATAAATAATCCTATATTTGAGATTTCAAATATTTGATATTTGAAAGATACTACAGGAGGACATTTTTTTCAAAAAAAAAAAAAGCACAATTATGAGAAATACTTGTACATGTAACACTTTTACTGTAATGCTAAATGGAAGGGTGTAAAGTTTCTTAAGCCATCTGGCTTACATACTGGTCAACAAAGGACTAATTTAGATTTTTAAAAATTATTTTAATAATTTCTTCCTTAACGTTAAATCAAATGACAGATATTGCAATATTTAGCGCACATTGGGGTTCGCCCATTTATTTATTTATTTTGGCTTCCCAAACCAGAAAACCGCACAGCTTTTTCTTTTTTTAAAAAACACCAAGTCATGCCAAATGGAACATCATGATAACGTGGGGTCAGGCTGATTTCATCACAACCTCAATATGGCTGTGACGTTGATTGGACTGAACCAGCCATAATCTACATAGAATATAGGTGGACTGTGCCATGTCCTTTCAACTTTGTCAGCTAGCTTGCTGTTGTTGACCTCGATATTCCATTCCAGAGACCAGGAACAATGCTGCTGTGCTGTTAGTTTTAGTTGCTGTCTTGGATGTGATTCAATGACACAAAAGCTCTGTTGCTCTTTCTCTCTCTCTCTCACACACACACTTGCTCTCACTTCTTGTTCAGCGCAGTGTTCACTTGCCTCACTTATGCTTCCTGCAGATAATGTGGAGGCCTTGTAAGGGGTCCGTGATATTGATACTCTATCACTTACTGTTTTTAAAAATCTGAAAAATGTGTATTTTTGGTTTAGGAAACTGAAATAGTGTTCTTTCCTCCAGTGTGCACTACATCATGCACAGATTTGCAAAAGTTGCACCAGCTTTCTTTTTTAACAGCAAACCCATCAAGTTTTATAGCTTAATTTAATATATAAATATGAAACTGAATGTATAAATGAGACTTTTGTCTTAAACACAAGGTATGTAAAAGCAAGATTTTGTAAAAGCATGTCAAAAGAAACTTGACACATCAGTTGTTAAATGAAAAGTAAACTTTATTATTCCTGAACCACAAAATAGACTTCTTTGGTTGTACAAATTCACTAGTTACAGTCCTGAATGAGATCTAATCCCCACATTCAGCCTCATCATCACCTATGTAGCAATAAAAAAACAAAAAAACAAAAAAAAAAACAAACAAACCCCTCCATCCTAAAGAAATCAAGGAGAGGTCAGAAGAACTGTCCTGCTGCAAAAATGTAGTGAATCCCATTCATTAATTGCGTGAAAATGTGATTTCTGTTTTTACAAAAATACAATAAATGATTAATTAGCCATTTCCCAAGTGTTGTCATCTGAAACTGAATTTCAGTCAGCAAGAGCAAGATGAAAAACTACCATTAGTAATAGTAAAGACAATGTTTACCATGAGAGTGACCACAGTGCTGATGGCAGCTGGTTTAAGAATGATAAACAATGTGTTCAAGAAAGGGAGGGGGGAAATGCACTTTTCTATAACCAGGATCGGACAATAAAATAATGCATTAAGCCAATATACATGCAGGAGATCCCACTTTAGACTGTGTCCGGATCCTACTGTCACTGCACACACTGGCTCAGTTTCACCTTGGTTCTGCTTCTCACAGCATTTTGTACATTAATCACACAAGGTTACACATTTCAGTGGCTTCAGATTAAAATCTAACTGGAAAAGAAAACTGGAGTCACCACTCCAGAGACAAGCATATGAACATGAGTCACATTAAAAAAGAGGGCAGCATAAAAGTTCATCCCCCAACCCCAGTGTTATATAAATAGAAAAAAATGGTACCATATTTCGATATGATGGTGACATGGACCTTTTCTTCAGACTCCTCCTGTAAAGTTCATGGCCTGACAGTTTGTTGAAGGGAATATTTATGATAAATGTCTTTTTTAGTCAGTCAGTGGGAATGTTCCAGCAAACAGCATACAACATGGTCCAGGAAGCAGAAAAATGAGGGAAGCAAAGGGGAGGATATTCTGGTTTTCTCTTGGATGAAACCACTGCGCTTGGAAAGAATGTAGATGGTTTTTTTTGTCCTCGGTCGTCTTTCATCTTCTAGTCCTGGTCCAGGAAGACTAGAGAGCTGTTTTAGTTCGGTTTAAGGTGTGTGAATAAAACCAGGCAGACTATAATCAGGTTTTAACATGGTAAGTGTAAACCTTCAGAACACAAGACTCCAACACTAAGAACATACATTCATGAGCAACACTGTTCCAAAATACAAATTATTGGATAAAAAGGCAATGACTGATTTTTATACTTGATATGGTTATAAAGCTGACACAGAGATACTATAGCACTGATCAATCTATAAATTCAACAAAATCAGCAAATATGAACTGATTGGTGGAATATTCCCATTACGATGCATCTTTTAAAAAGTAAACGAAGGCCTCAATGGCGACCACAGAAATAAATTAGTGTAAAATGATTTTTCTCTCTGTATGGGGCAGTGATGGTTATCAAATGATTATTTACTTTTCAAATGGCTAATCTTCTAGGATATGTGAACATTAACACATTTACCTTATTTAAAAAAAAAATCAATTTTTTTTTTTTACATTAATATCAGAGATTTAAAATTAACATTAATATCAGAGGTTTAAAATTAAAGTATTAAAAAGCACCCAAATCAATATCATTAAAAAATAATTTAGCTTGCTAAAAGACAGTTGTAGGAAACACAACAAAATTAAAAGCAGGAGTGGAGTTTGCATGGTATGACAGCCCTCCTTTCACTGTCCACTACAGGGGGAGAGGTGACGTCTTTCACCTCTGTGCGAAATGTTAGCTGGAAAGGCAAGACTGGTGTGCAACAGACGAGAAGCTGTAGTGTTTCTTTAAGAAAACAAAATCAAAACCTATCACTGTGAAGGTTGAAAAGGTGAGAGTGGTTGAAAGTCTTTCACATTTCTGTGAATGTACATTTTAGTTTTTTCTACACTCTGTAGCATCACTAGCTAATGTGCACTATCTTTATAATCTGTACTGTGTGTGTGAGAGAGAGAGAGAGAGAGAAAAATTATGTAGGAACGGCTGTCTCTAGACTGCGACGGCCCTGTCGGAGTTTACGCTTGTTGCTGTACAGAGCCATTTCCTCCAGAGCAGATGTGGTGGCCATGGTAGCTACAGGCACCTCAGCTTCTATACAGGGAACTAGACAGAGGCACACACAGAGACAAAATTTTCAGTACAAGATCAAAAAGAGTAATTTGTAATTTGCTAGTTCTGCCCCATCCACCTCTTCCCAAGCAAGAGTTCCAACGCTGGAGGTTGAAGAAAAGCTGCCCCCTAAAGCCCAGTGAGAAGGGGCGCCAAATAATACCTCACAAAGCTGAACACTATATTGCACAGGTAATCAAAAAGGAAAAGACAACACACCCAGAGATATTTATTAAAGATATATATATATATATATATATATATAAACTACTCTGCACTGGTGTCATATCAAGCATCTTTTCAGAAGGGTACAGCTTCCCAACCGTGTTCCCGGAGAATCCCCATGTCTTGCATATTTCAGTGTTAAATCAGCCTGAGTTAATGTGGGTGTGTTAGAGTTTCTAAAGTGTCACTAAAAAGAAAAACTCACTGCTGTGCTCCACTGAGAACTACACACCCTCATGAGTGTTTTCTCTGTTTGCATTCACACTGCACTAAGAACATTTGATGCCAATTTGGTATAGTGATGACACTTTGGCACAGCATACAAGAAGTAGTCTGGACTTTTCTTTTCCTGTCAATCCCCACTCCCATTTTGTTAAATGTTTATTTTTATTCAATCATTTTATTTATTCATTTGTTTGTCTGTTTGTTTATTTATTTATTTATTTTACACAAGACAGGGGTACTTCTTAGAACAATGAAAAAATGTCCGCAGTAGTAAAGCACCACCTGATTATGTGGGAAGGGGGTTGGGGGGAGATCCTACTCCAGGACCACGGTTAGAAATCTGTGAGGTAAAATATCAGATCTGAGCTTTTGCAGCAGGAACACTTCAATAATCCCACAACCAGCAATGTGCAGCAGTTATTATGACGCCCCAACAATAGCAAAATCCAAGCATTAGAAGCAACACTTCAGACAGTGAGAATATTTAATTCAGTCATGCGTATAAGGAAAAGATATTCTATTCAGTCGTAAGCGGAGCATCATAGGCATAGAACATGACTTGGAAGGCTGTCTTGTGTCCTGTCCGGTGTCCGTGCATGCCAAACAAGAGAAACCCAATAACGCTGTGGTATCACTGAGTTGATGCTGATTAAGTACTGACAGGGAGCAATAAAAAACAGATTTATTAATAAGGCCACTATTTATTTATTGTATTCCTTGTTTGGCAGATTCCTATTATGGAAAGAAAAAAAAACCCAAAAAACCCTTTCCCAATTTTATTTATTAACATTGGTGGATCCGCGAAACAAGGAATAAAAGAAGGTTAGCCTAATGAAGCTGAAACCCAGAAAATGCAAACACCACCGTTCAGACTCATACAGAATAAAATAAACTCAGGCTGGCAGATAAACTTTCGTCAAGCAAAACAACACAAACCATGAAAGGGGAGACGAAACATGAACTCGTTAGTTTAATTATCCGTTTAACAAGATATGTGACACAAATGAACACAGAAATCAGCTAGTGAAAGGAGGTGAAAACAAAACCCAGGGTTGACCTTATCTGGGAAACAGGAGACCTATTTATTTCCTTCAGGGCTAAAGTTGATGCTAACTCAGGGGTAATGATTTTTAAGGAATATCTGCGATGCTTAAGTCAGTTGAAGTCTTTTTGAGCCGGATGAGAAAAAAGTAAAAAATCTAGTAGAAATCACTGTTAGGCTAAATTATTAGAATATATTTTTTATTTCAAAGATTATTTTAAAGATTTATACATAAGAATTTTGTTTGAGTTTTATGTTACTGATAGTTTGGAGAAAATCCAAAGTGTCACCACTTATAAGAAGCAGGCTTTTAGCAGCACACAATTCTGAGAAATATGCATTCAGTTAGGACCCAAACCAGCGCAGTCACATACACCAAATACATACAAAACTCCTACCAAATTCAGATGATCACTTATCCTAGGAAACTGCCTGTGTCAAGGGGACAGGTGTCAGCAAAGTATAGTCCAGAGTGTGTATTCAAGACTCATAGCATAGCAACACATCATAGCAACACATCTACTCATGACGTACACATAAGCTTACCTGGGCTAGTGGAGGCATCACTGTTGAATTGAATATCTGAAGCATCTGGAGACTGCAAGACAAGAATAAGTGTAAGAGAGTAAAGACTGAAGGGCTTTTCAGCCAGAACTGAATGCCAACACCACTGTAGAAGATAAAGCCATTAACAGGGACTGCAACCAGGGAACCGAAAACTGTGGTTTATAAACCAGCTGAAGTAGCCAGGTGTAATAGCACTTTTTCACACACAAGGAAATCTGCTGGTTTAGACCCACAAAAATGCCCCATTCTCAAGGTAGCATTTATCCATTACAGGGCAAGGATGTACTAGGTCACTGATAAAAACAAGAAGCAACATAACACAAAAAAACATACTTGGTTCATAAGTAATAGAGATCACACCAAACACCAGCATGCTACAAAGTCCTTCACCCTTAAAATGAACATACAGTACCTTAGTAGTTCCTGACAGAGTCCTACACAAAGCTCTAGTCCATGTCCTAGTTTCAACAACTCATGACCTTGATCTTATAAAGTTTCAGGTGAACACAGAAAGCCAGCTAAATGCTTATATTACATACATATACACACATACATATACATATACATATATATATATATATATATATATACACACGTGTGTGTGTTCACAATTTTTAGTGATTAGGGTGAAGGCATTGCTTGACAACTCCACTGATAGGACACCAAAAACAGCACTTAACACACAGGGAGGTCACAGCACACCCAAAAGGCCACCAAACACCTCAACAGATTTCAACAAAACTTTACTGTTATTATACAATTGAAGTCATTGTATTAAAAAGAATGAATGTATGCATTAAAAAAAAACAGATTTTCATTGGAGAGACTTACACATTACACATCTTCAGAGCACTCTTTAGGAAATTATAGATCATTATTTATATAAACGAGACCTCGCAACCTTTGCAAGAGATATACAGAGATAAAATTTGGTGGTCTTTGGGGTGGAATGACAGGAAGGGATACTAGAAAAACAACCAGTACATGACCCCAAGAACAATGTTCATCCAAAAAAAACACAGAACACCAACAATAAATAAGGCAACATTCCCTTGTTCCCAGCTCCCCATGTTCCCTCACAAGCTCAGTTTAATGGTCTCACCTGTCTTCCACTCACATCTAGCAGCCCACTAACCTAAATAAGGTCAAATCTCCCAAGCAGCATAGTGAAATAAATAAAAATAACGCTTTGTCCCAAGGAGTTACTTAGCGCTATGTTCCAAATCTACTACCAGTTGCGTGAGAATAAGACTTCTGAATGAAGGAGGTCAGTGTTGAGTCCTTGCTGCTATTCTGACTTTAGTCATATTTTGAAGCACCAAGAAGCCAGTTGATCAGGGCTCACTCTGTCCAACCAGTTACATGCTATATTATTTGATTTAAATATAGAAACTCAGTTTTTAAGATAATATGAGGTACTGGCAGTACCAAACAGTGTTAGTTTATCAACATGGCCAGGAGGGAAAGAGGTACCAGGGAAAACCAGGCAAGATGAGGTTAACTTGAGAGGTTAAGGAGCATCAGATTCCTGGGAACTTGGCATGCAGGCAATACCTGAATGTCGTATACAGGTTTAGAAGAAGGAATGGCAGCGAATTGTCTGTAGTCAAACTTCTTTTCTGACAGAGACTAAGGATAACAAATGAACGGGGGTAGATACATGGGGTGGAGAAATAAAAAAAAAATTAAAAAAGGAGAAGTGAGATGAAAATAAGGAGGGGTGAGGAGAGGACAGAGGCAAAGGAGAACAGAGGAGACAGGAAGAAAGGACAAGGAAGCAGTTCATGTAAATACAACCTTGCTTGCTTTGAAGAATGAATGGAAGAGTAATGGACACGAGTAGTATATAGTTGACAGGTTAAAAAAAAACAACAACAAAAAAAAAAAAAAAAACCCTGATCCAATGTAGAGTAACCTTAACATGTCATGGCCCATCAAAAAAAAAATTTTGTGGCTGTAAAAAAAAAAAATTTTGACAAACAAATATGAATAAAAACAAGAATGAAATGTATTTCATACCAGTCGACCTGGTGATGTCACAGCACGAGGACTGACATCTGTTCAGAAAAGAGGGGGAAAAGATTATCAGGTTGATTCCATTAGGCGTAGACTTTAAATGCCTCACAATAACACTAGGGTGACTCGGCTTTGCCATCACATGAACAGAGATGAAGCTCTGACCTTCCATGGGTGTGGGTGAAGGTGTGGGTGCAGGAGATGGTGATTCAGCTAACTGGTCCAGAGTGCCTCGCTTTCTTCCTTCCTTGGATTTCGCGATGACCATCTGAGCCTTGAGAGCATCCTGTTCCAAAGACTTCATCCTAAAGGAACAGAGTAGGATTGCAGCTCGATTAGAAGAGAAATACAGAGAACACACATTGATGGGTGTAGTTAGAGTAGAAATACGAAAGCAGGTCAGATTTATGGTTATTTAAGGTTAACCAAATTACCACGGCAATATGCATGCAAGATGCACTTAACTTGCTGTTAAAAAGAAAACCCCAGCAATCCGATAGAAATAAACCCAATTAGCAATAATGCGCCGGCGAGATAGAGGTTGCTGAATGGTCCCTGAGATGCAACATCCCGCAAGCAAAAGGCCCATAATTCTTTTAGTACACTACACAGGAACATGGCATGTTTATGTTTTCAAATCATGATGTATGCCGGTGAATAGTTTAAGGTATACTACACAGAAACAGAGAAAAACAATCTAAAATGAGATTACAATAGCTTATATTTACAGGTTTCGATCATGACAAAGGCAGGTCAGGTGAGCTCTGCAGAGTGCTGTGTAGTGTTTGTTTAGCCTATTCAGTCAGACTTCACTTGAGTACATACTGTTCAGAATGTCAGTGAACCTTTCTTCATTAAGATGTTGTGTATATACTACATGAAAACACAAGAAAAACAAACTAAAATACGCCTTAACCAGGTGACCGTGATAAACTGAGTGTCCATCAGTTTGACATAAGCATTATCCACTCAGAATAGATTAAAGTTTTTTAATCCCAAAATAATCCCAGATTTTGTGTGTGTGTGTGTGTATATATATATATATATATATATATATATATATATATATAAAATTTTTATTTTTTTTTTCCATTCCACTTTTTATAATAAATTTTTTTTTTGGGTTAAAACAACATTTTTTAAAAATCTGGTTATTATTAGGGTTAAATATGTAGTGTGCCTGCAATATATTCTATGTACATGTCAATAAGTGGTTAACAGAGGAACCAAAACGAATTATAATCCTGTAATTTACGTTACAGCCCAACAAAAGTACAATCAAAGCCAAATTTATACAAAATTATTCCACGGCGTTCAATCCAAAAATTCATCCATGCTTCAGTCTACATAAAAAGCATGAATGGTTTGCTATTCTCATCTGTGCGCTGCACAGAGGAACAGATGGAACTGTGTGCACATGCACTGTGGAAGAATAAGACCCACTACAAGGCTGTCAGACAAAACTTTGCACAAGGTTGCACTGAGACTCCAGAGCACATGCCAACTCCACTGAAGTTTATTACTACCAAAGTTAGTTTGCAGGCAGTCTATATATTCAGTTACGGACACACATCTGGCACAGTTTACTGATGTTGTGTATGAGCCAGGAAATGTTACATTTCTATTCCCAATATAACAACTGAACTTTTGTGCAGCCCTAAATAGAAATGTGAGAAATATTTGGCTTCATATAGGGACAGATCAACTAATTTTATTATTAAACACAGCATCAGACTAGAGCATGTGCAAAGGATAGTTATGTACAGGGATGATAGTATAGAGGAAAATGTGTGTGTGTGCGTGTAAGACACAGCACAAGCATTCACTTAATGATAAATTGACTTTAAAAACTACACAGAATCACTATATACACCACTGCCCTTACACATTACAGCAAGTGCCAAAGCAGAGTTATGAAAGCACCAGAGCTCAGCCCCCACAATGCTGTGTGGGTGGGCAGGGCAGACCTGGGCTGAGAGGAAGAGAAGCAGGTAGAGGGAGGAGCTGCAGCAATGTCTAACGACGCCCTCACACGTGACTGGTAGAGCCTCTTGGCCAGGTCTTGCTCATACTGCCTAACGTCTTCCTCTAAACCATAAGGCCTTGGGAACAGCCAACCAGAGTGGAAAACGGGAGCAGGAGAGGAGATATAACATATAGGGAAAATGCACAAAGAGAAAGGGAAAGAGAGGAAGAGGGTACAGATGGAAGGTAAAATACTATGACACACAGTAAGAATCATAGGGTAAGTTAACACAAGTACTCCAATGCCTAGGCTACCAAAGACACCTCTATATAAAAGTGTACTCCACTTAAATATACCTTCATCGAGAGCCAATCAATTTAGAGCTCTGAGAATGTTTCTGTCGATTGCCCTTTATTTAATTTAAAAAGGTTAAGGGATAACATAAACCTTTATGTTTTTTGGAGTCAGTATTACTTAAATCAATACATTTTTTGGAATATAGTTACGTACAAGTGCTTACGTGCACAAATTAAGCAACTGGTAAAAAAAACACACTTAGCAGTAGGAGTGTGTACGATCCCAAATTACTTTTTGATCACTGTCGCCGCCGGCTTGCTCATTAGGGATGCGTAGCGGGTTGTAGAAAAATTTTTCGAATTAATTTCGATAAATTAATTTTACTATGTAAAGTTGCTTTGTGACAATGCCAATTGTAAAAAGCGCTATACAAATAAAACTGAATTGAATTGAATTTCCTTTTCAAAGAAAGCTGGAACTTTTACAAAAAAACAGCGACGGCAAGTACGGTTATAGCAATGTACTGAGCTGTACAAATCTGACTAGCTGCTTCTTTACCACCATAACTCGCTCTTTTAGGGGGGGGGGGGGGGGGGGGGGGGGGGTAAGCAAATAAAATTATTTGGGTAAGTGTATTTCATGGTTTTAACGCATGTTGTTTTTAATTGTTTAAACTACTTCCGCTCAATAATGGTGCCTTTCCTTAGTCTGGTCAAAGACATAATTTAATCTATTTGCAAAGCAATACAATTCAATTGTATTTCCATAACACTTAACAATTTATAGTCTCACAAAGCAGTTTTACAGAGTAAACAAAATTATTAAAGAATTTTAGCTTATGATTTTGAAAATTTCTTTAAACACTCCCCCAGTTCACAAAAGCAGGAAACCCTGAGGAACCAGACCCAAAAGACTAATTTTCCTGAAGGATATAGGACTCCGCTCACCCCAAAGATAACAGAATTTGAATATGGCATTAATTGTAGGAAGAGTAACCAGACACAAACTATGATGTTACAGTAATGAAACGGCTTTAAAAACGAAAGCTGCTGAAGACAGATACCTGTTGCATGTCTTCCGCAGTACACCATCTGGTAATGAAAAAAACTTTTTTTGCTTTCTGTGAACTTCTTAATGTGTCTTTGGAAACCTTGGTCATGGACATAAACAATGTGGAGGACAACACATGACAAAAGGAGGCACAGTCTAAGATAAGAAAGGAGGGTAAGATGAAATACAGATTCAGCCACAAGATAAATTATGAAAACTCTACATAAAGGTAAGTAACACAGGGCTCTCCAACATATAGTACAGTAAAAACCACATGGATCTCCACATATGCCTCATTCCTGGGCTTTGTACGTGCTATGGTGCTTGCCGCTGTACCTAGCAGCCCTCCACATGGCTCTCTTCTCTGCCTCCAGGGCCCGTTTCTCTGCCGGAGAAAGATCCTTATCTGGGGCCACACTGAGCTCTGGGCTCTGCATACGCAGCCTCTCCTGGTGCCTGCGTTCAGCCTTGGCAGTACGGATGGGAGCTGCAGACTCGCCAGTATACACAGGGATCAGACTGCACACACATGTAATGAAGATGTTAAAAGAAGGAATGTGTGAGACTAATTAATGATAAAAATACTATTTTCCCTTAATTACCCAGTCATGGAGTTCGGTCTCTGCTCCAGTCTGAAGCTGTCCTCCATAGAGTTACGCTGGGAATCACCCCTACCATCTACAGAGGATGCCCTAAAAAAGAAAATGATATCAGTTATAATGATATGCAGTTGAGAGGAACCCCTCTATAATCTATCAACAACTCTACGTGATGTTTATGAACAACTCTGTCTCCCACAAGTCTATAACAGAAATTACTTTTTAAGTATATATTAGTTCTAACCTAGACACAATTATTGTGAAAATGCCTCAGTATGCAATGCAGCATGCACAACGTAGCAAATATGCCCTATACAGGTACTAGTTTTATTTACTCATGTGCTCCTCTTCCAATATGCAAGTCCTCATATGATTTCCTATTATTGTTCCATAGTAACAGTATATCAATCTGCACACCTTTCAAAGTTAAGTGTTCAAAATCCTATGATCTTGCTGTTGACCTCTCAAGGTCAAAGGTAATTGTCTCAGTGAAAAGTCTATCATCTGCTTGGTCCGGGGTTGGGTCGCAGGGGGCAATAGGGTCCAGACGTCCCTCTTCAGAATCACTTCCTCCAGCTCTTCTGCAGGGACATCGAGGCATTCCTAAACCAGCCGAGAGACATAGTCCCTTCAGCGAGAAACACCACACCAGGGAGGCGTTCAGAGGGCATTCTAATCAGATGCCCAAGCCACCTCAACTGGCTTCTCTCAACACGGAGGAGCAGCGGTTGTACTCTGAGCTCCTCCCGGATGGCCAAGCTTCTCACCCTTTCTCTCTGAGGGAGAGACCCACCATCCTACGAAGGAAGCTCATTTCAGACGCTTGTATCCTCAATCTTGTTCTTTCAGTCATGACTCGAAGCTCATGACCATAGATGAGGGTAGGAACGTAGATCGACGGGTAAATTGAAAGCTTGGCCTTTTGGCTCAGCTCCCTCTTCACCGCAATGGACTGGTACAAGCTTCGCTTTACAGCAGAGGCTTCACCGATCTGCTTGTCGAAAAGTCTATAATTATTACTGTTACATAGTAACGACATGTCTATTAGTACTTGGATTGGTGTTACAGGCTGTCCAAAACCATGTCACCATGTGTTTCTGACCTTTCAGGTCACCCAAGATCAAATGTAGTGATGGGCAGTGGTGGCTTAGTGGTTAAGGCGATGGGTTAGTGATCCGAAGGGCAGCGGTTCTATAACACTATCATCACTGTTGTGGCCTTGAGCAAGGCTCTTAACCCTCAATTGCTCAGTTGGATAAAAATGAAAAAGTTGCTCTGGATAAGAGCGTCTGCCAAATGCTGCAAATGTAGAAGGTAAGTGTGTCAACTGAAAGCATCTGTATGGTTTCCCATCTCTCCTGCATTGCTTCTCTAGGTGTATGTCACCTTGTTTCTGAGATTTAAATAATTTTAAAGTAACATGGAAAATTTATCACCAAGGATTTGTGGCCTTGCACGGACCTTGACCCCTGACCCAGATGTTCTAAAATCAAATCACCTCTGGGTCTCAGGTAGGGTAGTGTGTCCACCAAATTTGGTAAAAATCCAAGAATGGATGTGGTCAGGATTTTGTTCACAGGCAAACTGACACAGTCGCAAAGTTGGTGATTAAAACACCTCTGTTAAATCTCTGTTTTTGGTACAGATAATGACTGCAAACAAAGAAAGTTTACTCCAGGGGTGGATGGTTGTTGGTGTATACTGGCCATGGGCCTTTAAATGTACATAAGAGCTACATACACATACAAGCCACAAATAATGACCTAAGGGGAAAATGCTATATTAATAAGCTATTACAAAATGTAAGTGAAAGCAGTATCCTACCCTGAGCTGCCACAGTAGCTAGGAGGTGTGGTACATTGCCTGGAAGGAGTAGAAGAGTGGCCACCGACAGACTCAACCTTATACTCCACCCCATCTAGAATAACCTTGCCTCGGGCTTTCATCTGTGCCACCTGCTTGGCCAAATCTTCCTCTTCATCCTCCTCATCCTCATCCAGCAGATACTCCCGTACTTTCTGCTCAATTATTTTAGCTGAGGAATCAGAACCGATGACACATTTTTATACATTGATTTCAAATCATGATATATAATAATACAATAACATTTTTCGGAAAAGCTATTTCGCTCCGAGAGTAGCCCTGGGCTCATTTATATCATTTGCATATATGCAATTTATAGCAGTATTCTCTTAGACAGATTTACTGTTGTTACCAATATATTTGGTAGGAAGTTAGTTTCAGCCATATGAAACTTTGTTTTAAATTAATAGATTTAATTTGCAATGTCCATGCGTATTACATTATCTTAGCTAGGTTAAAAGTACATGTTTAAGTCTTGGAATGTGACACCCCATTTGCTGTCTTATTTTTTTTTTTTTTTATTTTACTGAATACAGGAATACCACCTATTCCAAATAATACTATCTTCAATACAAACAGTTACATAATATATGTAAAATAAAGTGTTCTCCTACATACTTACATGCATCATGTCATCCATGCCACCACTGCACTAATAACATAATTCTTCTCAGTCACCTTTCTATGCTGTGATGTACTCCCTAAAAAGAAGTGACAAACAGAAATCAAGACAGACTAACCTTCCTCCTCCTTCATTTTTTTCAGATCATCTTCCCCTACAAGTGAAACACGAGGTTTGGGTTTGCTGTCTGGCGTCTGCTGCTTCACATCAATTTCAAAGTATTTCTGTCTGTCTCGGAAAGACCGCTGCTCCGGGCTCGCTCTCCCATAAGATGAGGTCGGCTGTGGGAAAAAAGCAGCCCGTAATAAAACTAAGTCAGTAGTGTAGATAATTATGTACACAGCAAAAATACAATGCATTTTGTTCTGAATTTCATAGGACCTTATTATTAGTCTTCCAAAAAATGAACAGTATGAGAGCTATTACTTCAGGTTTCACTGTACAATGCATGATTTGCACCTTGAGGAAGAACACAGTGAAAAAATAGATCCCAAAGCACAGCATGATGAGATTATATCGATAAGGCTTTTTAATTGGCGAGTCATAAGAGAACTGAATTATACTGAATAAAATTAAATGTCATGCAAAAGTGAAACATGCTTAGGTCTTGATGTGGTTTCCACCCAGCCCCAAAACCTAGATTTCATGCATGCCACCAATTTAAGAGCAGTTGTTCTGAATTAACCTGCAGATTGATTAATCGAGAGTGCCCCAATTAGGAAAGGTCTTACAGTCCTTGGACAGTTGTTTGAAGCGATACAAACTTCTGCCCCACCACCACTGAAGTAAAAAGAGCATGTTATTCAGTACAGCTATAAAGGAGAGGGCACAACGGGAGTGCTGACCCTGTCAAGTCATATACCTTAAACTCCTGGGAAGGGCGAGACAGGCGTGGCACAGCTGCCAGATTCCTGTACTCACGACGGTCAGATGTAAGGGAGGGACGAGGGCTAAGGCCCCCGCTTTCAGCCTCACCTATAAACACTTCATTACACTCCTGTGGCTGAAAGAGCCATCAGAGGCGCACCATCAGTACCTCAGTTGAACATGCCCTCTCTGCTTAATAGTTCAGTGCAGTGCACCATACAATGAGGACAATGGTATTCAGGACAACAGCCAACATTGCTTTACCAGAATAAAAAATAAACAGTACATACCTCTGGCAATGTCTGCTTTGGATGAAAGTTGTTCCTCTGACCATAGAGATCCTGATATAAAAAGACAGAATGGGAAAAACATGCAACCTGTAAGATGACTGGACATAATCCCACAAACTAAACAAGATTAAAATAAAGGACAATTGGCAGGCAACAAAACAACAAATTAGTACAAAATATCAAAACATCAAAACTCCTTTTATAACACCACAGCACACTGTCAAGTACCACAATAAACCAGCAACGACACTGATGGATAGATGGATAGTAGTATTCTGTGCAGAAGAGCCCATACACACTCCACAATGTGAATGTAAATGATTCATGCAAAACGCTGACCAACAGCAGACAAGCCTTTAAGGTATACTGTAAGCTCCAATGGGAAGGCTTTGTCACAATTAAGTGGATGTCAGACCAGCCACGACATGCTCAGAACCTCAAGGAGCTTCTACCCTACCTGTGGGGGCTCCAGCACAGCCATGGAGTGGGGCACAGCAGCAAACGCCTTATATGCCTGCTTGACATTGATGGGAAATTCGTTGAAAGTATCTGGGGAAGGGGCACGAGGCTGCACAGAGGGTTCAAATGCCAAGGAGTCGAGAATAGAGGGGTAGAGGGATGATCAGAATTGGACAAACAAAGAAAGAAGCAATAACGCATGGCTAGAAAGCAAGCAGTAGATTCGTGTTTTGTGGCTGAGAAGATGGAAGAAAATTAAGAAGCCGAGAGGAGGAGGTGGAAAAGGTGACCCCATAAAAGATGGAGCTAGCTAACTCAAAAATGCTGAGTGCAAGCCCTGATTAATAAGAAACACACACTGTTCGAAATGAGCGAGTTTCAAAGACGACTCATAACCATTGTAGAAACCACTCACAGCCAGATACTCATACAGTGATTGTCTGCTGGACAACCAACGATCGGCAGTTTGACAATTCCTAAAAATGTTGACATGGAAAGTAATCGGTGATCATCAATTGACCCCAAGTTTGCATCACTACAGTAAACAGTCTTCTGTTTTTGTTTCAGTCCTGGCGAGGAAGCCAATAAAGCTGAAGGTACCTTAACCTCATAGTGTTACTGTGGGTTAAATTACAAACTCCTGCCTCTGTATTATAGCAGTGCACAAGATAGTGTATAGCAGCCATTGGTACGTTACAGAGGGAACTTATACGAAAGCACCTGGTCCTATGGGATACTTTTGGTATAAAGTTAAAATGCAGGTATAATGCTACTGTATCAGTCACCATGACTGTTTTACCAAATGATGAAACTAAATAACTGATTGTTTATTTACCTCATTAGCATATAAGCAGGCCGGATTGGCAACAATGTTTGACTGCATTGAACTAGCAGATCTCAAGAATAATACAGAACTGAGGTTTATTAGGAACAAAACTGAAAAAAAAAAAGTTGCAGTCCACTGGTCAGACTCAAGCATAAACCAAAAAGGTTAAGGTGTGTAAGCTCAAACACAGAATAACTGGAAGTGAGATGGCAACATGACTCTCGCTCTCTCATTGATATAAAAAAAAAAAAAAAAACAGGGAAATATACTTGATATAACTAACTGATAACTGAATATTAAAAAGATTTCAGTTTGTAGTATTAACATATAAACAGTGAATATAATATTAATAACATTTAATTACGGACAACCAATTTAAAATATGGACAACCTGTTTACTGTCAAGAGTTACTACCTTTCCCATTCTCATTTCGAACACTGCGTGTACACATACATACATACAGACACACATACATACACACACATAGGGCTACCCCATAAAACCTTGCACTTTTCAAAGGTAAATTAAAAAAATAATTGTTAAAGATAATCAAATTAATATTTGCACAGCAACTTCATTTAATACAGTTTTTTGTACGGATGTAAGTGTAAGATTTGTGTAAGACTCTCCTTGCAGTTTTTTGGGAATTCCCTACAACATGCTTCCGCACAGAACGTCATGGAGACTGCACAACAAATTGCCTCATTACTTCAATATTCTTAGGCGTATGAGTGTCCTGGCACAACCAGAGCATTTTCTTTTCAGAGCAGAGTGAGTGTGCTGCTCTGAAATTCTCAAGGATGGTGTTCTATTCTGGAATGTTTTGATTCCATGGAATACTGAATCGTCTTCCAAAGGGCCTCTTCTGTGTGGCGATCGCTGAGCGGCTGTTTTATGAAGAACGCTTTGACAGCGAACACATGGTTTGCTCCAGACAACACTATGTTTAGGACAGTTGGGGTCAGGCTACCAGCAGACCTTAGCAGCGCCTCTCCTGCCTCACTAAATTTCATGTGTGAGAATAATAATTTGATTATCTTTAACTTTTTTTTGTATCATATATCTTTGAAATGTGGGAGTTTTTATGGGTCAACCTGTATGTAAAACTTAATTCAGTAATTAAATGTAATTGCTTCGATCACAGCACAAACAAGCAATGTTGGAATGGTTGCTTTTAAATCCCAGCACCTCCTTGCGTGAAAGTGAGTCAAATGACGTGATGTGTGGTTTTGTGCTTCAAATAACTTCGTATCACGTCCAACACGGAGATATGACATGACAACTGACCACTGACAACAGATGTGTTTTTAGTTAATCGGATATTTAAGAACAGGTGGTGGAGGAATGATGCCTCAGGAATGTGGTTTAGACTATGAAGAATCTTACAGTGGTCTGGGCGCCAATGGGGGAAGGGCCATGCTGGAAAGGGTTGGGACTACCACGACCATCTTGACTGACTGGAGAGGCAGGAGCCCGTACTCGCGAGATCGGCTGGATGGCACCAGGCTTGGTCTGGAAGGAGAAGAGGAAAAATACATCTGAGTAAAGCATCAACACAATCATGACATCGCTTAGCAGCATGAAGTCATTTATGAGCAATAAAGTAGCCAGGAGTATGACATAAACTGTCTCTTGGCTTCTTTTGACACTCACAGCTGAATTTTCCTTGGCGGTCACATTGGTGGATGAATGAATGTTTGCCTGGAAGGAAGCAAAATTACGAATGTTTTGAAACATATTCGGAACAAGGATCTCCTTTATCTGGACAAGCAACCCTAAAACCTAAACACCAAACCAGCTTTATGCAAGCACCATACAGAGACGATGTCAAGAGCAGTGACAGCTAGCAGAACCCATCAGAAATGAAAGGACCAAAAGTCACAGCTCAGCCTTGTTCTGCAGTCCTGGCCATCATCAGAAGTGAACGTACACTGAGTTGCTGACATCACATATCATAAAATAGCACCATAGGTTAAGGTTGTTAAGCCTCATACACCTGTAAGGAATCTCACATTATCCACAGCCCAACAATGCAGGTTGTCAATCCACCAAGGCGCACTGGCAAACCATTTAGTTTCATTAACCATGATAAGAAATAGCAGAGAAAACCATAACAGGTCGTGCTCAGACAGCCCACTTACGAATCTGGTCTCCCTGCCTTGTACGACAGGGGCTGAGGATGAGGACTTGTGAAATGATGGCTAGGAGAGGAGGCGTCAATGAAGGCATGAGTTAAGCAACAACAAGACGTGAATGATTTATCCCTGGTTATAATTAGTGACAAAACCTAGTCGACAGCTTACACCTATCCTTTCAAGCCGTACTTTATGGATTGGAGAGAAAATAAAAGTGATGAAATGATTTTACAAAAAGTGTCTTGAGCATTTACGGACTCACCAGTTGAGAACCAGGAGAATAAAGCGGCTCCCGGACAGGACTATCAATTCTTGGGGGCTCAGCTGGTGGGGCCTGGTGAAAAATAGTGCAAAATGATGAAGTGCACGAATTAACAGTTACAGCACACCTATACTAATACTCATCAAAGCCATGCAAGTCTAAAGTTGTATGCAAAGCAACTTAACTGAAAATAAAGTAGCTTACTTTCAGCCCCAGCAATATGACGGTGAATTATTACGTCCCATCAAGAGGCAGAAGTATGTATTAAATAAATAATAATAATAATAATAATAATAATTAAAAAAATGTCTTGGCCCTTATTCAGGTAGAACAGAGTGCTGCATGTGCACACATCAAACCCTAATAATTATAAAGTCAAAATAACCCTAATGATACAACTATAACACAAGAAGTTAGCGCTGACAGGATCATGCTGATCCATATTATTCATTCTTACTACTTGATTTAAAGAGTAGGCTACATGCAATAATGTCGGGATTCCAGAAGTACCATATCATGTGACCCTACGTCTTTATCAATGGAGCCTCAGACAGTCTGTTATTGTTAGGGCTAAGGGATATTTGAGGTGCTGTTTATATGTGACCCACTCCAGCATAATACAGATTAAGTGGGACATCTGAGATATTCAGATATTAATATTTTATGCATCAAAATGAGGTATAATTCAAAATTATAGCATGAAAATTGTCTGAGTTACATCACTTTGTAAGTCGTTAATTAGGAAATACTACTTTTGAGAAAATCGCAATTACAGTTATAAAACCAGTTTCTGAATATCCGCATCTGAAACTCGCTAACATTCGTAAACTAAATGAATCCGGCTCTCAACCAAACAGCGCAATCTTCCTACAAACAGATGAGTTTCTGATTACACCGAGTCATGTCTGTTTTGAGACATCTCATTGGTTTACTGTTATATGATTGGGGGAATCCTTCTGGGATTCTGTAAGTAGGGAGAGTATCCTGGTAGTGAATAACAGATTGTGTTTATGGATATTTGAACTCGGTCGTGTTGAAGCTTTTGCTTTGAAGAATGTATTTTTGGCGATATCACATTTTGGTCCAGGTAAGCCATTTTCAACTTATTTTTGGCTCTTACTCGAAATACTACCTTGTGACAATCTGTATTATGCTGGAACGGGTCACATATTTAGTTGTTTTTACATACTTCTGCTTATCGGTGGAATGTAATATATCCCCGTTGTGTTGCTAGGGATAAAAAGTAGCTTTTTAGTTTTCAGATAAGATACTTCCATGCAGCTATAAATAATATTTGCTGCAATTGTATATGTGAGAAGGATAATGCAGAGCTGTATTTGTTAATCAAGGGCTTTTTCTACATTGGTTTTCCAGCTTAACTTTAAAACCATTTCATAATTGTAAGCTTTATGTAACTTGTCATAAAGCTGAATTTTTAATTGTTTTACACGTCAAATTTCAGAACATCTGAAATGTCATGCTGCTTCCAAAAAAAGCATTCAATCACAAACCCACTGTGCAAGGTCTTGCCTTATTATACAACCAGGTTTGAAGCTGCCCCTGCCTGCCATAGCCTGTGGGTGGCCCTGAAAGTACACGTTCCTCGAGGGGACGGCCCTTGCCTTTACGATTAGCTACAAGGAAAGGATTTTCTTTGAAACAGATTGGCTGAGAGTCCACAAGACACTCTTCTTCCTGTATTTCCTGTGTCACTGTGGGTACTGGATTGGACTCCTGTATCATAGCTGACGCTGAGGTTGTAACTGGGCACAGTGAGGATGAGGGAAGAATAGGGGCATCTACATGGTACAGGGTTGCATGTGCTTTCTCAAAGCACAGGGGTTCTATAGTGCCAGACGGTCTGGCCTGAAGAGCACTCTCCATGGGACAGGATTCAGTAAAGGAAGAGGACAGCTGAAGAGTCAAAGAGAGAGATAGAATAAAATGGGTGTAAGAGTGAAAATAATGCAGGTGCAAAACACATTTTAAAAGCCAATCCAATTAACATATATCTATGTGCAGCTACCTCATCTTAGAGAGATACATCACAGTTTACAGTCACCAAATTCCACACGACATCTCACTCTTGGTCAATATCTTCTTTGATGAGAAAACGCTTAGCAAAGCTTAATGCTGATGATCGAGTTGGATCAACAGTAATTATGTCTCGACTTAAGACCCCTCATCTCTACAAGTCCTATGATGGCTAAATTTGAGACTTCCAAATCCAGCCTGGGTAATACCACCAATCTGAAAATAGTCACCTTGATAACAGGAGTGCTGTAAAGCATGGGGGTTGGAACGCTATGTCGAGAGAACAAGGTCAGTGGACAGGCATGCAACCCAAAGACCTTTGACTAAAGACAGCTGCACACTATGTTTCACTTCAAGGTTGTAGTCCGGCCATGAATGTATTCATCAATAAACACAGAACGAGCTACTGAAATGAGAATGTCTTCTCTCAAAAAGAACTCAAAAACTGTAAACAGCTAACAAATCCGATGAGAATCAAGTAGCAGAGTATATTTCTCAGTGCACATCAACACAAAGTCTATAAATTAATACAGATAAACTTCCCTAAATTTCAAAAGACCTTATAAATCTCTACTCCAGAAAACTGTTCAGAAAACTACAGCAAGTTTTCACAAGCTATCAGCCCCTTCGTTCTTCTTCCACCACCTCTCTCCTTGAATAGATTTAACAACAGCTGAACAGCCAAAGTAGGTGAAATGCTTAATGCCCAAAGTAGGAATGGAATTAAAATTGGTTATATTTAAAACGGTTAAAATGTCCTCCACTATGCAAGATAGCAGATTAATTTAGAAAATCATGGGCAAAATGACATAATAGTATAAGTAGCTTTAAAGGACAAACTCTACTTCATATTAAAATCTAAGCTTTGGTACAACATAAATCCAGAGGTAGTTCATATATACTGCATCAAGACGACACCCAGGATTACGTCAAGCTCACATTCAAAATAAGCACAACTTTTAAATACTTCTTAATCTACCATTAAAATTTAAAAACAAGCAGCACCAAATAAATAAACAAACAAACGAACAAACAAATAAATAAATGAATAATGAAAGAGTAAAATAGAATGAAAGACATGAATGAAGAAAGAAAAGCTTTTGAATGAAGAAATAGCACAGAAACTCACATTAAAGAGAATCTGGGGTATCTGGCTTGCTCTTCCTCTGCTGATAGAAAATGCTTACAGAAGTGATTAGGTTCTATCATGGGAACCTTCCTTCTCAGCGACCCACCCACCCATGACTAGCAGCATGTCCAACCAGTTAAAAAAAAAAAATCATTTTTTTAAAATGACCTCTGAGCTCTTGTCAGCTGTCATCCCAAGACTTCCGTACAGTTTACTTGTGAGAATAAGGAACCCATAAAGGAGCCTGAATAAGTATTTAGTCATTTCTGTAACTTGGCATGAATGTAAATTAAGCTCATGAGATTTCCTTGTACAGTAAAGAGAACCCAAGTGCATTCATTTTCAGGACACTGCAATGCAAAAACATCCTTCATAATACATAGCAAGCAAAAAAGTGCAACTGCTTCCAACCAAAACGACACATCTGATTATTCCTTAATTTGAAAGTGTGAAAAATGTAATTGTAGATGCCAACAAAATATTACAGGATATCTTTTTTTGTAAATGCAGGGCAACCAGAACATTAAAACTTATAGTAAGGATCAAGCACATTTATCCAACTTTTAACCAACTAGAAGCATTTAAAGAGTGCAACCACCAAGCCAAAAAAAAATAAAAATAAGTTTTACTTGAGTCTCTATATATAGCCTCATATGTGAACGGCAAGATTAAGTCCAAGATTACTTTAAGCTTTGCTTTCTAGTTTATTTCTGAAAAAGTGTCCGCAAACTGAACTTTTACTTAAGCATGTTGTAGTTTTTCAAGATTTTTAAGGTTAGAGTTATAATACTGCACACAGCTATCCTGAAATCACTCAGGCATGGTCATGGAACATGTCATGTCATTTTCTGAACCGCTTAATCCTAATTAGGGTCGCGGGGAGGCTGGCGCCCATCTCAGCCAACTCT